>JAVANC010000012.1:14525205-14575092 GCA_033319125.1 Parnassius glacialis
GAATAACATGTAATACGATGGATGAAATTTATTATAATTTAAGAAGGCATCGTAATTTCCAGAAAACCAAAAATTTTGAGTGAGATTAAGGGTTTTACGGATAGTTGTATAAATCGTCGTTGAAGTCACACACAAGTGTTAGTAAAGACGCAAGAGAAAGTTTCATCCGTCGCTATTCTTTTGATATTCTGGATATTATTTGAGTACGATTAAAATAACTCCTCAGCACTTTAAAACGGAAAAATTCCGGTTGTGGATAGAGTTATAGTGAAATTATGAAAGCGGGTGCAAAATCGGCAGTTAAAATCCTATAGAAATTCTTCAATTTCTATCTCCGTGGTGCCATTTCTGCAGGCGTACAGCAGAAGTTCACTAATCACGTAACTCAAGAAAGGCGACAACGCTGTTTTGAAGAATTACAGACCGATTTCCTTTCTCATCTACACCACAGTTTTTACTAGACTAATTACGAATTGATTCGATTAGAAGGTTTTATTACGAGACCAAATTCATACCTATCGGTAATTTGTACAAAATACTGAAGAGTACAATCTAGAGCAACGTGTAGCATATGATCGCATTTGATTCCGTCAAAATATTTGCGGTTTACAGTCTAGCCTTCACCGGTGGCCGTTTAACTGTTGGGTAAACGAAAGTGTTGTGTTTGCACATTAAAGCTTCGATGACTATCTGAGTACAGAACCAGCGTACGAAACTTACTGAACTGCAAGAAGGTTGACGTTATATCCCCGAAAATCACCGCTGTATTGTAAGAGGTTTTAAAATTACTGGACTAGAAAGGATTTGATAGCAACATCAATGACAAGTAAATCATTTCCATTTAACAGTGGTAGAGCCACGCGGCAGCTTTGCTTGTCGCACGGATGGGCCGGCTCGAACCGGGGTGGTACCACGACCTCACAGAATACCAGCGTGAAGTAGAGATTTACCTCTGCGTTTCGCTTGGTGAGTGCAGGTGGCCGGAGGCCCTTTTTACTGGAAATGAGGCATTCCATCTTAGTCCTCACGGGTGACAACGCATCTACATTTTGATTCGCAAGCGGGGATGGATGTAGATGTCTATGGGCCGCAGCAACCACTTACCATCAGGTGGACTGTGTGCTCGTTTGTCACCCTTATCCAATAAAAAAAAAATGTCAACTCGCCAACGATACAGTCATTACGACAGAAACGTTAGAGGTTTTTAGCACTATGCTCAATGATCACAACTTTTCTTAATATCTTAAATCGTAAAAAGTCTTGTATAATATCTGTGAAATTTCTAAAATTAATAAATTAATGTAAATGTATTTTTATTTTTATCACACGGTAAGAATGTGTGTGTGATGCGTGAGTGTGCTTTTGCGCGTGAGTGCATGCGTGTATGACACTAATTAAGAGTCAATTTTTAGATTTTTCGAAATGTTTACTGCCATAATTTTTAAGGACAGCTCCTCGTCTTAATTTTTATAAGTTGATGCGAGGAGCTGTTGTTACCTTTTCGAAATGCCGCCTCCTAAAATCTTGTGACGGGGTCTTCATTTCGTGGGATTCAGCGGCGTAGCAAGGGGATCCCCTTGGCCCTTCCCTTGCTATGTCGCTGAATCTGATAAATGTTTAGCTAAGTCACTATCAGTCGAACACCTAAATCTTTATATATAAAAATTACGTGTCACGTTGTTTGTCCGCGATGAACTCCTAAACTATTGAATTGATTTCAATGAAATTTTGCACACTGTGTGCAGTTTGGTCCAACTTGAGAGAAAGGATAATTTTTATCTCGATTAGTCAAGATTTTTTTATTGCAAATTTAAGGATTTTTTAATAGGAAGGGTCGTCGGAAAGGGCAGAACAACGTTTGCCTGGCCAGCTAGTTAAATAATAAAATTAACGAACAATAACCGCCAAATTTTTTTTGTCAGCTTTTTCCGATTTTTTAAAGTATACCTTGCAAACCGGTAACATTCATTGCTATGCGATTGACAGCACTCGTGATGTTTATACACCTGTCGCGCAAATATTTCTAGGGAAAACGTCGCTGAGTACCGGCACAAACTTGTGTATGAAGTTGAATCTTTGCTGAACAAAGTCTGGGATTGGGGGCGACTAAATCTAGTCCAGTTCGATTCCCAGGAGACAGAAGTTTCCGCATTTACCACTTAAAAGAACCCCTTCTCCTATCTCTTCAATTTCGAGGCACTCCCCTTGTTGCCTTAGCCATTATCGGAATTCTTCGTCGGAATTCGCGTCGACATAATGTGTGACGTGCAGTTTCGTGGGCACTTGGAAGAGAAGGCCAAATTGGCGGGAATCGGGACAGTATTTCATGCCGGCACACCGCCTGCAACTTTACAAGGCGCAGGTTCGGCCGCACATGGACTACTGTTCCCATCTCTGGACTGAGGCTCCCCTGTTGATCCTAACTCCTTTCATTTGATCGCATCCAGCGCATAGCTATTCGAATCGTCGGCGACTGAACTCTTTTCGATCGGCTTGACTCACTGGCACTGCAAAGATATATTGCATCTCATTGCCTATTTTATGGCATTTACCACGGAAGTGCTCTGAGGAATTGTTTGTACTAATTCCAGCTGCACAATTTCACCATCGCACATCGCGACCTAACTCGTGATACCATCCATACCATCTGGATGACTGGCGGTCAACCACTATGCGATTTAGAATTTTCCTTGTGGAATCGATTATCACCCGCGATTTTTCCGGACCGATACGACTTAGGGACCTACAATAAAAGAGCCTACTCCTTTTTAAAAGGCCGGCAACGCATCTGCAATACCCCTGGATCCCCTGGTGTTGCAGTTGTTCATGGGCAGTGGTAGTCACTTACCATCAGGTGAACCGCATGCACGTTTTCTCCCTTTTCTATAAAAAAAATGCAGCATTACTCTATCAGGTATATTGAATTAGAGTTAAAGGAAAAAAGGTGGCTAAAGAAAATTATTTAATTAAAAATAAAACAAATAAACAAAGATGATTTCAAGAAAATATCACGACGAACAAATTCTGACCGTAAACGGATTAGGATTCAATCGAACGGGAGAAAGCTTTTCTAGTGCACATATTCGCGTTGAATTAGTAAAGAGATAGAAAGGATGTAGTGTTATGCTACTTACATATTATTTTATATTATTTTTCCATTCTGTTTTTGATTTTCTGCATTCATGTTTTGCATCACTTTATACTATTTTTCCATTCTGTTTTTGATTTTCTGCATTTATATTTTTGCATCACCTTTATTTCCATAGGATCCTGTAACGTTTTTACACAATAACAAATCATTTTCACTTCGTATCTTCACACTATGAGTATCTTTTAAAATCGCTGTCAATGGAGTCTTACCTTTTTCGGTCTTTTATTGAGTTCTCTGTAACTCTACAATTTCAGGCTTCGTGCGCGCTGCCGCGCATTAGTTTTTCCTATATGAATAATATCTCATTTCTTACTTAAATGTAATAATTTTCCAATTATATACCTAAAACCAAAAATTTATATTTCTGATAACCATTATTTATATGGTTGTTATGGTAACTTTTATTCAAATTCGTCTCTGGTATGATGTTCTTAGTTTAATATTTCTACATAAATACTCTTTGGTTGTAGGTCATTTACAATAAATTTCCTTTTAATTTAAATAATTTCTCGTTCTCTCTAAAAAGGTATAAAAGCCGAACAATTGGAGAATACGAAAAAAGTCTCGCTTCAGTTCTCAAACGAGAAGCATCTACTAAAGGCCTTATCCCGGGGCCGCATTGCCCCGGGATCCTGCAAGCCTCCATCTACACGTGAAGTCGTCGGCGAAGTCTACTTCAAGCGCGGGGCCACACTACTTTGGGCGCTACGACTGCTTGCTCCAGGCGCTGAGTGCACCTACTGCCGCGCTACCTTCGGGCGCTACGACTGCTTGCTCCAGGTGCCGAGTGCACCTACTGCCTGCGCTACCTTTGGGCGCTGCGACTGCTTGCTCCAAGTGCTGAGCGCACCTACCCCAGGCGCTACGTGCGCCAGCTCCGGACGCTGCGTGTGCCCAGTCCAGGCGCTGCGTGCCGTCGCCGCTAAGAAACCTCAAGCTCCGCGTGTGCCTACTTCTACAAAAGCAGCGTGTCACTTCAACCTTTAGGCTCCACTATAATACTATATTCTCCTATTCTCCTATCTTTATTTTTTTTAAATCTAATTGTAATCTCACTTCATCCATCATCATCATATTTCATTTTTTTATAAAATTGTAAATACCTTTCTAAAACTTTAAATATATTATTTTATTGGTCTACTTTTGTTGTTTTGTTGTTCTTAGGTTAGGTTCTATATATTTTTCTTTTAATTGTCGCTTCACGACAGTTTGGCGCTCAACGTAAAAGTCCACTTTCTCTCTTAATTCTTCACCTTTACTGCGCCTTGTCCATTCCCTTTTGATTTAATTGCTTTCCCTTTCGTTCTTAACTCATTACTCATCATTCATTTATTCATCATTTTCATATCTTCAAAATTCTAAAACAAAACTTCTTCTAGTTTTTCAACTTATCTGGATTATATTTAGGCCTACATATAACACTTCACTTACATTCATCACCTTAATATTTTTATTCTAGATAACTTAAAGAGGTACAATTTTTAATAAAATTTTTATTTCTTAAACTTAACTTTACACTTTGCACTTTATATAAAATTGTTTTTGAAAGATGAAGCGAGACGAATCATACATTTTCTTAACATTTATTAACTGTTTAATACTTTTCTAAACATTTATTAACTGTTAATTTGTATATATGTATAAATATAACTGTTAATTTGTATATATGTATAAATATCACCATCATTTTCACCTTATTATTTTAATTTCTTTTAATTTGTTTGTTTGTTTGGTGTTCCAGTGTTCTTCAACTTCATAGCGACTAATGCTTGCTTAAGAGTAAGTTCTTTATCTTTATCTTCACTTGGGAACGGCTGACTACTCCCTTAATTTTCTTCATCTTTATCTTCACTTGGGGGCAGCTGACTACTCCCTTAATTTTCTTTATCTTTATCTTCATCTGGGAGCAGCTGACTACTCCCTTAATTTTTTATCTTCACTTAGGAGCGGATGACAACTCCCTAAATAAGCCTGGATGTCCTTTTGAAAACACACTTTTAGAGTGGTGTTTCTTCGACTAATTTTTTTTCCACGCAGGAGAGGTTGACTACTCCTTAAATAAGCCTTAATGTCGTTTTGAAAACACACTTTTAGAGTGGTAGTCTTGAATGTGAACTCCACCCTTACCTGAATGCAGATGATGAATGTAAGAGATAGTATATCTGATTTTGCCTGTTGATGTCTGTTTCTGCAAAGCTGTGTTTTTATGGTTTATTTTAGAATGTACATATCAAAATTTTTGCTGAGCCAAAAATTTTCCAGGGTCGGGGGGAAAATGTAGTGTTATGCTACTTACATATTATTTTATATTATTTTTCCATTCTGTTTTTGATTTTCTGCATTCATGTTTTGCATCACTTTATACTATTTTTCCATTCTGGTTTTGATTTTCTGCATTTATATTTTTGCATCACCTTTATTTCCATAGGATCCTGTAACGTTTTTACACAATAACGAATCATTTTCACTTCGTATCTTCACACTATGAGCACCTTTTAAAATCGCTGTCAATGGAGTCTTACCTTTTTCGGTCTTTTATTGAGTTCTCTGTAACTCTACAATTTCAGGCTTCGTGCGCGCTGCCGCGCATTAGTTTTTCCTATATGAATAATATCTCATTTCTTACTTAAATGTAATAATTTTCCAATTATATACCTAAAACCAAAAATTTATATTTCTGATAACCATTATTTATATGGTTGTTATGGTAACTTTTATTCAAATTCGTCTCTGGTATGATGTTCTTAGTTTAATATTTCTACATAAATACTCTTTGATTGTAGGTCATTTACAATAAATTTCCTTTTAATTTAAATAATTTCTCATTCTCTCTAAAAAGGTATAAAAGCCGAACAATTGGAGAATACGAAAAAAGTCTCGCTTCAGTTCTAAAACGAGAAGCATCTACTAAAGGCCTTATCCCGGGGCCGCATTGCCCCGGGATCTTGCAAGCCTCCATCTACACGTGAAGTCGTCGGCGAAGTCTACTTCAAGCGCGGGGCCACACTACTCTGGGCGCTACGACTGCTTGCTCCAGGCGCTGAGTGCACCTACTGCCGCGCTACCTTCGGGCGCTACGACTGCTTGCTCCAGGCGCCGAGTGCACCTACTGTCTGCGCTACCTTTGGGCGCTGCGACTGCTTGCTCCAAGTGCTGAGCGCTCCTACCCCAGGCGCTACGTGCGCCGGCTCCGGACGCTGTGTGTGCCCAGTCCAGGCGCTGCGTGTCGTCACCGCTAAGAAACCTCAAGCTCCGCGTGTGCCTACTTCTACAAAAGCAGCGTGTCACTTCAACCATTAGGCTCCACTATAATACTATATTCTCCTATTCTCCTATCTTTATTTATTTTTTAAATGTAATTGTAATCTCACTTCATCCATCATCATCATATTTAATTTTTTTATAAAATTGTAAATACCTTTCTAAAACTTTAAATATATTATTTTATTGGTCTACTTTTGTTGTTTTGTTGTTCTTAGGTTAGGTTCTATATATTTTTCTTTTAATTGTCGCTTCACGACAAGGAATCAAATAAAAACGAGATTGAAAGAGCCCGATGTAATAACAGTGAATAAAGTCGCAACACTTACATGAACTCCTAGTACATGAGTTGCATTTTATCTATTAACAAAAAGAAAATTGTATTTATGTATTAAGTTAAAAAAAAACATTGGTAGGGTTTTGTCTATAAAGTCTAACGACAAATAGTCATAGCTGTATTAGTACAAGTTGGAAGTAATTATTTATCATTTTATTGCATCTTTATATAAAACAATTTACAAAGTATTTGACGATTACAAAAAAACTTCGTTGTACAATTTGTTGAACGACACGTTTCATGTAAAATGATTTAGAAAAACAGAAATTTCCTGTCTCGCCTAAAATAAATAGAAGTATCTTATGCGAATATTAGACCAACCATTTAAAATAAGAATGTTTTTGCGATGCCTCCGTGTTTAACCTTTATTAAATTTACTTTGGTTACTTGCAACATAGTCGCCCCCGTGACCATGGGTACCGTAAAGCACTCGAAACGTCGGGAGCAAAAATAAGTTAAATTAAACTGAACAAATTCTGTAAAAGTAATTTTGTTAAATACTAATTAAATTTGGGTATTTTGGAAATGAAATAGAATTTGTTTTGTGGAATGATTTTAAAAGGAAA
Source organism: Parnassius glacialis (assembly GCA_033319125.1). Taxonomy (NCBI): domain Eukaryota; kingdom Metazoa; phylum Arthropoda; class Insecta; order Lepidoptera; family Papilionidae; genus Parnassius; species Parnassius glacialis. The sequence continues at coordinate 14,532,521 of JAVANC010000012.1, forward strand.
ATATAAAGTGGGAAAAATAAACTTTATCATAAATGCGATAAAAACGGACCGGCATCAATATTTATATTTGAAATTGTTGGCTTTGCTAGAACGTTTGAGATTGGATACAGTATGTGGCGCCTCATGGTATTTTAGATAACGTTTTGTTGGCAGCAATGTGGTGAGCCGGACCATACTCGTAAATCTCTTATAGAGATCTTATTTTTAATATAAATGTCATTTTAGTGTGTAGAATAAGCCAAAACGAAACAAAATACTTTTGAATTTGAATTTGATAATAATCTTATGAGTGAACTAGATTATAAAAGTTTAAGAAGAGGATGTAAAATTAAGTTTATGATTATTAAACATATTCTTTTAATCACTAAGTATCATCTAAAATATATCCTTAAATATTTTTTACTATTAATTCGAATGGATGACGATATAATATTTATAGCAATATGAAATATAAATCTTTCTTAGGTTGTGCTAAGCTTAAAGGTCTCAGTCCACTACATTGAACAGGTTTGACAAAAATATTACAGTCACTACTGCGCTTAGCTAAAACGTACCAGCTACTTATTATACCACTTAGTTACCAGAATCCAGCCCAACTTGTGTGTGAAACCAGAAAATGTTGGTCCCGCCCCTGGCTGCGCCCACAAGCTGCCTTAGCGATAGCCTGTGTTAGTGCGCGATGAGACAGTCGTATCTGCTCCACGCTCATAGGATTCGAATTGCGAATGCCTACGCATGTGGAGCCAGTTATAGCTTTGAAGCTGAACTTCTTCTCTCTTGTTGCCAACTTTACAGTTTTCCTGGGCTGGTCTTTAGGTGACTCCTTCTCAAACCGACTTCTTCAGCTCCTATGTAAGCTGCTGTCAGTCTCCTGTATCAGTTGCGTGCTGCCCTCTAAGCTTGAAAGGTCTAGTGAATTTTTTCCTGTTCTTTCCCGGGTTCGTACCCGATGTTGGTTCGGCTACAGGTTTTGAGGAAGTTAAAAAAGCCTCTTCCAAACATGTAGATCGTTCCATTAGAAGAGACATTAAATGCGTTTCAAAATGTCTTTATTTACCGTCCATTTTGTTTCCACGAGTAGCTAGGGAAATAAAGGTTCACCCCCGACAGAGTGCGACCACGTGAAGGAAGAACTCCTCAGACTTTATAACACTTTTTAGGACGTTACTCACCGGCTACGGTCATCGGAGAGTTAAGAGACTCGAGTATAAAAATAAAAGTATCCCAGGGCGCCTGTTGTTGGATGATTAGTAAATGAAAATTTAAAGATACATATACAGACAAAAAGTAGTTTATTTCCTTCTAAAGTTCATACGGATAGCTCCAAATATCAAGTTGTCACTTTAAAATACCCTGGGAACTGAGGTTTTGTCTAACCTGGTGGATTACACAATATTACACTGTTTATGGTCAATCCCGCGAAGCAGTGAGGTAACAGATCCTCCAGGTGTACTCCGGTCGCGGTCTCCAGGCCGCCCAGTCCCAATATAGCCACCAGTTGAAGCTGCCTCGCCTCGTTCACATAGTTAAACTTGATAATGGACCATACTCAAATCAAGGATTAAGGACCCCTATGACAAGACAAAAGAATCAATGAAATACCATGTACCATTAATTAGAGCACATGTGCTTTTAAGAAGACAAAAACATTAAGTACTTACAATTTATGGGATGATGTGTTTCAACACATTAAACTGCCTGTAGACATTGTGTTTAAGGGGCCGTACGCCCATGTACTCGTCACTTTAAATTCATGTTCCGGCATTTCGATTCAAAAATTATATATTTGTGTGTCCGATCATTACAACGGCTCGCTCAAAAGGACTAGGCCTCCCTTGGGCTACGCGCCACTGTCGATCCGTGGTAGGATTCCGAACTAACACGAAAGGTCAAGTGCATGCAATTAGCTAGCTCGATTCGTCAATATACGTTTCTAGTTACTTCGGACTAATGACGTTAGATGGCGCACTGATGTCTGTTCATCGAATGTAATAATATAAATATGCTAAAATAATGTACACGAAAATTTTCGTGTTACACATCCCCTTTGCTTGGGTTAAAAAGTTCTTCGTAATGAAGATACTTTTTCCGAAGACATCTCGTGCCACCTGCAGAACAACGCCTGAATACCAAAGACAGTGAAGAAGTTGTAATATGTCTCTAATCCAATCTGACTAAAAATATTCGCACGGATAGTAAATTCCAAGTCCCCCATGCACTAACAACTAACAAGTACCAAGCCATCACTTAATCACTTAATTTTGACGTTTAATCTTACACAAGGCTCATTATTACTCTACTTATTACCTAATTTTCATTTCTGTATTTGTATACCTAGTAACATTATATTCCACTAAGCAATTTAACCTTTTGCCGTGTAGTGGCGGTCAAGAATATCCACTACCCCATATCCTCCCGTGGGTGTCGTAAAAGGCGACAAAAGAAACGAGCAGGAGATGGGCAGCATCATCTTCCTGGTAACGGCATAAATACAATAAAAAAACTGCGGTTGCCAACCCGCTCGCCAAGCGTGGCAACTATGGCAATATACCCCCCATGAGCAATGACAATAATAAACGGCCCCCAGTCCCCGGCGGCCCCGCTATTCCTGGCTACGGTGGCGACCATGGTAACGGCGGGGCAGGGGGTGCTAAGAATCTCCGGTGGAGGTTCGGTTGCCACCTTAGACGACTCGACCTGGCAACGTACAACGCACGCACCCTGAGGACTGACGAGAAGATCGTGGAGCTGGAAGAAGAGATAGACAAGTTGCGCTGGCATATTATAGGATTATCCGAAGTCCGAAGAGAGGGGGAGGACACGGTAATCCTCGAATCCGGCAACTTGTTCTATCACCGGGAGGGCGACCATCTGTCCCAAGGAGGTGTCGGATTTATCGTCCACAAGTCTCTCGTTAACAACGTTGTAAAGATCGGGAGTGTGTCGACGAGGGTTGCGTACCTTATACTCAGAATCAACAAACGGTATTCGCTGAAGGTCATACAGGTTTACGCACCAACCTCGGCACACCCCGATGAGGAGGTGGAGGAAATGTATGAGGATATCTCTAGAGCCATGCATTCCTCCAAAACCCAATATACGGTGTTAATGGGAGACTTCAATGCAAAACTAGGCACAAGGGAGAACGGTGAGCTGAAGGTAGGGAAATTTGGAACAGGGCAACGGAACCCAAGGGGCCAGCAGCTGGCCGACTTCATGGAGAAAGAGGGACTCTTTATGATGAACTCTTTCTTCAAGAAGCGGCCCCACAGGAAGTGGACCTGGTCGAGCCCCGACGGTTCGACAAAAAATGAGATTGACTTCATTATGACGACCAGACGACAACTGTTCAGTGATGTCTCAGTGATCGCGAGGGTGAAAACCGGCAGCGATCACCGAATGGTTAGAGGCACACTGAACCTAAATGTTAAGTTGGAGAGGTCTCGTCTGATGAAGTCAACGCTCCGTCCCCCTCGTGCTCTAATCCAAAGTCCCGAAACCTTTCAGCTCGAGTTACAAAACCGTTTTCAGTGCCTAGAAGACTGCAATGAAGTGGACGATATGAATGACAAGCTCGTGGAAACTGTCCATGCGGTCGGAGCTAAGTTCTGCAAGACCCACCGCAGAAGAACACAAAAACTCTCCGATCACACTCTTAATCTCATGGCTGTTAGACGGGAGATGAGGCTACATTCTTCAACAGATTTGACAGCATACAGGCAACTGAACAGACAGATCTCCAAATTCATGCGGCGAGACTTACGCAACTTCAATACAGCTCGTATTGAAGAAGCGATCGAGCGGAACCAAGGCTCCAAAGTCTTTGCCAGAGATCTGTCTGCCAGAAAGAGCCAACTGTCAAAGCTGAAGACCGAATGTGGCAGCATCGTTTCTGGGACACCTGAGATTTTGAGTGAGATTGAGAGGTTCTATGGGCAGCTGTACACGTCATCGTTGGAGCCACACGCAAGTGTGAGTAACGATCCAAGAGCGAGTCTTATTCGACAAGATTCCGAAGATATCCCGGACGTCAGTCTGAGCGAGATTAGAATGGCTCTCCAGCACCTTAAAAACGGCAAGGCCCCAGGCGAGGATGGAATTACAGCGGAGCTTCTGAAAGCGGGTGGAAGACCGGTACTTGAAGTCCTTCAGAAGCTCTTTAATTCCGTCCTCCATGGTGGCATTACACCGGAGGCGTGGAGCAGAAGTGCGGTGGTCTTGTTCTTCAAGAAAGGTGACAACGCTCTCTTGAAGAACTACAGACTGATTTCCCTTCTGAGCCGCGTCTACGTGCTGTTTTCGAGAGTCATTACGAATCGTCTCGCGTGCAGACTTGACGACTTCCAGCCTCCCGAACAAGCCGGTTTCCGAAAGGGCTTTAGCACCATAGACCACATACATACCCTACGGCAAATTGTACAGAAGTCCGAAGAGTACAATTTGCCACTATGTCTGGCGTATGTGGACTATGAGAAAGCCTTTGATTCCGTCGAAATTTGGGCGGTGCTGCAGTCCCTTCAGCGGTGCCAAGTTGACTGTCGGTATATCGAAGTGCTGAAGTGTTTGTACAGTAGAGCTACGATGGCTATCCGAGTACAGAACCAGAGTACGAAACCTATCCAATTGCAGAGAGGTGTAAGACAGGGTGACGTTATATCCCCGAAACTCTTCACCGCTGCATTGGAAGACGTTTTCAAGCTTCTGGACTGGAAAGGATACGGAATTAACATCAATGGCGAGTACATCACTCACCTTCGATTTGCCGACGATATAGTCCTCATGGCAGAATCGCTGGAGGAGCTAAGCACTATGCTCAATGACCTCAATAGTGTCTCCCAACGGATAGGTCTTAAGATGAACATGGACAAAACAAAGATTATGTTTAATGTCCATGTCACACCTATGCCGGTAGTTGTTGGGAGCACTAAGCTCGAAGTTGTTGACGAGTATGTTTACCTGGGACAAATAGTCCGACTAGGTAAGTCCAACTTCGACCGAGAGGTCAACCGACGGATTCAACTCGGCTGGGCAGCGTTCGGGAAGCTACGACACATCTTCTCGTCAGAAATACCTCAAAACCTTAAAACAAAATTGTACAACCAGTGCGTGTTGCCAGTGATGACTTACGGAACTGAGACGTGGTCCTTCACTGCTGGCCGTATGAGGAAGCTCAAGGTCGCTCAGCGAGCTATGGAGAGGGCTATGCTCGGAGTTTCTCTGCGTGATAAACTTAGGAATAAGGATATCCGCAGTAGAACCAGAGTAACCGACATAGCCCAACGGATTAGTAAGCTGAAGTGGCAGTGGGCCGGCCATATAGCTCGAAGAACCGACAACCGATGGGGAAGAAAGGTTCTCGAGTGGCAGCCTCGTACCGGTAGGCGAAGTGTAGGGCGTCCCCCCACAAGATGGAGTGACGACCTGGTAAGACATGCAGGAAGTCGATGGATGCAGGTGGCTCAGGACCGTGCTTTGTGGCATTCCTTGGGGGAGGCCTATGTTCAGCAGTGGACTTGTGAAGGGCTGTAATGATGATGATGATGAATTTAACCTCAAAATGTAATTACCTACTTGTGTTGTTGACACAAAAAAAAAACACTACCACAAATTTACCTACTTGTGCTGTAATTTAGAAAATACTACACTAATTGTTATACCTATATTAATCTAATGGCATGCAACTTTATTTACATTTATTCCTACATGTTTTTTTTGCTAGTAAAATACAACTACCTATGAATATTTACGTTCCCGAATCCTACGAGCGAATAGTCTATTACCATTCATGCGGTGCTTGACGTAACATCACGAGACAGAAACGACGAGCCTTTTCTCTAAGTAGTCGAAAAACGAACGTGTTCTTGTTTATTAAGTTGAGTAGTTAAGTGATTTTCAAATCATATTAAGTTAAGTTAAATATCTATCTCGCATTAAGTTAAGTGAATTAACGTTCAATCATATTAAGTTAAAAGAAACGGCTTAAGTAATGCTACGCACTGCCTGGTAGGCATTTTCTTATAGAATGTCCAGAGTGCGGGCATAAAAAACAAGTTCTTATCTAACTCACGCCGATGTTCACAACATAAGGTGACCTACTAGTTATGTATCGCTCGTTCATCAATACAATCACAGCTTATTTATCTCAGAAAGTTCACCGGTGGAAATAAATTTTGAAAATTTTTATTATTCTTACATTCTTTCACTCAATCATATTCTTCACTCACATTCTACAAAAACTATTAGTCATCTTGTTTAAGGATGTCTTTTATGTGAAAATTACCTAGTGTCTTACCTTCCATGCTGGCTAAGGATACACACACTAAAGGTGATAATTTCGCTGTTATGACACATTTTTGAAATTTTGGTGCTAGTTTAGCCGTAAATCTCTTTGAGGCATTAGATAGGTAATGGGTACGTTTATATACAATCTGATCTACTTTTAACTCAACATGTCGTTTTCTTAAGTTATTGTACTTTTAATTTCTAGAATGAGCATTTTTAATATTCTTTTGTACCTTTTTGAATATGATGTCTAATTCCGCTAATTTTTTACTGTATGCTTGTGGTTCACCGAGAGTTACTTGTGATCTTTGAACTGGCTGAGTGCTATCTAAGCTGTGTAACATTCCATCTATTATGAATTCCCGCCCGTGTACAAGAAAATACGGAGTAAACTTAGTGGTATCATTCACGGCTTAATTAAGTGCGCATTGCAACTGTGGGATGTTCTCGTCCCATGGTTTATGCTCGGTACCTGCATAACATGATATACCGTTAACTATGTTCCTAATCGCTCTTTCGGCTTGATTTACCTGTGGGTGATAACGCGGGTTATAATAGATATTCGGTACGTTATATTTATGTAACAGTTGCCTAAACTGATTAGACACATACTGTGGGCCATTGTCAATATAGATAGTCTTACATACGCCATGTACTAGGAACACTTTCTCTTCTATGAACTTAGCGACTGCAGCGCCTGTTGCGGTCCGTATAGGATGCAACATGACATACTTGCTAAAATAGTCTGTACATACACTTAAGTGAATATTCCTATTGCGAGAAACCGGAAATGAGCCTAGCAAATCGCAACATATGGCCTCCCAGGGTTTGTTAACCTCCTTCGGGTTTCCCGTTAAACCAGGTCTAGCCGTGTTGACGGGTTTGTATTGTTTACATATCTCGCATTTTTTAACATATTCTTTCACATCTCGGTACATGCTGGGCCAGTAATAATTAAGACTAAGACGTTTGTGGGTTTTAAAGACACCCAAATGAGCACTAACTGGTTCATCATGACATTTCTTTAAAATACCTAACCAGTCTTCCTCGGGTACCACTAACTTCCAATTAAACTCATTCGTTAACTCATATTTATTTTTAGAGTACCTAAGCAATCTATCGTCTTTACCATGAAGTGGGGATATTTGCGAGGGTTGGCCTGACAATCTTCGTATACACATCTATACCACGCATTACTGGTTGCCGGCGTAGCGATTGCATCAACTTGAATCCTACTTAGTGCGTCTGGAATAACATTTAATTTACCTTTTCTGTGTTCTATTTCGAAATCAAATTGAGTCAATCGCATGCTCCACCTGGCTAAGCGACCTGATGGGTTATTTAATTTATAAAACCATAATAACGAGGCGTGGTCGGTTATTATTTTACACTTTGTACCTTCTACATAAGATCTAAATTGCTCTAATGCGTAAATCACGGCCATAAGTTCTCTCTCCGATGTGGAAAAATTAATTTCATTTTTGGCAAGAGACCGACTGCAGTATGCTATGGGATGTTCTACCCCGTCATAAGTCTGGGTTAAGACTCCGCCCACAGCCACTGAGGAAGCGTCACAATGGATAGAAAAAGGCAAATCAAAGTTTGGACATTTAAGTATCGGAGCAGACACTAAAGCGGTTTTAAGTGGTTAAATGACTCATCTGCCTCCGTAGTCCATTCAAAGCGGACATTTTTGCTAGTTAATTTATTCAACGGTTTACTAATTTTCGAAAAATTGTTAATAAACCTCCTGTACCAGCCTGCCATGCCTAGAAACCTTTTAACCTCTTTAGCGGAAGTTGGAGTTGGATAATTCAATATAATATCTACATTTCCCGGATCAGTTCTAAGTCCATGTTTGTCAACTAAATATCCCAAGTACTTATGTTCTCTACGACAAAAGACAGACTTATCCATGTTTATATTCAAGTTTGCGTCCCTGAGTTTTGCGTAGACCTTATGCAAGAGCTGCACATGTTCTGAGAATGTGCTGGATATTATGATTATGTCATCTTGGAAACAGAATACTTTGTTGTTAAATTCGGAACCAAATAGCCTTTCCATTAATCTCTGCATTGTGCTTGACGCGGAAACAAGGCCAAACGACATTACATTGAATCTAAATAACCCCCGGCGTGGAACTGTGAACGCGGTCTTATCAGCTGATTGCTCGCTATCATAGGGTATTTGCCAATACGCAGCGGAAAGATCTATTGACGTTAGGTATTTCGCGTCGCGGAGCTGATCCAGTATCCTGCTTATATACGGGAGAGGATACGCATCGGGTTTGGAAACTGCATTTAATTTTCTACAATCTAGACAAAGCCTTAGGTCCCCATTTGGTTTCTGAACCATTACTACAGGTGAGTTCCAAGCTGACTGTGAAGGTGACACAACTCCCAAACTAAGCATTCTATCCAATTCTTTTTCAAGTGCTTGTTGCTTAACAGGTGATAATGGATAGTACCTTTGCTTAATAGGTTTACTATCCCCTGTGTCTATGACGTGATGAATTAATTTGGTACGTCCCAAACCTACTTTAACTGTGTTAATTGTATCAAACTGTTGGACTAAATTATCCATGATTTGTTTTTGTTCTATGGATAAAGACTCGTATTCTTCAAGGCCTTTATTAAGAGAAACCGAATTTATGCTATTACTTATTGGTGACTCCGACTTTCGGTCAAACTGTACTTCGGATACAAGGTCACTCCCTATGTCAAACACCTGCCAAAAATCAACACCTAGAATTATAGGTGAAGTTATTTGTGCAATAACATAAAAATTAATCACTCTGAAATTATTGTTCGATTCAATAGAAAAGGACATATACCCTAAGCAATGCAATCTCGTACCATCAGCAGTTCTAACGTAATGCTCAGTGTCTAACCGGTTGAGTTGCAATCCGTGTTCTAAAAAGATCAAATGCGCATTATTTCCAAGAATGCTACAGGTTGCACCCGAATCTAATAAGCCAAAAGCTTGTAAGTTCAATATTTTTAATTTTAAGTATGGTCTTATATTACTAGTATTTTTTTTAAACAGAACTACTTTTTCATTATAGGACGTTTAAGACCTATTTTTATTAAGGGTGTTGGATAGTTCCGTGTTAACTAGTTTTTGGAATTGCAATTACTACAATCTGTACGTTTAACACCTTTTAATCCACACTTAAAACACACTAACTCTTTCGAATTGCATTGATTAGTGAAATGAGTGTTTAATCCACACCTAAAGCATTTCTCATCCAATAGCCTCGAAGAGCCAGCTTCATTCAGCGCATAGACTTGTTTACTGTGAGATCGCGGCGTTTGTTTATTTAAGTCCGCTGTAATTTTAAAGTTATTCAAGTTAGGTTCACTAAATTGTTCCGCACGCGATCGCGCAATTTCTAGCTGTTTACAATAAAGTTTAAGTTTGTCTACAGAAGTTATATCATGTAAAGCTAAATGTTTCATGTACTCTGGTCTAATGTTATGCATCAAGATTTCGAGTTCTTGTCTACTCGACAACGCGTGAGCGAGTCGCGAGAACATTCCCTGCATAATGGAAAGATAGACTACTATCGTTTCGTGTCTGGCCTGTGTACGCTGCCTTATTTCATTTAATAGTTTATAGTCTAAATCGGGAATATCAAAGTCGTCCCTTAAGCATTTCAATAATTGTGAATATGAGTGGATATTATCCTTATTACTTCTAAACCAACATAAAGCAGAGTTTTCTAAAAGATCAGAAAAAGCTGAAAGTATGCGAGCTTCAGTAATGCGAGCCTCTGTAAGTTCCTCAAGACGTTCAATAAATACACGAACACACGTGGTTCCGTCAAATTTTAAGTTAAATGTATTTAGGTTCAAGGGTTTATCTTTCACATAGATCACGTTACTTTCCACTTTCTGGTTAGACGGCTGTGCCTGGGTTTCGTTGTATTCACTATCTGTTTCGCTATCTTCACCGTCTATGACACTCAAAATGCGAATCAAACGACTACGAAGATCTGACAAATGCAAACTACTTTCAGAGATACGAGACAGCCTTTTCATCAAATAATTTGCACGACGAGACAGTTTAAGAGTCAAATTACGATCATCTACTTTACCCGCCTGCAGCTGGGATTCCAGAAGTTCGACCTTTGGGGTGCAGATCTCTAGTTCAGAGGCTCTACTGGGTGACTGGAGTGGTTCACACTTAATGCTTCCACGGCGTGCGAGTTTGTACACCTGGCGGATCTGCCTCCTCACCGCATCGGTGGTTACATTTTCATCAGTGGAAACACCAATAATGGCGAGTTCATATCTGATTTCATCTTTATGTAATTAGTCTATATACTTGTGGACCGATATTTTGTTAAAATGTACTGACGGTTACAAAAAAGTCTTAAATCGGTTGATATTAAAAATATCTACTTAAAATAGCACAAATATTTTTATTACGTTAAGTTTTAATTCATTTAAGTACATATAAATCACATTCAAGTTAAACTTTCTTTGTTCTCAAGCTTACTTAAATCTACCTACATCAAAAAAAATATTAACATTAAATTTCACTAAGTTTTCATATTAAATGGGTTTTTAACAGCTTAAATAGTTACAATTAAGGTTAATTCATCTATTAACATCCAGCAACTTAAGGTTCAACGTTAGGTAGCCACTTTATAACACTTTTTAGGGCGTTACTCACCGGCTACGGTCATCGGAGAGTTAAGAGACTCGAGTATCAAAATAAATGTATCCCAGGGCGCCTGTTGTTGGATGATTAGTAAATGAAAATTCAAAGATACATATACAGACAAAAAGTAGTTTATTTCCTTCTAAAGTTCATACGGATAGCTCCAAATATCAAGTTGTCACTTTAAAATACCCTGGGAACTGAGGTTTTGACTAACCTGGTGGATTACACAATATTACACTGTTTATGGTCAATCCCGCGAAGCAGTGAGGTAACAGATCCTCCAGGTGTACTCCGGACGCGGTCTCCAGGCCGCCCAGTCCCAATGTAGCCACCAGTTGAAGCTGCTTCGCCTCGTTCACATAGTTAAACTTGATAATGGACCATACTCAAAGCAAGGACTAAGAACCCCTATGACAAGACAAAAGAATCAATGAAATACCATGTACCATTAATTAGAGCACATGTGCTTTTAAGAAGACAAAAATATTAAGTACTTACAATTTATGGGATGATGTGTTTCAACACATTATACTGCCTGTAGACATTGTGTTTAAGGGGTCGTACGCCCATGTACTCGTCACTTTAAATTCATGTTCCGGCGTTTCGATTCAAAAATTATATATGTGCGTGTCCGATCATTACAACGGCTCGCTCAAAAGGACTAGGCCTCCCTTGGGCTACGCGCCACCGTCGATCCGTGGTAGGATTCCGAACTAACACGAAAGGTCAATTGCATGCAATTAGCTAGCTCGATTCGTCAATATACGTTTCTAGTTACTTCGGACTAATGACGTTAGATGGCGCACTGATATCTGTTCATCGAATGTAATAATATAAATATGCTAAAATAATGTACACGAAAATGTTCGTGTTACAACTTGCCGTGGGGATCATCACGACCTGGGATCTCACCCAGAGCCATTTGCCAGACTGCCCGCCAGACCGGAGAGCAGAATAAATATTAAACTATTCCTACTAATAAAGAAAAAAGTATAAATTTTAAGTAGATTAACCATCACCCTACGACCTGCGATTTTGCCCAGAGTCATTTGCAAGACTGCTCGCCGGACCGGAGAGCAAAATAGATGTTAAACTAGTCCTACTAATAAAGAAAAAAGTATAAATTTTAAGTAGGTTAACCATCACCCTGGCCACGCGTTAAATTTGTATAAAGAACGTTTATTGTAAATGAAAGGCGAATACTGATATTTCCGTATTGTCAAAATGTCAGTGGTAATAATGTGAATATTTAAAACAAAATAGGTGCTTTTGATAGTTTATTTATGCAATACGTTGTGACTAACAAGAAAAACGCTTTGCAAGTATTTTGCTAATGCCCGGTTTACACGAGGCTAATTTATTTAAGCCGGGATAATACTAAGCTAGTAGTAGTAGTAGCTAGTAGTTGCTCCGTGTGAACAGAGCTAGTTTATTTTAAATTTAATGAGCTAGTGAGGAAACTAGGAAGCTATTTTGCAACGGTTATGTGTTGCCAAAATAAATAAAGAAAGAAGATGATGAAGCATGGCCATTTAACTTATTTTTAGGAAATTAATATTTAAATGATAATATGTCAATATTATTTCTACTCAAAATATTAATTTTTATCTGCAGAAAAATTTAACAACATAATGCGGGTTAGACAATTACGAACGAAAAATCTTAGTGAGTATGGTCAAATATTATAAGCATTTCTATCATTCGAGCCATTTTTAAAAGATATATCATGTCCAGCTTTGAATTAAAAAGCTGTATAGTAGCATTAAGCTGCTATTTTATTCTGGTATTCTGTGAGAGCGTGGTCTGCTTTCGAGATTCCTATAAGTTTATGTTTATTGCCCATTATATTTATTTTGTTATCATTTTGAGCTAACTGATGTTTCTGACGGTGTAGACAAACCTTTGAGGATTATAAAAATGCTATAATAACGTGTGTTTTTATGAAGTCTGTAAAAATGTGAAATAAAATATAGCATTTTTAAAATCACACTACGTACACATATCATGTGTAGGCGATTTTCATTAACTTAGGTTATAATAATTTTTTTCTTTATCATAATGGATACACGAACCTGTAATTACAATTACAAGTTTTTTTTTGCATTTTATACAGTTACAAATTATGTCAAAAACGTAGAAAACTTCTTCATCTTACTTCAACATCTTACTCTTCAAGGCTGACATCGCATCTGCATTTTGATTCGCAAACGGGGATAGATATAGATGTCTAATGGCGACAGCAACCTCTTACCATCAGGTGGACTGTGTGCTCGTTTGTCACCCTATCCTGTAAAAAAATATATATTATGTATGTTTTGTCATTAGAATGTTAGAAAAATGCAAAAATCCAAAAATACTCCATATATAATTTAAAAAGACCAATGAAAGTAATAAAAAGTTCAGTTACTTACATTAAATTTGACAATAGAATTTTCGGATTAGTTGATTTGGCATTTGGCAGCGTGGGCAATAACAACTGAACCATACAAGTTCGTTCGAACAGAGTTTATCTACGAGCAATGTATTGGATGCTAAATTAGAGTTGGAGAACTTTAAAACTATTACCCTTTTCAAAGACAATACTTCGATCGTACAGACTACTAAACAAATGTAGTAAGACAGTAAACATGTTGTGATTCGTAAACATACATCAAAGTACCACTCGTACGTGTGTACTTTTGGTAACGGATAGATTTGTAATTGCAATTAATAGAATCAGGCGTTACTTTGCGAAAATCCATTATATTGAAGTTGTTAGAACTTGATTTGCCCTTTTCCATTCAATGAAATAAAATAATGTGTCCTGCCCAGTCTGAAGAGCACCTCCCATACCATTTATTCACCATTAAATACTTGGGTATTCAAGTGGATAATTGTTTGAACTGGTATAGTCAAGTAGAATCCGTTGTAGGTAGGTTACGCAACCTTATCTATATTTTTAAAACATTACGTAGTTCCTCGGAGGCCGACTGTCATCTGTGTACACCGCCCTTTGTGAGTCAATCATAACATACTGCATCTCGATATGGGGTTGTGCCTCCAAGACTACCTTCATTAAAATTGAGCACGCACAGAGGGCATTGCTAAAGGTTATGCATAGGAGGCCTTGGAGATACCCGACCACAAAACTTTATATGGATTGTAATGCACCTACAGTTAGGTAAATTTACATCCTTCGCACTATTATGCGTCTACACTTAACTGTGCCTCCAAATAGTTCTTCCACACCAAGGAGGCGTCAAAAAGCAGCATGTCCGGTCAAACATCTCTACAACTCTACTTCACGCTGGTATTCTGTGAGTTCGTGGTACCACCCCGGTTCGAGCTGGCCCATCCGTGCGACAGCAAAAGCCGATTTAGATGTTGGACGGTGCACGCTCTGATTACAAGCCTATTAACGTTGGTGTTCCATAAAGCTGCGTTGTTTCTTCTACATATCAATAATATGTTGCAAACCGGTGACATTCATTGCTATGCGGATGACAGCACTGGTGATGTTCTATACACCGGCCGTGCCAACATTTCTCGGGAAAACTTTGCCGAGTACCGGCACAAACTTGTGTCTGAAGTCGAGTCTTTCATATCAGACCCCTGGGAGTGCTCTGAGCAATGAGGGCTAATAATCTTCCACTCACCAGATGTCGCTAGTTGTGACTGAGGTAAAGTTTATTTTTACACAGTATCAGTTCATTGAGAAATTCGCTTTAAATAATAGTTTATCATTATCTAGAGTATTATATTAATACACAACACAATGCGTCAGTAATTTTAATTTTTAGGTTTTTGCACTTTATAATTCTTTTAAAAAATCGCTTTTTAGTTATATTTATAGTTTGGTTTATTCATTTCTAATGTAGTTAATATGAAATATAACTAATAATACAGAAACAAACCTAAAAGATAACATTTTCCTAAGAAATTATCGTCCCCGCAATGAAATCTGTCAAATATTTTACCTCGCTGTAAAGTGGCGCCGCCCTGGTGGCAGAAAAAGTCGTGGTGACGAATGATGCCATCATTGTTCGGTATTATCTAAACAATTTTTTTGGTTTCGGTGTTTAATAGTGCGAACGTCATAAAGTGTGCTCCGTAAATATAAATTCATAACTGTTTAGGAACCGAAAAATTAGGACGAAAAGTGCAAATAAAGTATTAAAAATCGTGTGTTTCGCCCAGAACAAAATAAGTACTAATAATCACCAACATCAGAGAAAGATTACTTTTGGCTTGGGTGCGTGTCTTTTAAACCTATAACGGAACATTGCGTTTCGTTCCACCACAAAATAAATAAGCTGCATTCACAACTTAGCAGAATTCCTCCGAGGTTTAATATTACGTTCCACTGCATGCAAGGGGGCAGTAGGGAAAATGGAAAACCTTCAATCTCTTTTCGACCAAATAAATATAGAAATGTTAAAACAAACCGATGATATTATGACACGAATCGGTGAAAAATTAGTTCCTTTCAGAGTTGAAATGCAGAAGTTAAGTTCAGTTAAGTTCAGAGAACTAGAAATTAAAGGAAAAGATAAAAAATATAGAAAAACATATCAGATCAAATAACCTAATTTTATATGGAATAAAAAAAACTGAAAAATCGACCGACAATCTCATCGAAATCATTATAAAGAATTTAAAGACGTTATAAATATTACCAAAGAAGACAGAGACATAAATACGATATACAGAATTAGTAAAAACAACATAGAAAATGCAAAGCTGTCCTGTTTAGAAATGCCAATCCTCCTGGCATTTCTAAACTTCTGGAAGAAAAACTCAATAATAGCAGATAAAAAGAAACTAAAAAATGTTTATGTGTCTGAAGACTACCCGAAAGAAATCCTCGACATGAGAACGAAACAACAGCCTAAATTGGAAGAAGAAAGGAAGAAAGGAAATTATGCATACATAAGTTATGACAAGTTAGTTATCAAAGGAGGAAACCAGGAGGTGAGAGACGCAAAAGAGAATTGTTAACCTCACCCAATATAAAAGAACACCCCCGTAAACAACAAGTGTCAACTAAAACACGCCATCTTAATGTTTTTGCTTTAATGAGACATAGAAGCAAAGCAACTTTTTGCCTTCGACCAACTCGCCAACTGATCAGAACGCATAGGATATTGCCATCAGCCACCGGAACAAAACACTAAATAAACAAGAATTTAAAGATAACAGAAAAAAAACATTCCCCATCCCGACTTGTCCTCGTGGAGAATCAGACTGCAACCCTCCACCAAATACTGAAACAGATAAAGATATAAAACAAACCCTCAAAATTTGCACCTATAATGTAAGATCACTTGCATCAACAGAACGATTCCTTGAATTAACTAATGCTCTAAAAAACATCAACTGGGATATTCTAGGCCTCGCAGAAATTCGAAAGATGGGATGTAGGATCGAAGAATACAACGACCTTATTTTTTGCTACATCGGTGAAAACAAAGGACTACATGGAGTTGGATTTCTGATCAAGAAAAAATATAAAAACAACATTACCAAATTTATAGGAATCTCAGAAAGAGTAGCACTGTTACAAGTAAATTTTGAATGCTTCTTCTTATCAATAATTCAAACATATTCACCGACTAAGAGATCAACGGAAGAAGAAATCGAAGAATTCTACAATGACATTGAATATGCTCACAACAAGACCGAAGTAAAGGTTATGACATTGGAAATTTTAATGCTAAAATTGGTTGTTTACAAGCAAACTAGTACCCAAAAATGGGAAAACATGTTTACAAAGTGCGCAATGAAAGAGGTGAACATCTCTTAAGCTACACTTATCAACACAAATTGTCAATAATAAAGTCATTTCTTAAAAACAAGGAGAACCAAAGATGGACATGGTTCACGCCATACCAAAAAACTAAAAATGAAATAGATTTTATAATGATAAACCACCATAAGCTTGCTACAAATATTGAAGTACTAAGCAAATTCAATTTCTCTTCCGATCAAAGATTAGTGAGAGCAACACTACGTTTAAATCGTTCAATAAAGAGCAGAAAAACCTACACAACTCAACCTAAAATCCCCAAGACAGAAGCAGAAATCAAAAATTACATCAAAAATCTAGGTGCACACACAAAATATATAGAGACAGAGTGCATTGACACCCAAAAATATTACAATATCCTGGAAGGAGGTATAACAGAAAGCATAAAATGCAAAAACACTACAAAGGATCATCAACATAATATTTTGTCTAAAGTCACATTCCAACTTATAAAAAGGCGCACGGAACTACTACACACAAAGAATAAAACCAAAGAAATGAAAGAAGAACTTAGCAGAATATACAAAGAGGCTAATAGATCAATCCGTAAGGACCACAACAATCACAGATATGATATTATTTTAATAAACATTGTGAATTTTAGAAGTGCCAAAAAATCCTTTAAAGAATTAAATATATACAAATCATGGATTCAGAAACTTGAGCACAATTCACAAGAAACAAAATCTAGAAGAGATGTAATAAGCCATGCAACAAGCTTTTACCAAAACTTATACAAGAAACAAAATAACACTGAAATGGAAACGCAAGCAACTCACATAAATACGAGTAACTGTATCAGACCAATTGAAGACTCCGAAGTTTAAATCCATAAGTGGAGTATAGATAATAACGTGATGTTTAATGCCGGTAAATGTTACGTCATGACCTTTAGCCGCAAGTTACAACCTACATATGCCACCTATACATTTGCAGGTGTTGAAATAAAGCGCGTGTCAACCATTAGAGATCTTGGTATGACATTTGACTGCGGATTGACTTTCCATGCACACATGTCTGCCCTAGCTTCAGAATGTTACAGACGCCTAGGTTTTGTCCTACGCAATGCCCGTGATTTCAATCATCCTATTGTCATCAAATTATTATTTAACTGTCTAGTTAGAAGTAAGTTAGAATTTGCTGCAGCCGTCTGGAGTCCCCACGAATCCACATATGAATTGTTGATTGAAAAGGTTCAGAAAGCCTTCCTGCGTTTTTATATAAGAAGATTTACGGGTATTATCCATATATGTATCCTACTCTTTTCTTGCTGGGAATGTTAGGATATAATTCCCTTTGAGTGCGTAGAGCCAGAGATCAGATCCTAACAGCCATAAAAATTTTAAGGAGCATGGTAGATTCCCCAGAGCTGCACAATACTTTGTGTACACTTTATGTGCCTAACAACTACCTGCGTCATAGGCCTACTCGACGACACCGGCTGTTCGTCACATCCCATTGCCGCACTGTGCCGCGCGCGCAATCCCCGTTATGTCGCATGCATGGTGCTATAAACTCCTTAATGGAGACAGTCCCGGAATGTGACATCTTTAATGACACACTCAAGGTCATCATGTCAAACTGTCTCATGTTATGTGAAAGCCATGTTTGTTAGGTAAATAAGTTGTATGTTGTTATCACTTTATTCTGTTTTATATTATTTTATTTCCTCTAGCTATTGTTAAGTATGTTTGATCTCTGACTTGTTATTTGTTTTTGAATTATATTAATTATGTTATATGTTTAGTTTTACCTATTAATTACTGTCATTGGCGCAAGCCGTTGTAATTAAATATAAATAAATTAATTAATTAAAGAACAAGACCACCGCACTTCTGCTCCACGCCTCCGGTGTAGTGCCACCATGGAGGACGGAATTAAAGAGCCTCTGAAGGACTTCAAGTACCGGTTTTACACCCGCTTTCATAAGCTCCGCTGTAATTCCATCCTCGCCTGGGACCTTGCTGTTTTTAAGATGCTGGAGAGCCATTCTAATCTCGCTCAGACTGACGTCCAGGATATTTTAGGAATAGTGTCGGATAAGACTCGCTCTTGGATCGTTACTCACACTTACGTGTGGCTCCAACGATGATTTGTACAGCTGCCCATAAAACCTTTCAATCTCACTCAAAATCTCAGGTGTCCCGGAAACGACGCTGCCACACTCGGTCTTCAACTTCGACAGTTGGCTCTTTCTGGCAAACAGATCTCTAGCAGTCTTTGGAGCCCTGGTTTCGCTCGATCGCTTCTTTAATACGAGTAGTATTAAAGTTGCGTAAGTCCCGCCGCATGCATTTGGAGATCTGTCTGTTCAGTTGCCTGTATGCTGTCAAATCTACTGAAGACTGCAGCTTCATATCCCGTCTAACAGCCATGAGATTAAGAGTGTGATCGGAGAGTTTTTGTGTTCTTCTGCTGCGGGTCTTGCAGAACTTAGGTCCGACCGCATGGACAGTTTCCACGAGCCCGTCATTCATATCGGCCACTGCATTGTAATCTTCTAAGTACTAAAAACGTTTTCGTAGCTCGAGCTAAAAGGTTTCGGGACTTTGGATTGGAGCACGAGGGGGACGGAGCGTCGAATTCATTAGACGTGACCTCTCCAACTTAACGTTTAGGTTCAGTGTGCCTCTCACCATTCGGTGATCGCTGCCGGTTTTCACCCTCGCGATCACTGAGACATCACTAAACAGTTGTCGTCTAGTCGTCATAATGAAGTCAATCTCATTTTTTGTCGGGGCTCGACGGGGTCCAATTCCTGTGGGGCCGCTTCTGGAAGAAAGAGTTCATCATAAAGAGTCCCTCTTTCTCCATGAAGTCGGCCAGCTGCTGGCCCTTTGGGTTCCGTTGCCCTATTCCGAAATTCCCTACTTTCAGCTGTAGGTTTTGGAGAAATGCATGGCTCTAGAGATATTCTCATACATTTCCTCCACCTCCTCATCGGGGTGTGCCGAGGTTGGTGTGTAAACCTGTATGACCTTCAGCGAATACCGTTTGGTGATTCTGAGTATAAGGTACGCAACCCTCGTCGACACACTTCCAATCTTTACAACGTTGTTAACGAGAGACTGGTGGACGATAAATCCGACACCTCCTTGAGACAAATGGTCACCCTCCCGGTGATAAAACAAACTGCCGGATTCGAGGATTACCGTGTCCTCCCCCTTTCTTCGGACACTCATAAATGGGAAAATAGTTTAGCAATTTTAATATGGGGTATTATTCATACTTTTAATGAAACAACAGAGTATAAGCTATACGATGATGTCTACATCCATGATCGGATTTCTGTGCCAGTGCAATCAAGACGCAATAAGCCTGCGGACTAGGCCTGCAAACTTATTGTATCCTCTAAGAACTTTTATACTTCTTAGTTTACATCAATCATTAACTACCTAACTTCTTTATTATCACATATGGGCCAGAGTACAAATCATCTAAATTAGAACTAACCTTATTGCCGCTAGTAGTCGACGCCTGGCGCCAAAGTACCTAATCACCATTTTTGGAAACCATACTATTTTTACGCCCTTTATCAAAGCTACGTTTCATTTTCTTGCTAGCTATTCTAATCTGATTAGTAGCCTTATTGCGTCTTGATTGCACTGGCACAGAAATCCGATCATGGATGTAGACATCATCGTATAGCTTATACTCTGTTGTTTCATTAAAAGTATGAATAATACCCCATATTAAAATTGCTAAACTATTTTCCCATTTATGAGTGTCCGAAGAAAGGGGGAGGACACGGTAATCCTCGAATCCGGCAGTTTGTTTTATCACCGGGAGGGTGACCATTTGTCTCAAGGAGGTGTCGGATTTATCGTCCACCAGTCTCTCGTTAACAACGTTGTAAAGATTGGAAGTGTGTCGACGAGGGTTGCGTACCTTATACTCAGAATCACCAAACGGTATTCGCTGAAGGTCATACAGGTTTACACACCAACCTCGGCACACCCCGATGAGGAGGTGGAGGAAATGTATGAGAATATCTCTAGAGCCATGCATTTCTCCAAAACCTACAGCTGAAAGTAGGGAATTTCGGAATAGGGCAACGGAACCCAAAGGGCCAGCAGCTGGCCGACTTCATGGAGAAAGAGGGACTCTTTATGATGAACTCTTTCTTCCAGAAGCGGCCCCACAGGAATTGGACCCCGTCGAGCCCCGACAAAAAATGAGATTGACTTCATTATGACGACTAGACGACAACTGTTTAGTGATGTCTCAGTGATCGCGAGGGTGAAAACCGGCAGCGATCACCGAATGGTGAGAGGCACACTGAACCTAAACGTTAAGTTGGAGAGGTCACGTCTAATGAATTCGACGCTCCGTCCCCCTCGTGCTCCAATCCAAAGTCCCGAAACCTTTTAGCTCGAGCTACGAAAACGTTTTTAGTACTTAGAAGATTACAATGCAGTGGCCGATATGAATGACGGGCTCGTGGAAACTGTCCATGCGGTCGGACCTAAGTTCTGCAAGACCCGCAGCAGAAGAACACAAAAACTCTCCGATCACACTCTTAATCTCATGGCTGTTAGACGGGATATGAAGCTGCAGTCTTCAGTAGATTTGACAGCATACAGGCAACTGAACAGACAGATCTCCAAATGCATGCGGCGGGACTTACGCAACTTTAATACTACTCGTATTAAAGAAGCGATCGAGCGAAACCAGGGCTCCAAAGACTGCTAGAGATCTGTTTGCCAGAAAGAGCCAACTGTCGAAGTTGAAGACCGAGTGTGGCAGCGTCGTTTCCGGGACACCTGAGATTTTGAGTGAGATTGAAAGGTTTTATGGGCAGCTGTACAAATCATCGTTGGAGCCACACGTAAGTGTGAGTAACGATCCAAGAGCGAGTCTTATCCGACACTATTCCTAAAATATCCTGGACGTCAGTCTGAGCGAGATTAGAATGGCTCTCCAGCATCTTAAAAACAGCAAGGTCCCAGGCGAGGATGGAATTACAGCGGAGCTTATGAAAGCGGGTGTAAAACCGGTACTTGAAGTCCTTCAGAGGCTCTTTAATTCCGTCCTCCATGGTGGCACTACACCGGAGGCGTGGAGCAGAAGTGCGGTGGTCTTGTTCTTTAATTAATTAATTTATTTATATTTAATTACAACGGCTTGCGCCAATGACAGTAATTAATAGGTAAAACTAAACATATAACATAATTAATATAATTCAAAAACAAATAACAAGTCAGAGATCAAACATACTTAACAATAGCTAGAGGAAATAAAATAATATAAAACAGAATAAAGTGATAACAACATACAACTTATTTACCTAACAAACATGGCTTTCACATAACATGAGACAGTTTGACATGATGACCTTGAGTGTGTCATTAAAGATGTCACATTCCGGGACTGTCTCCATTAAGGAGTTTATAGCACCATGCATGCGACATAACGGGGATTGCGCGCGCGGCACAGTGCGGCAATGGGATGTGACGAACAGCCGGTGTCGTCGAGTAGGCCTATGACGCAGGTAGTTGTTAGGCACATAAAGTGTACACAAAGTATTGTGCAGCTCTGGGGAATCTACCATGCTCCTTAAAATTTTTATGGCTGTTAGGATCTGATCTCTGGCTCTACGCACTCAAAGGGAATTATATCCTAACATTCCCAGCAAGAAAAGAGTAGGATACATATATGGATAATACCCGTAAATCTTCTTATATAAAAACGCAGGAAGGCTTTCTGAACCTTTTCAATCAACAATTCATATGTGGATTCGTGGGGACTCCAGACGGCTGCAGCAAATTCTAACTTACTTCTAACTAGACAGTTAAATAATAATTTGATGACAATAGGATGATTGAAATCACGGGCATTGCGTAGGACAAAACCTAGGCGTCTGTAACATTCTGAAGCTAGGGCAGACATGTGTGCATGGAAAGTCAATCCGCAGTCAAATGTCATACCAAGATCTCTAATGGTTGACACGCGCTTTATTTCAACACCTGCAAATGTATAGGTGGCATATGTAGGTTGTAACTTGCGGCTAAAGGTCATGACGTAACATTTACCGGCATTAAACATCACGTTATTATCTATACTCCACTTATGGATTTAAACTTCGGAGTCTTCAATTGGTCTGATACAGTTACTCGTATTTATGTGAGTTGCTTGCGTTTCCATTTCAGTGTTATTTTGTTTCTTGTATAAGTTTTGGTAAAAGCTTGTTGCATGGCTTATTACATCTCTTCTAGATTTTGTTTCTTGTGAATTGTGCTCAAGTTTCTGAATCCATGATTTGTATATATTTAATTCTTTAAAGGATTTTTTGGCACTTCTAAAATTCACAATGTTTATTAAAATAATATCATATCTGTGATTGTTGTGGTCCTTACGGATTGATCTATTAGCCTCTTTGTATATTCTGCTAAGTTCTTCTTTCATTTCTTTGGTTTTATTCTTTGTGTGTAGTAGTTCCGTGCGCCTTTTTATAAGTTGGAATGTGACTTTAGACAAAATATTATGTTGATGATCCTTTGTAGTGTTTTTGCATTTTATGCTTTCTGTTATACCTCCTTCCAGGATATTGTAATATTTTTGGGTGTCAATGCACTCTGTCTCTATATATTTTGTGTGTGCACCTAGATTTTTGATGTAATTTTTGATTTCTGCTTCTTTCTTGGGGATTTTAGGTTGAGTTGTGTAGGTTTTTCTGCTCTTTATTGAACGATTTAAACGTAGTGTTGCTCTCACTAATCTTTGATCGGAAGAGAAATTGAATTTGCTTAGTACTTCAATATTTGTAGCAAGCTTATGGTGGTTTATCATTATAAAATCTATTTCATTTTTAGTTTTTTGGTATGGCGTGAACCATGTCCATCTTTGGTTCTCCTTGTTTTTAAGAAATGACTTTATTATTGACAATTTGTGTTGATAAGTGTAGCTTAAGAGATGTTCACCTCTTTCATTGCGCACTTTGTAAACATGTTTTTCCATTTTTGGGTACTAGTTTGCTTGTAAACAACCAATTTTAGCATTAAAATTTCCAATGTCATAACCTTTACTTCGGTCTTGTTGTGAGCATATTCAATGTCATTGTAGAATTCTTCGATTTCTTCTTCTGTTGATCTCTTAGTCGGTGAATATGTTTGAATTATTGATAAGAAGAAGCATTCAAAATTTACTTGTAACAGTGCTACTCTTTCTGAGATTCCTATAAATTTGGTAATGTTGTTTTTATATTTTTTCTTGATCAGAAATCCAACTCCATGTAGTCCTTTGTTTTCACCGATGTAGCAAAAAATAAGGTCGTTGTATTCTTCGATCCTACATCCCATCTTTCGAATTTCTGCGAGGCCTAGAATATCCCAGTTGATGTTTTTTAGAGCATTAGTTAATTCAAGGAATCGTTCTGTTGATGCAAGTGATCTTACATTATAGGTGCAAATTTTGAGGGTTTGTTTTATATCTTTATCTGTTTCAGTATTTGGTGGAGGGTTGCAGTCTGATTCTCCACGAGGACAAGTCGGGATGGGGAATGTTTTTTTTCTGTTATCTTTAAATTCTTGTTTATTTAGTGTTTTGTTCCGGTGGCTGATGGCAATATCCTATGCGTTCTGATCAGTTGGCGAGTTGGTCGAAGGCAAAAAGTTGCTTTGCTTCTATGTCTCATTAAAGCAAAAACATTAAGATGGCGTGTTTTAGTTGACACTTGTTGTTTACGGGGGTGTTCTTTTATATTGGGTGAGGTTAACAATTCTCTTTTGCGTCTCTCACCTCCTGGTTTCCTCCTTTGATAACTAACTTGTCATAACTTATGTATGCATAATTTCCTTTCTTCCTTTCTTCTTCCAATTTAGGCTGTTGTTTCGTTCTCATGTCGAGGATTTCTTTCGGGTAGTCTTCAGACACATAAACATTTTTTAGTTTCTTTTTATCTGCTATTATTGAGTTTTTCTTCCAGAAGTTTAGAAATGCCAGGAGGATTGGCATTTCTAAACAGGACAGCTTTGCATTTTCTATGTTGTTTTTACTAATTCTGTATATCGTATTTATGTCTCTGTCTTCTTTGGTAATATTTATAACGTCTTTAAATTCTTTATAATTATTTCGATGAGATTGTCGGTCGATTTTTCAGTTTTTTTTTATTCCATATAAAATTAGGTTATTTGATCTGATATGTTTTTCTATATTTTTTATCTTTTCCTTTAATTTCTAGTTCTCTGAACTTAACTGAACTTAACTTCTGCATTTCAACTCTGAAAGGAACTAATTTTTCACCGATTCGTGTCATAATATCATCGGTTTGTTTTAACATTTCTATATTTATTTGGTCGAAAAGAGATTGAAGGTTTTCCATTTTCCCTACTGCCCCCTTGCATGCAGTGGAACGTAATATTAAACCTCGGAGGAATTCTGCTAAGTTGTGAATGCAGCTTATTTATTTTGTGGTGGAACGAAACGCAATGTTCCGTTATAGGTTTAAAAGACACGCACCCAAGCCAAAAGTAATCTTTCTCTGATGTTGGTGATTATTAGTACTTATTTTGTTCTCACACGATTTTTAATACTTTATTTGCACTTTTCGTCCTAATTTTTCGGTTCCTAAACAGTTATGAATTTATATTTACGGAGCACACTTTATGACGTTCGCACTATTAAACACCGAAACCAAAAAAATTGTTTAGATAATACCGAACAATGATGGCATCATTCGTCACCACGACTTTTTCTGCCACCAGGGCGGCGCCACTTTACAGCGAGGTAAAATATTTGACAGATTTCATTGCGGGGACGATAATTTCTTAGGAAAATGTTATCTTTTAGGTTTGTTTCTGTATTATTAGTTATATTTCATATTAACTACATTAGAAATGAATAAACCAAACTATAAATATAACTAAAAAGCGATTTTTTAAAAGAATTATAAAGTGCAAAAACCTAAAAATTAAAATTACTGACGCATTGTGTTGTGTATTAATATAATACTCTAGATAATGATAAACTATTATTTAAAGCGAATTTCTCAATGAACTGATACTGTGTAAAAATAAACTTTACCTCAGTCACAACTAGCGACATCTGGTGAGTGGAAGATTATTAGCCCTCATTGCTCAGAGCACTCCCAGGGGTCTGATATGAAAGACTCGACTTCAGACACAAGTTTGTGCCGGTACTCGGCAAAGTTTTCCCGAGAAATGTTGGCACGGCCGGTGTATAGAACATCACCAGTGCTGTCATCCGCATAGCAATGAATGTCACCGGTTTGCAACATATTATTGATATGTAGAAGAAACAACGCAGCTTTATGGAACACCAACGTTAATAGGCTTGTAATCAGAGCGTGCACCGTCCAACATCTAAATCGGCTTTTGCTGTCGCACGGATGGGCCAGCTCGAACCGGGGTGGTACCACGAACTCACAGAATACCAGCGTGAAGTAGAGGTTTTCCTCTGTGTTGCGCTTGGTGATGACCGTGCATAACTCTTTCATCATTTCTCCTAATTGACTTGCTGTTTTGGAGAAGAGCACTATGTCATCAGCAAATCTAAGGTTGCTTAGAAAATGTCCGTTGATGTAAATTCCTTTTTGTTTCCAACTCAGGTCTTTCATTATATTTTGTAAAACGAGATTTAGGCCCGTATTAATAAACGTTCCTCGATGACTAACTTAAATGCGTAATCATTTGATACGTCATTACTATATCAACATCTCAAGATAGTTGCTAATTAATAAACACATAAAAACAGTATCTCAAAACGCTATACTTAGGAATACTGTTCTGTGACTTATGTGATAATTTCTTTCTGACTCTTCAGGGGTGACAATGCATCGACATTTTAATTCTTAATAGAGGATAGATGTTTGTTTGAACCACAGGATCCTCTTACCATCATCAATTATAAGAATCTATAAAATTATTTTTAATATGCTAATGCTCGTGAATAATAAATTTCTGATGTTAAAAATTATTTAAGTAAAAGAACACTACTCGCTTACAAGCTCTGCTTACTATCAGGACCCAATTACGTAATAACACCAAAGCATGCAAACCAAGAGCAACACAACCCATCTCAATGTAAGGGCAGCCTTTTAGTAACAATATCTTCCTTGCCTACACTAGAAGAATACCCCAACGGGCATAGTAACGACAGTGAGACTCGTAGAACTACCAACTGATCGCTCTTAGTATTTTTTGCGCCCAAAGCAAAGCTACTCTCCAGAAGCGGGGGAGGGAGGTGGTGAATGCCCATAGCATACCACGCAGCTGGCTGGTACGACGTCGGGGTGGTACCACGACCTCACAGAATACCAGCGTGAAGTAGAGGTTTACCTCTGCGTTGCGCTTGGTGAGTGCAGGTGGCCGGAGGCCCAATTCCCCCCCCCCCCCATCAACATGGTAGTGGAACTAAATAAAAGACTACCCCAGGAGGGTACCAGCACCCCTGGAGAATCCCTCGCTGAGCATCCACGACCAAACTACTCCACTCCTGGGCGTGGGTGCTCAGGCTGCCCCGCGTATTCTGGGGGGGGCGAAATTCCGCTCAAGACGAAACCTGCTCGGGGCAAGCGGAGCAAGAAGACAAAGGCAACCCCTGCCACGCTTACCGTGGATTTCTGCAATATCAGGGGACTTCATTCAAACCTTAACGCCGTCCACTACCATTTGGAGATAGCTAAGCCGGCCTTGCTCTTTCTTACCGAGACACAGGTGTCCTCTCCGGCTGATACTTCGTATCTCTCCTACCCGGGGTACAAATTAGAACACTCGTTTGTGCCCCGGGCTGGAGTTTGCGTGTATGTCAGAGAGGACATCTGTTTTCGACGCCTGGGCAGCCTTGAAGGTACGGACCTGTCCATCCTTTGGCTGCGCGTAGACAGCGACGACCATCCCCGCGTCTACGGGTGCCTCTATAGGTCCCATAGCGGTAATGCCGACACAGACCGACTCATAGACCACGTCCAAATGGCTGCAGACTCCGTGCTACAACAGGTCCCATCCGCAGAGATCGTGATACTCGGTGATTTCAACGCCCACCACGCTGAATGGCTTGGTTCTCGTTTAACCGATCATGCGGGTAGATCTGTCTATGACTTTGCTTTGGCATATGGTCTAACACAACTGGTTACTTCGCCTACGCGGATCCTAGATGTGGAAGACCATGTACCTTCCCTGTTGGACCTTCTGTTGACCTCTCATCCGGACGGATATCAGGTTTCCGTCGATGCCCCTCTGGGCTCTTCGGACCATTGTCTGATCCGGAGTACGGTGCCACTCACGCTCCAATCGCAGTTGCGATCTACAGCTTGCCGCCGTGTTTAGCACTACAGGTCAGCTGATTGGGATGGGATGCGGTCTTTTTTTGCATCCTACGCTTGGGGGCGGGTTTGCTTCTCGCCGGAAGATCCCAGCGTTGTTGCCGATTCTGTTGCTGATGTGGTACTTCAGGGTATGGAACTTTTTATTCCATCCTCTGTGGTGCCCATCGGAGGCAGATCCCAGCCATGGTTTGGTCGCTCCTGTAAAATAGCATCACGCTATAAGCAGGAGTGCTACCAGGCCTGGGCTGACGCATCAACGTCTCGGGATGTAAACACCAGCGCATTAAAAAAGAAGTATAATTCCGCCTCCAGGTCCTTCAAAAGCGTCATTGCCAAGGCAAGGTCTGAGCACATCGGCAGAATTGGCGAGAAGCTAGTTCGCCTTCCTTCGGGAACCCGTGCATTCTGGTCTCTCGCCAAGGCTGTCCAAGGGAACTTCTGTCAGCCATCTCTTCCATCTCTGCACAGAGAGGACGACTCACCGGCCCATGCCGCAAAGGAGAAAGCCGATCTGTTGAGCTCTCTTTTTGCGTCCAACTCGACTCTAGATGACGGGGGGAACACACCGCCGACCATCCCGCGATGTGGGTGCTCCATGCCGGATGTGCGATTTACTCAGCGCTCGGTCCGCAAAGCACTCTTCTCCCTGGACGTCAACAAGTCGAGTGGGCCCGATGGAGTCCCTCCCATTGTGCTGAAGACGTGTGCTCAGGAGTTGGCACCGGTTTTAACGCGTCTTTTCCGGTACTCCTACTCCCAAGGCGTAGTCCCGAACTCATGGAAGACAGCTTTGGTGCACCCGATCCCTAAAAAAGGCGACCGCTCAGACCCGTCCAACTACAGGCCTATCGCCATCACCTCCTTGTTCTCCAAAATAATGGAAGCCATTATAAACTGCCAGCTCATGAGGTACCTTGAGGATCACCAGCTGATTAGTGACCGCCAGTACGGTTTTCGTCGGGGTCGATCAGCTGGTGATCTTCTAGTCTACTTAACTCATAGATGGGCGGAGGCAGTAGAGTCCAAGGGGGAGGCATTAGCCGTTAGTTTGGACGTAGCGAAGGCCTTTGATCGGGTCTGGCACAAAGCGCTTCTTTCGAAGCTTCCTTCCTATGGGCTTCCCGAGAAATTGTGCAAATGGATCACCAGTTTCCTTGCTGATCGGAGCATCAAGGTCGTAGTAGACGGTGAATGCTCTGATTTCAAGCCTATCAACGCTGGTGTTCCACAAGGCTGCGTGCTATCACCAACGCTGTTTCTCCTGCATATCAATGATATGTTGCTAACTGGCAGCATTCATTGCTATGTGGACGACAGCACTGGTGATGCCTTATATACCGGCCGTGCCAATATTTCTCGGGAAAACGTCGCCGAGTACCGGGACAAACTTGTGTCTGAAGTCGAGTCTTTGCTTAACAAAGTCTCGGATTGGGGGCGACTAAATCTAGTCCAGTTCAATCCCCAGAAGACACAAGTTTGCGCGTTTACCGCTAAAAAGAACCCCTTTGTCGTATCTCCTCAGTTTCAAGGCACTCCCCTTACTGCCTCAGCCAGTATCGAAATCCTTGGCGTCGACATATCGAATAGTGTGCAGTTTCGTGGTCACTTGGAAGGGAAGGCCAAATTGGCCTCTAAAAAGCTTGGCGTGCTCAGCAGAGCGAGACAGTATTTCATGCCGGCACATCGCTTGCAACTTTACAAAGTGCAAGTTCGGCCCCACATGGAATACTGTTCTCATCTCTGGGCCGGGGCACCCCAGTGCCAGCTCCTTCCACTTGACCGCATCCAGCGCAGAGCGGTTCGAATCGTCGACGACCGAGTTATTTCTGATCGGCTCGATACACTGGCACTGCGTAGAGATGTTGCATCTCTTTGCGTATTTTATCGCATTTATCACGGGGAGTGCTCTGAGGAATTGTTCGGACTAATTCCAGCCGCTCAATTTCACCATCGCACATCGCGACAAAACTCGCATTACCATCCATACCATCTGGATGATTGGCGGTCCACCACTGTGCGATTTAGAAGAAGTTTTCTCCCTCGCACGACTTCCTTGTGGAATCAATTACCACCAGCGAATTTTCCGGACCGATACGACTTAGGAACCTTCAAGAAAAGAGCTTACACCTTTCTAAAAGGTCGGCAACGCATCTGCAATTCCCCTGGTGTTGCGGTTGTTCATGGGCGGCGGTAGTCACTTACCATCAGGTGAGCCGCATGCTCGTTTGCCCCCTATTCTATAAAAAAAAAAAAAGATAAATAACTACCCTAAACTTTTTTCTGAGAAACTGACGAGCTCCATAAGCGGCAGGAGCGGAGGGCTGGTCACACTATTTACAACTTTAGTACAAAACCGAGATTTAAGGGAAAAAAATTAAATTATTTAAGAAATAATGAAATCAATCAAAATTCGAATCTAAGAAATTGAAAACCTCATACTTTATTAATAAACTCAAATATCTAGACTAGCATTTAGCTGTATAAGACTGAATTTTTTTTATTTGTTTTTAAAACTGTAGTGTGAAGTTTGCCTCTACCTTTATTATCTTCTTTTGCATTAAAATATTCTGTATTATACGAATATTTTAGAACTATCAAAACAAAGTATAAATAATGCTGTGGCACATAGATATCTATATCCAAAATGCAACATGCAACATTCAACCTCCAGCATGGTTTTGTTTGTACTTTGATTCTTAATCGATGGTTTATGGATGGATTGGGTCACAAAATCTACTTACCCTCAGGTGGACTGTGAGCTCATTTGTCGCTCAATAAAAAACAGTATACTACGTGTACTACTAACTATGTAAAGCAAATTAAAAAATATTTAGGTACTCAAAATATATTAAATATCCTATTTTCATATTTGCCAGTCAGTGTTCTCACCTTATTCTTTGTAAGGCGTGGTAATGAATATTCTGCATCTGGTTGAAATAAAAATAAAATTAGTTTTGACGGATTTTATCGCGTAGGTATATTAACTTTTCACTGGTTACGAGGGGGCAGGCGAAATTTCCCATGTCTCAATGTGATAATTAACCAAGGCTGCCTTTAAATTAAAATCTACGCACTATGAACTTGTAGTCTCTTATCTTGCACTTGTATGCTTTATTGGGTTTTTTTTTATTTAATTTTATTAATTATAGGATTCCAAGCAGATGATATCACCCAGCCATTTTCTCTATTGAAATTAGGATGTTTTCTTTTATTTAAATACTAAGTGAACTTGGCCGCGAGCAACTACAACGTTCGAAAACAATTTTTATTAAATATAGATCGCAAGAATACTTTCGGAAAATTTTCTGTTCTTGGACGAACCAACAGGAATCCATTATGTACCATTTATTTATAACGAGCCTTAAGATATCGTTTGAGCGTCCTAAATTTGTTTGAGTAACGTCTCGCATTTTATTAAATGTTGATGTAATCTTTAATTTAGACTAAGCTGCATTTTACTTAAAATAAGGTGTTTATTAACGCGTAAAATTACCAAGAAATATCTTAAGGAGTTCCATATTATGTAGTCAAAATTATTCTCATGTTATTTTCTTTCATATTTTATAAATGCTCGCAGCTTTGTTGTGTTGTGTTGTTGGCAATCACACTAAGTATTTCTCGTCACTCTTTCAATATTTTAGTTGCTCATTTATTATTCATATCGCTCTCCAAATTTTTAATACTCCTTATGGGTATAAATGATTGCTACTTTTTGGAGAAAGTTTTAAGCTTTTTTATCGATCAACGTTTACAGACAATACCATATAGTGGCGATGTAAGAATATCCACTACCCCATATATTCCTGTGGACGTTGTAACAGGGCGATAAAGGGAAACTAAACCAGAAGATGGGCAGCAGCATCTTCCTGGTTACAGCATAATAAAGAGTATAGAATTACAGCAGTTTCTTTAAGCGGGTGGTAAACCGATACTTGAAGCCTATTTAATCCTATTCCATGATATGTAACGTATGTAAGTTATGAGAAAGGGCCTTCGTTTTAGTCGGAATTTCACGTTGCTACAGCCACTTTAGGTGCTAAGTTGCTAAGTTGACAGTCGGTATATCGGGATGTTGAAGTGCTTGTATAGTAATGTTACAATGTCTATCATAGCATAGAACCAGAAAACGAAACCTATCCAACCGCAGATAGGTGTAAGATATGGTGACTTTATATCCTCGTAATTCTTCACAGCTGCATTGAAATACGTTCCCAAGCTACAGGACTAGAAAAAATAGCATATTAACTTCAATGGCCAGTACGTTATATACTTTCAATTTTCTGATGATACAGTCATTAAGATAGAATTATTAACAACCTTAACAGTGTTCCCCAACTGGTAGGTCTTAAATCAACATGAACATGACAAACATCATGTCCGTTTGTCCCTGTTACAACTAGTTTACTGGTAGTAGTTTAGGAAACTACGCTCAAAGTTATTGATGAGTATATAGACCTGGAACATATTTTCCGATTACTATTATTAACCAAGGATTTCCAACTTCGAACAAAGGGTTAACAGAAAAATCCGATTGACTGGGCTGGATTCGAGAAACTGCCACAAACCTTCTTGTCTAATATTCCCCAGAATCTTAAGACGTAAGTGTAAAATCAGTGCGTATTACCAGTGACGACTTACAGAACTGAAATGTCGTATCTCGCTGTTGGCTGTATGAAAGCACTTAGTTACTCAACGTGCGATGAAAAGGACTATTTTCGGAATTTGTCAGCGGAAGAAAATCCGTAAATAGAATATCCGCAAAAGGAGAAGAGTATGTGATATGGATCAGTACTGATCTACATCTATAGGCTGAAGTAGCACCGGGCCAGCCAGCGATATACTGACAATCGATTGGTAAGCAAGGTTTTCAGAGCCTCATAGTAGCATACGCAGTATTCCAGCTCTCCCTTTTGATCGATGGAGTGACGGCCTGATGAAACAGGGGGGATATATTTATCATGGTTGCCATGCTTGGAAGTTTTAATGGCAACCACTTAAGGTTCTTAGTACTT
The DNA here is from genome assembly GCA_033319125.1 of Parnassius glacialis. NCBI lineage: Eukaryota > Metazoa > Arthropoda > Insecta > Lepidoptera > Papilionidae > Parnassius > Parnassius glacialis. The sequence continues at coordinate 14,565,552 of JAVANC010000012.1, forward strand.
TGACATATTAATTTCTAAAATCAAACTCATATAAAACTAATCTTCACTAGTTTATTTTATATATACTAGATGATATTTTGAGTAAGAGTTTTGCAAGCATTCTAAGTCTATTTTTCAAAAACTCAACGATAATATTATTTCCAGTGAAAATATAGTAACAGCGTTTGTAAGACGCAAAACTTTACATACAGACACGATTACATACGGTACTTCATTTCAAGATTTAAAGTGTACAAAACATTGTACCTCGAGTGAGTATCTCATCAAGATGACAATAAAATAATATTAAACAACAGTAGAAATGTATTGCCTACACTGTTCATTCAGTAACGTAATAAAGTAATAAAGGTTTTAAAAAGTCCTTCATTTCCTCTGACACATTAATAATATAATAATTTTTGGTATCAAAATGTTTAAAGTATTGTTTAAATTATGCAAATGTTTAGAGTTAAGAATACGTGGCTTTAGCCAAATTTACGTTTGAAAAATATAAATTATCTTTAGCCGATGGAAAGCCCGATAGTTATTTTAGTATTTAAAAAAATACACTGCTGCAATCATTTCAAGTGCGATAATTGCAGATGAAAGCCTTCGTTCGAAATTTTATCGAGATGAGAAAAATTACGTTTAAAAGTATTTGCAATTAAAGATGGCTTTTTATAGAGTGCTTGATATTTTGTTTTTAATTTATGCATAGTGCATATTCTTCCGTGCATAGTGACTTATGTAACACAATTTTAAATAATAAAGTAGACAAGTAGCAAAGCACAATTGCTACGGAGGCAGGGCAGACATGGCGAACGCTTTGTCCCGACGAGAATGTTTCACTGGAAGTTAACAAACAAAAACAGTGGGATATTCCGTTGATAAGGCGCATGCAGAAAGATTTGTGTCATAATATCCATAGTAACCAAGATCAGGTACGCCTTCTCGCTGTTTCGATTAAGGAATCTAGTCACTGGTTACACGCTTTACCATCAAGTAATCTTGTCACATTAATTGATGGGGAAAGCTTGCACATTGCTGTAGGAATTCGACAAGGAGCGGCGATTTGTCAACCACATCAGTGCCCCTGTGGTAGCAGCGCCATCAAGTTTGGGCTTCATGGACTTTCACATAAGAAAAGTGCCGGTAGGTTTTCACGGCACGATTCTTTGAACGATGGGCTCTTGGAATTCTTGCTAATTTCTATAAATGTTTCGTCGGTTTTAGAGCCTTGTGGAATATTTAGGAACGATGGCAGGAGACCCGACGGTATGAAATTGGTCCCATGGGAGGGAGCCCTAGTGTGGGATGCTACTTCCGTAGAACTTTGGCGGCCTCGCATCTCAGAGGTACCTCTTCTAGAGTCGGAGCGGCATAAGGGGCAGCTGAACTGAGTAAGTGAGGGCAAATATGAGTCTCTGAGAGATGACTGCATATTGTGCCGTTTGCTGTAGAGACTATGGGTCCGAAGGGTCCACGTGCGGTAAAGTTCCTGAAAGAACTCTATCCGCGATAGGTCGTTGCTGCTGGTGATAGGAGGGCTAGTTCTTTTCACGCTCAAAGGCTAAGTATAGCCATTCGGCGAAGAAAGGCAGCCAGCGTTTTAGGCGCGATACAACGGGGAGTGGGACTGTATCTAAATACAAATACAAAAACTATGATAAAAAAATCTATATATTATCTTTATAGTTTTAGTTTTTTTATTTATTATATTGTCTTAATATTGTATACAATAAAATATTTATTTATATTTAAACAGCTGATAAAAAGATCTCTGTTGAATAAAGGCCTTCCCGTAGAATGCCTCATAGGATGTTCTAATGTTTGCCAAAGCTGCCACGTTTTACAAGCAACCATAGTTCTTTTACTATGATTATTGTAAATATATTATAGTATAGAGTATTGCATAATATTGATACAATATTTAGAGCTTAAGCTTCCAGTTTCTTGACTGTCAAGATGCTAGTTCGATTTCTTATTGAATTACTATATTCAATGTTTTTAAAGAAGAAGAAAATAACAAATAAGAAGAACTTTTTGCACTAGAAAAGAGTAAATTGGAGAAAGGGAAAAGTAGTTTACATTTTAAGTTTTTTCATCTAATAATCACAGACCGTACAAATTTTCAAGTGTTGCAAAAATCAGGTCCAAAACCACCCAAAACCATAATAAAACAAGAACACGCACTCACGTTAATATAAGCATCTAAAATCAATGAGGATATCCACGACTTATTCTGCTAACAAGGTGGCGCCACTTAGAAAGTAGTTCTTTTTTACCTTAAATCACTCCTCACTCACTCACTCACTACAGCAACTCACTGTAACATTAAAAGTCAACTGGTGAAGATAGGCCTCTTCCGTCCGTAAATTACGGTACTTAGTAACCTGAATCCATCGACCATGTTTCATTAGATCGATACTTCATCTAATGGGTTGCTTAACGCTTCGCTTGTTGGAATAGGGCAACTTACTAACCATCAGTTGATGGTTCTTCAGGCTAGGTGTTTGAGCATTTTGCTTGGCAATAAGTTTAAATAGTTTTAAAAAATATATCAAAGGCCTTAAAGATTATGTCAAAGGCCTTTGTGGACCATGCAGAACTTTTAAATAAACTTGAGATATACGGTGTCAGGGGTAATGCTCTCGATTTATTAAATTCGTACCTCAGTGAAAGAACTCAAATCACGAAAATAAGCAAAATTTGTTCCAAACATAAAAATGGAATACATTTTAGATCCAGTCTAGAAGAGTCCTGTCCTACAAGGAAGTGGGACCACTAATTTTTATTATTAATATAAACAACCTACCTAAATCTACTAGCAATCGGATTAATATTCTTTGCAGATGACTGTACAGTTATTACTAATAACGAAAACATCATAAATGGTAGCTTAAAGTCAATAATTGAGTGGTTACAAAACAATAATTTAATAATAAATATAGATTTAAATAAAATAATGGAATTCATACAAAAAACTAATCATAATTTTGATACACAAATTCAGTATAATGACAAAGAAGTCCAAATAATAACAACAACAAAGTTCTTGGCGTTCACATTGATAAAAATCTGAAATGGCAAAGCCATATAGAATTTATATGCAAAAAAGTGTCACAGTCATCTTATAACCTATATATGCTAGCAAACATGTCAGTCTCTGCACGTTAATTATGGCTTATCATGGTTATGTTGCATTCAGTCTTAGATATGCAATAATCTTTTGGGAAAACGCCACTAACTGAGATAAAGTCTTTAAATGTCAAAAAAGGTGTATCCGTGCTAATTGTGGTTTAAAAATTGATAGCTGTAAAGATTATTTCATGAAATTAAAATTACTTGCCATACACACGCCCATTATACATATTTGAATTGGCTTTATTTATCAGGCAATAGCTATCACTATTTGAGCTCACAACTTGTTTTTTTTACCTGGTAGAGCCATGCTGCAGCTATATTAGTAGTAGGTATAGTTGTAGCACGAATGGGTCGCCCTCGACCGGGGAAGGACCACGCTCTCACAGAATACCAACGTAAAATAGCAGCTTAACGCTGCTGTGTTTCGTATGGTGAGTGTATATATATATCCCGATAACCTTTTAACGAGGCATTACATCTTAGTCCTCACGGGTGACAACGCATCTGCATTTTGATATGTAATCGAGAAGAGATGTAGATATCTATGGGCCGCAGCAACCACTTACCATCACATGGACTGTGTGCTCGTTTGTCACCCTTATCATATAAAAAAAACTAGAGATTTCGAGATTTCGCGGTAGAAGCAGATTATATAATAACCCTGGTAGAAAATATAAAACTATCCTGTATGGGAAAAGTGTATTTGCTATGACTCCAAAGATATACAATAAGATCCCGAATAACATCAAAGAGTGTTACGATATACAGATTTTCATTTCGTTCGACGTGAAAACGTGGTAACTCAGCAATTTAAATTGCAAATAAAAATTTCATAGTTGCTGGCGGAGATTGATTCGGATTCCTCGTGTGCTATGAAATTTATGGCGAGCGTCTAGTCCCTGATGCTTCCATTTAGGCAAACACAAGGCGGGAGCAATGGTGCAAAAAAAAGCTTGTCACGCCTGTTGCATAGACGTCAATGTCTCGTTAATGACTTATTTTCTTTCAAGATGAAAATATTATAGTATACATTATATTCATGAAATGGCTTCCTCTTTTGCACGGCACTATTTCTTGTTCCGTCGCACCCAGTATTAAACACATTCAGTGCCGATTTTATAAAGAGAGTGACTTCTGTGGCCAACTTTAAAATAATTGGTTTATGTGGTAAAATAATTTGAATGTTCCTATAGATAATACGATGTTCATATAAATAAGTTCCTAAAAATATTGGCGATAGGAAATAATTCTGTAAATAATTGTCTGTATGGACGCACATGTAATATGTTTGAGGCACGTGGCCCAAGGAGTATTATCGCTTAGAACCTAGAAACGGGCGGAAGTCACGAGGCCTTAATGGCGAGTTCAGGAATATACATTTTAGTAACAGTTATGTAACACAGTGGTTAAGCGAATGACTGCGCTAGTGCCCGAATCCCGCACGAAATACGAATTTGTGCAATTTATTTTATTATTTTTAAAGTGAAATTATTACGTAGAAACGTGTAAAAGTGTACGTGTTAGAGCTATGCTGCAGCTATATTAATTGTATAGTTGTAGCATGTATGGTAGGCTCGAACGGGGAATGACCACGCTCTCACAGAATACCAGCGTAAAATAGCGGCTTAATGCTGCTGTAATTCTTATAGTGATTGTAAACCGTACCGGAAACCTATTTTACTGGTTACTGGAAAAGAGGCATTCCATCTTAGTCCTTACGGTTGACAACGCATCTGAATTTGGATTCGCAAACGAGGATAGATGTAGATGTGATGAAAGAGTGACGTAAGAAAGTGAATTTAATTGTCAATTGAAATCACGGACAAATATTATCAGTGAATTATATAAAAATTAAAAATACTAAAGTACAAAATGAACACTATTTTACTACCATTTGACAGTTACACAAATCAGACCTTTTGATATCTGTAGTTTGTGTAGAAATGTAAATAAATAAAATACAGTTATTTTTTTCTTGAAAATTTGTTTTATTTTAACATAACTATATAAGAAAATATTCAGTTTATACTGTAATAACATTAGAATAAAGCATCATAAATCACTTAACTTAAAATTATAAGTTAATGTAAAGTAAAAAAATGTTTTTCCTTGTCTAGTTATGCAAGAAATAAAATGCATTTTTATTTTATTATCTATTTATGCGTATTAAACTAAACTATAACGGAGAAATTCCTATTTTTGGTAAAGTTTAAAAAATATCTCTGTACTGTTACGCTTGACGTTTAATTTCGTACCTCTTGGCCACCACTCCGTCAAGTCAATCATCATCTGAAATCCTGACATATTATGGCAATGTGTACCGCCCACTTGAAGACAGCCACCTCCTTGATGATATCTTGCATTTTAATCCTATTTCAGATTTCAATATTTCTCATTCTATTTCCAAATCATGGTACGTTCTATGGAGATTTCCGCAACTCTTAATTAGTGTAAATTCCCTTAGCGTTAGCATAGTAGTAGTGGGAAGGACACACTGAGTAAAAAATATTTTTAGACGTTGGGTGTTTACTAGGCACCATACATAATTATCTAAAATACTTTTTCGTAACTCTTATCAAAGCATAAAATAAATAAGTTTCTGAATCCACAATAACCTCAATAACCTTAACAACATTCCATATCCGTATTTTGTTACAAATATAAATACATTTTGCACACTCAGAGGATCTTCTACACAAACGCAAATTTTCAAACACCGAAGTGTTATAATCAAAAAGGGATATTTGTTGCTCTTACGTTTACTTCAGACCACGAAGTGAGCCGTGAGCCGAAATCCGATCTCGGATTATGTAATGGTGGTGGGTTTGTGAATAAATTTTTTCATGTGTCTCAAAAATTGACAAGGTAAAATTTTATGTAGCAAGAATGGGTCGGCTCAACCGGGGAAGGATCATGCTCACACAGAATACCAGCGTAAAATAGGCGCTTAACGCTACTGTGTTTCGTATGGTGAGTGTAAAGAAACGGAGATACTGCTAGACTTACTGTAAAGGAGGCATTCCATCTTCTTAGTCCTCACTGGTGACAAACGCATCTGCATTTTGATTCGTAATCGAAGATAGATGTAGTTGTCTATGGTCCACAGCAACCATTTACCATCAGGTGGACTAGGTGCTCGTTTGTCACCCTTATCCTATAAAAAAAGTAAATTCTGCTTCTCACGTCAATGTGATGAAAGAAGCTGGCACTGCGGTTTAGTTGAAACCTACATAATATTAATGATTAATTTTTTGCCTAAAGTAAATATTGAGTAAACCTTAATACTAACACAATTATACGCTTGAATAGTAACAAAAAAAAATTCTCCGAATTCAGTACCATTGCCATCAATGAAGAAGGCAATTTTTATTCATAAATATAATTTTGTTCTTAGTACACGAAACGGTTTTCTTGATAATACTTAACCTAAAAAAGGTTTGCTTGTTTGAAATAATCGTATTTGATTTGATAGAGTTTAAATATCTTAATTCAAGTAAAGTCAACTGGATTTTACTTTTATATACTTTATGAAAATGAATAAATAATTTCTACTATTCTCTTAGACAAAATAAATATAACAAAATAATAATAACAAAAAAGTTGAGAATAAAATTGTATTAGAGAAAAAAGTAGTATTTTAATAACAAAATATATCATTGCTCTTTTTCATTCATTCATTGCAGCCCATCGAAAGTCTATCGCTGAAGATAGGCCTCCCCAAAGATTGCCTCATAGGGAGGATATATCAAAGAAGCCACACTTGGCAGATGGTTTGAAAACCACAGCTTTATTGTTTTGAGTTTTTATCAAGAAGATGTTGCTGCCCATTTCCTGTTTCATTAGCCATAGTCGCCTCTTACGATAAATACGGGATTATATGGGATTGAGGTTTCTTTAACGCCCACCTTCCGGTGGCGGATGTAAATCTTTGAAAATATGTAATATAGATATTTCCATATTTAAAAAATAACAGTTTGTGTAAAGAAATAAACAGTATATGATGTCCCTATTCCTGTCTTTCCAAAACTAGAAAAATAAAAACGAAAGTGCTATCAAATGTCCGTACGTGTATCTTATTTAGTCGTTGAAGTAAGCCTCACTCATGCTCAATCGGATTTAAGCCTTACAGGCCCGCCTTGAGACTGGTCAGGGCAGTCCAGCGTCAACACATTATCATGCATAAGCATAACATCTTGAACCCAATAGAAAAAATAATTCTTTCGGTGAGCCCTATGCTCAGCTGTGGACGTTTACGTGCTGGAAATAAAAATGCATCATTATTTGCTTCAAAATACCGTATTTGTCCACCGGGCTCTTATAAGATGGCGCATTAAAGTTGCAGAAGCTGTATTTAACATACATGGTAATTTTAATCGTATCGCTTTCAAAAACACACATAGTTAAATTTCGCAGTATAAGAATATTATGTTGTGATGTTCATTGAATTTTTATTATGATTGTTTTTGAGATGAATCTAACAAAAGTAAGAAATTACGTAAATAATAAAAAGTAAAGTAAAATTGCAGCCTATATACGTCTTACTGCTGGGGGCAAGCCTCCTCTCATTTCTGAGAGGGTTTTAGGGCAAGGAAAGGTCTGCCGCGCTGCCCCAATACCTGTTGGCGAACTTCACATGTCTTCGAAATTTTTTTTTCTTATTTCTCAGACATGCAGCTTTCCTCACGATGTTTTCCTACACCGTCGAGCGCGTGCTAAATCAGCACTTAAAAATTGCAATTAACAATTTCATTGGTGCCCGGGCGGGATCGAACCCGAGTTGCTCGAGTACTGTGAAGCTTACAGCGAGCGCTAAACATATGAGCTACCACGGCTCTATAAAATAATAAAAGGTAAAGTTAATTCTGCTTTTGAATTTTTTACCATTTAACATAAATTAAACCATGAAAAATCTTTTTTTAGAACATGAATTCAAAAAAATGTGGTACTATTAGATATTACTATTTCTGTCACCAAGCAGATGCTTTGATAAGGTTTTTATTATAAGAACCAGTATAATTACAACCCGGTCAACTTTACTTGGTACCCCCGTGCTGATGACGTATATATGCATATGCGGTGTGTATAACAGTTAATCTCTCGCAATATTATTTTGTACTTTTTGATAGGACCTTTCTCAAATAAGTATTTCAGATTCTTTATAGAATAACTGTCTAATGACCGTAATTATTACGAAAATAAAAAGACTAAAAACTTACTGACATTATCAGCAAAGATCCAAATATTGGATTACTCGTGCTTTATATGAATAGAATAGAATAGAATAGAATATTTTTTTATTCAATATTGATTATTATATAATACTTATTGAAAGTCATTTTTTATTTACCATTGGTTCGGAAAATACCTCAGTCCTGGGAAGAACCAGCAAGAAACCCAGCGGACCTTTTTTTTAAACATAATTTCACTTAACAATAATTTTTTTTATACAATTTTTAAATGATTTTTCATAGAACCAGCATGGTGGCGATAACCCTATTCCCAGGGGTTATTTTCATTCATGTATTCCTGGATATTATAATATCCCTTTTTGTACAGTTTTTCTTTAATAAAACTTTTAAACTGTTTTTCGACAAACTTTGAATATGTTCTGGGATTTTGTTGTAAAAGCGTATACTTTGCCCCATAAATGAATTACTGATTCTGTGGAGTCTAGTAACTTGCATTACAAGCTTATGTTTGTTCCTAGTATTTAAGTATGCACATCCTTATTCTTATTAAAGCTATTATGTTTTTATGCACATACATTACATTCTCATAAATATATTGCGATGCAAAAGTTAACATGTTTATTTCTTTAAAAATTTGTATGGGGACTCTTTATAATTTAGGTTATAAATAGTCCGAACGACTTTCTTTTGCAAAACAAATATAGCTTCAATATCAGTCGCATTACCCCGTAGAAAAATTCCATAAGACATTATGCTATGAAAGTAACTAAAATACACTAATCTAGCTAATTTTTTTACACCGTAATGTTGTAGTTTCCTGATTAATGTCTCATGATGAACACAATCGAAAGCCTTGGAAAGATCACAAATAGATCATATGTTATTGGTAATAAAAGTTCCCGCACTTGTATTCCAAGAAAATTAGGCTTAGTTAAACTAAGTATAAACACTTAGTTGTACTGTAAAAATAAGAATCCTCGTACTATTCTACAACATTTAAAAATAAATGTTGCAGAAGAGTATGAGTAGTAGTCTAACCTCTAGCAGATCTGGACAAATCTGGTGTTGCAGTTGTTCATGGGCGGCGGTAGTCACTTACCATCAGGTTAGCCGCATGCTCGTTTGCCCCCTCTCCTATAAAAAAAAAATATATGGTTTCCATTTTAATTTCAAGGATCAAGATTGAAGCTATTTTAATTCTTTCCCCTTCTATTATCTGTGTATAAAAT
>JAVANC010000012.1:15175192-15545192 GCA_033319125.1 Parnassius glacialis
TTTGTGGACTGCTTTCCAGTGACCTTTATCGATATGTAAAAACTTTTTCAAACACATAATTTCTCTTGAAAGCTGCAATCCCGAAATATCACAATTAAGATCATGCGTTCATTTTTCCTCCCACTTTGAGCACACTTTCTTAAAATTTTCATCCGTCTTATTCAAATCATACAGGAAACTCTATTCTATTCTATTTTATTCTATAAACGCCAACTCTCATTAATTGAAAAAGTCGTGTAAAGCATGTCTCTATTTATGTTTATGGCGGTGTCTAACATTGGATAGAAAACATTTGTTCTAATTAACATTTCTGGATCCGGAATATATTTATATATTATTCTTTTTCTTATATATTTAGAGACAAAAGTATCCGAATTTGGGATTTTTCAAACCTTTAAAAATTCATAACTCCGAAAATGTTAACTTAATCGTAAAAGTCATGTGACCTTTTTATATGTATTTTTTTAAAGAATACAAAATGTCCACTTTAAAAATAACAATTCCTTGCAATTAAAAAAATCGATTTAAACAATATGGCACCAAATTGCCCCATGGCAACATGCATTTATATCATCAACAGGACAACTTGAAGAGAATCGCATGATAAAATTGAGGTGGAATAGTTTTGGTACTCATGCGGCGATTCTTCCTGGGCTATAAGAACATTTTCTTCTTTTTCGTTCGCGGATTCTTTCAAACTCCGAGTTTATTTCAGCTTTTTCAGCTGTATCTTTAGCTGCAATGAGCTTTTGTTAATCCTTCGTCTCTAGGTATATTCTTTTTTGTGCATCAGTTTTGTAGCATCTGATAAATCTATGCGCTCTTCTTGCATGCATGTGCTGACAAGATTAACGTGGAATAAAACGTCGTACCAAATGACTAAAGACAACAAAAACACAAACGTCTTAAAATTGGCTCCAAGTGATTTAGCTTCCAAACTTGCCACGAAATCAACTGTGTCAGAGATACTCTTCTTCCAAGGCACTTTTTACTTCGGCGTACTGATACCGCACCGCTTGCAAGCTGTTGACTCTACTTTAGCATCTTGCTTGACACACCTTTTTTAAACTTAAGCTCTTCACATGGTTTGAAATAACTTCCCATATTTTTGTTGAGTTTGTAAAAAATACAAATAAGCGTTGAAGAATGCCGCGCTCATCTCAACAAATAAGGTCATACGAACTTATACCAATTAGCCACACGTTCGAAACCAAAATATTGAAAAGCGAGGAAATTTACATCCGGAAACTCAGGCACATGGACAAAGAAACGGAACAGAGACTAAGCTTCTAAGGAGCGTGCAAAATGGTTACCTAAATAAGCTAAAAGATTGTATTTTTCTATTACGTAGGTTTTACGCTATTATGAAGTTTGACTAAGGCGCCTCCTGGGACTTAGCGCCTGGAGCGGCTGCTCCGTTCGCCCTATGGTAGGGTCGGGCCTAAATACGGTTTCCGTCGAAATAGCTCAATTGGTGATCTTCTTGTCTATCTGACTCACCGTTGGGCCGAGGCAGTTGAGGTGGAAGGCCTGGCGGTCAATTTGGATTTAGCGAAGGCTTGGATTAATTAATTTAAATTTATGCCAAAGCATAAAGCGCTTCTTTTAAAGTGTCCCCCTTAAGAGCTTACGGAGAAATTATGCTAATTGCATAATTTCTCCATAAGCTCATAAGAGTCAGGAGTTTTCTTAAAGATAGGAGTATTAAGATCGTAGGCGACGGTGCATGCTCCGACTTCAAGCCTGTGTATATTGATGTTCCACAACACTGCGTGCTATCGCCTACCCTGTTCCTTATGAATATCAATGATATGTTGCATACCTACTAGTAATAGTAACATTCATTGTTATGTAGACGACAGCACTGGCAATGCCTTATACACCGGTTGTGCTAATATTTGGGAACACGAGAAATATTAGTACGGACGGCCCGAGTGCAGGAATAAACTTGTGTCTGAAGTATTCTTTCTAAATCCAATTGTTTAACCACCAAAAGACATAGGTATGAGCGTTTACCACAAAAAACCCTTTGTCGTATCTTCTCAATTTTAGGGTACTCCACTCGTTGTAATATAACCCCTGGGAATGAGGTGATCGCTACCAAGCTATTTCTAATTTGTTTTGTGTGGTTAATTGTGATTACATGATTGTAAGGTATTATTTAAAAAAAGTCCCGCTGGGTTTCTTGCTGGTTTTTTCCAGGACAGAGGTTTTTTTCGAACCAGTGGTAATTAAACAAAAGAGTGACTTTCAATAAGTATTATTTATGGTCTATATTGAATAAAAAAGTTTCTGTTTCTGTTGCCTCAGCCTACATCGGTATCCTTGGCGTCGACATTTCGGGAAACGTAGCTTATTCAACTGAGATAATTAAAATATTGAATAAAGATTATTCTATTCTGTTTAAGCCAGCAGATAGTTGATGACGACAGTATCTCAAGTTCTTAAGCGGACAAAATTACTTGGGGTTTTCTAAGTCTATGATTTAAACGATAAAACGATGCAACTATCTACCAAGTTCCCGCCAAAACTTCCAATCAGTCCTATTGGTTTTTGAATCTTCATGTGTTTATAAAGTACTCTGTGGTTGGGTTGTCGCCTGTATCTAAATTATTTTGCTAAGGGTTAATAATGTTATGATATCTTAACTTGGATAAATCGTCATACTGAATAGAGCTTTTTGGTTTTTAACAAACCAGATTGCCAAAAGCGTAAAAATAAAAAATGCCTGCCAATCGCGTCAACTCCCTTGTAAGGTAGTGTATGGGAAGGTTTTGTTCAGCAGTGGACTTTGAATGGTGGTATTAATGATTGATTGATGATAAAAGGTCTTAAACTTAGACCTTAATGCTGTCAATTTTAAATCACAAGTGAGCTGATAATTCATTTGATGGTACCATGGACGTCTGTAAACAACTTCAAAAAAGGGAGTCTACAAATGCGTTGCCACCTCTAAGGAATGAGTCTACAAATGCGTTGCCACCTCTAAGGAATAAATAAGTCTTTGCCTTTATAGCTTTAGACGTTATGGTGTTCTTTCGTAAAAACAATTGAAAAAAAGTCGCCGTCGATAATCGAATGCTGCGCAGAAACGTACCGTATGGTGGCGGCGGAAGAGACTATCACCCACTGTCCAATGAGTGTCGTAAAAACCGGAATATGGGAAATGCTAGACAATTCTTTATAACTGCCGATAGATGGCATTTATGGGGAGCAGCGTCAAAGTTGCGAGGTGGTAGGCACTGCCATCTGCAGTCGCGTGATCCTGCCAAGCGTGACGAATAAGGCACATTCCTCCCTTTACGAAAAAGTTATATAATGATGATCTGGGACCTCCAGTCGCGAGTTCCTGCCAAGTGTGAAGGTTAAGAAAAATCTTCACCATATTCACGAGACCCATGTCTAGTAGTGGTTTCTTATATGCGATATTATATGGCCTTCGTGGCATAGTGCCTTAGCAAGAAGTTGCTGCACTTATGGATCACGCGTTTGAATCCCGCACGGAACAAGTATGTGATGAGTCTTTATGAAATTTATACATATAAACGCTACAAGATACATTACAAGAGAAAATCCTAGCGTGGTGACGTTTTTTACAATTTTTTTACAATTAAAAAAAATTAACAGTGGTAGAGCCACGCGGCAGCTTTTGCTGTAGCACGGATGGGCCGGCTCAAACCGGGGTGGTACCACGACCTCACAGAAAACCAGCGTGAAGTAGAGGTTTACCTCTGCGTTTCGCTTGGTGAGTGCAGGTGGCCGGAGGCCCTTTTTACTGGAAATGAGGTATTCCATCTTAGTCCTCACGGATGACATCGCAAACGAGGATAGATGTAGATGTCTATGGGCCGCAGCAACCACTTACCATCAGGTGGACTGTGTGCTCGTTTGTCACCCTTATCTTATAAAATAATTACACTGAAATAGAAACATTGAAAATGAATTGCGCGGAACTATCATCTAATGTAAAAATTGCATACATCTACAATTTAAGAATAAACCAACTTTGAACCTTGTGATCCAAGATTTTACGGCAGACACCTTTTTGGTGAAGGTTATTAACTTTTGATATAAGCTTAATAACACAAACCTGAAAAAATTAACACTACTATCCTGTACAGTATGTATCAACTCAATAACGAGTATTATTATAGCAAATTAAGTTTTGAGCGAGGCCACAGAATATCAGTTTAAGAACAAACGCAAGATTTTAACACAGTAGTTATAATTTAAAATTAAAAATTTTGTACAGCCGACTTCAATACAGGTTATTTAAGAATAACTCAATAACCACTGGTCTGACCTTGATCAACCTGGACCACACGAGAACTATCAGCTTTCATATAAAAAAAGAATCATCGAAATCGGTTTGCCCAGTACAAAGTTATGAGGTAACAAACATAAAAAAAAGCAAAAAAAAAAAAAAAAACATACACTCGAATTGAGTACCGTCTCCTTTTTGGAAGTCGGCAGAAAATCGTGCGTTTTGGTTGAAAAAATACGACACATTTTTATATTATGTATTTATTCCTTTTTGGTTGCATACTAACAACCATTACAGGAAAAATTATGTTTCTTACGAACTAGTTAAGTTATTTGATAATAGATCACATATATTTTATATATATAATAATAAACTATAAGATAAGCAAAGGCAAGGGCCTCATGCTACACACCTATTTCTGAGATCGCACCAACAGACAACTTTAAAAACATGTTGGCAATGATAAGACTAGTATATAGACATTTAATTGGAAAAAAGTTATCGGCGCGTAAGAGACCCCACCCACAAAATGTAGGTACATCTAGAAAGTTTTTCTTAAGTATAACAGTAGTGCATTAAACAGTCTCCACTTAGAGTAGAACAACTAGAATATAATTACGGAACACAATTTAATAACTATCTATGAAGTTATCAGTTTGAGTCAGAATCCAGGTGATTCCTGTAATTACGGCGTGCTTTCTTTACACGTTGTCGAAATTTAGCAGCTTGGTATTCCGGATCGTCCGACACTTCGTCGGCACGAGGCTGGGAGTTTCTTGTACTGCTGCCCGCAAATGTTCCGACTCCACTGTCGGGTGTTCCCAACGTGTCTGGTGCGGGCCATACACTGCTTTCAGTACTGCAGCTGCTCTCGAGTTCACTTTCATTGGTCTCATTCATGAGTCTTGCAACTGACGTGTTGTATTTAGGCGACAATCTTTCCGCAGTAGAGGTTGTCGCTCTATCGGTCTGCTCTTTGGGCGGTGGGGACTCGCTAGAGTCAGACCGGTGTATGCTAAGCCGGCCATTCCGTCTCACCCTTCTTAATGTCATTCGCAAACGACTTTCAGGCGGTGGCGTCGAGTTATTGCTTTCTGATTCTGGCGGTTCCACTCGAAGCGAATCGCCTAACGAGTCCCGTGAACCATTAATGGGTGTCGGGATGATGCTGACGAGGTTATTGGGAATGTTATGGTTGCCGTTTTGGTTTCGTGGCGATATCGGTCGACTGCCCACCGACTGGTCGTCGTCCGAATCCACTTCAGCTATCCGGAATAGCGCTGAATTTTGTCCCCTGTAACCTGTAATGAGAGAAACATTAAAGTATAATAATACGATTCACATGACTTTATTTTACACCACATGACCTGACTTAATAAGGCTTTTGACAAGCCATCCGAAGATACAGCCTATACACGTCACACAGCTGGGCACAGGCCAGGCGGAATGTGGTCAATTTAGTGCGAGAAAAGAAACACAAATAATATAATATAACGTATTTCTATGTACATATATATGGTTTTAATATTTTCAATCGTTTCTAAAATAATTGAAGACATGGGTGGATGAAGGGGTTATGTAACATTTTCAAGATAAATGAAGGTTTTCTGTGCATACAAACCATAAAATACCTTAATGCAGCGTAAGTAAAGCTGGGTTTTAGAAATAGCAAGTGATGAAGAGATATGTACAAAGAAAAAGTTGTAATCACAGTGGATGAAAGTTATATGGGCAGTTAGCGTATTCTTTCATTTAAAATTAATTTAATCTATGTTTTCCTGGATTGAATGAAGGAGGTAATGCGTTGTTATGCATGAACGTGTTATGTCCTGTACTTTTCTCTTTCATAAATTTTTTCATTGTATGTTACGATAATGTTAAGAGCTAGACGACTTGTAGAATCTGTAATAAGTTATTTAGAATTTATTTAAACAAGATTTTATTTTTTTTTAGATTTACATTCAGAAATAGAAACAAGGCCTTGAACGTTTAGTTTGCAACGACGTGGGATAAAAGAGTGGTACGTATATTCACTCAAAATGGGGATATATCTACAGCCATGCATACTTCCAAAACCCGCTATACCGTATTAATGGGAGACTTCAACGCAAAACTAGGCACAAAAGAGAACTGCGAGCTGAACTTAGGGAAATTTTGAATAGGGCAACGGAACCAAGGGGGTCAATAGCTGGCCGACTTCATGAAGAAGGATGATCTTCACGATGAACTCTTTTTTTCCATAAGCGGCTCCACACAAAGTGGATCTTGGTCAAGCCCCGACGTTTCCCCAATAAATGAGATTGACTTCATTATGACCACCAGATCACAATTGTTCAGTGATGTCACAGTGATCGCGAGGGTGAAAACTGGTAGCGATCACCGAATTGTAAGAGGCACATTGAATAAGTTAAGTTAGAGAGGTAACATCTAATGGAGTCAACTCTCCGTCCCTCT
Source organism: Parnassius glacialis (assembly GCA_033319125.1). Classification (NCBI taxonomy): domain Eukaryota; kingdom Metazoa; phylum Arthropoda; class Insecta; order Lepidoptera; family Papilionidae; genus Parnassius; species Parnassius glacialis. The sequence goes on from JAVANC010000012.1 coordinate 15,181,911, forward strand.
TGTGCTCTATTCCAAAGCCTCGAACTACAAAACTATTTTCAGTTCCTAGAAGACTACAATGCAGTGGACGAATGAATGACTGGCTCGTGTATACTGACCATGCGATCGAAGCCAAGTTCTGCAAGACCCGTCGCGGAAGAACCCAAAAACTCTCCGATCACACAGTGAATTTCTTAGATGGGAAATGAAGCTGCAGTCTTCAGCAGATGTGACAGCATACAGGAAACTGAACATATAGTTCTACAAACTTGTACTGTGTGTAAACTGTTGGTGAGACTTATGCAACTTCAATACAGCTCGTATTGAAGAATCGAGCAACCAAGGCTCTAAAGTCTTTACCAGAGATCTGTGTGCAAGAAAAAGCCAACTGTCGAAGTTGAAGATTTTGAATGAGATTGGGAAGTTCTACGGACAGCTATACCCGTAACCGTTAGAGCCACACACAAGTGTAACGATCCAAAAGTAAGTCTCATCCGACACTATTCCGATGATATTCCGGACTACCAACATAACACACAAACACAAAATATTTTTTATCGAAAGTTATTATTAGAAATAACTATACTATCAGTAATAATAAAAATAAAAGTGATATGGTTGAAAATAAGTCTCTTACAAAGAACTTCCTGCAATAATACATTATCTCAATCATAGTACTATGTAACAATTCCATTTAATGTTATGACAACACTAGCTAAAACAAAATGTCACTGTATGTACATGTATGACACAAAGGCCTAGAAGCCATGCCAGAAATATACATTTATAATATGCAAATATATAATAGAGATAATCTAAAAACTCAATTATGTAGGTAGGTACATTATGTTTAGAATGTATTAACCTAATATCAAACAATCACAGGTCGCATGACATAAGACATAACCTAAAAAGGTTCAATAGTTGCATATAGTTGATGGAAACTCTTGAATAGTGTAAAATAATTAGTCATTTGATATTCCCAAAAATGTACGTTTTTTTTTCTGTGGCTTTAATTAAAATACATTTTTATTTGAAAAGTCATAGAAAAATAATTAAACTCATTCTATATATAAGTTATTTCTAGACTCACTCATTTTTGTCAACTATTTTTCCGCCCTTGTTATTTAGAAAGATGGATATATTAAAAAAAGGCCAGGTAGAAAATAATGAAGTTGAACGTGTTGGTAGGAAGTATGGAACAATTTCTGAAGAAAAGAAAGCTAATATTAGAGAACTGATAAAATTTGTAAAACCAGAATATCAATACTATTATGGAAATATTGAAGGCCAAAATTAACCCACCTAAAATGACAAAATAAATAGTTTTTTACTTATTTTGATGCTAAATATCCCATTCATCTTTACTTTAGGTTTGTAATTTCATATTAAATAAGCGATGAATGAAAGATTTAAGTACGTTTTTTCCAATAAATAAATATTCTTAAAAAATTAAGTTTTTTTCTCTCCATATCAGTTTATATGTATAATTGACACCTTAATGCATAATTAGTTATTAAAAAAAAAAACAATCCAAAAAACGTTATATCTAAAAAAATAAATAGCAAAACTTTATGTTACATTTTCTCAATATTTACAAATTGTATGATATGTATGCATATATATGCATTTATCCTTATTTGCAATTAAGACAAACTGATTGTTGCGATTTACAGTAAAACGAACATTGTTAAAATAGTCCGGGAGGGTGTTTATTCAAGAGATGTTTTTTAAATTAGATTTGACTTGCACGGTCGATCTTTAATGTCACACATATTTGCCTTTACTTTTCAAGAGAGACTTTCATTTTTCCCAAGAAACAGAAACAGACAGAAACACAATACAATAACAACACAAAACAAATTAGAAATAGCTTGGTAGCGATCACCTCATTCCCAGGGGTTATTATGATCCTCCAAGAGCCCTCTGCACCTGCCGTATTCAGGATCAGGATCTTTGACAAACATTGAACACCTATGTTGTGTAGAATGTGCAAAAATCAAGCAAAAAAGTTATAAATACCAATTTTTATTTAAAATGTTATTATTTCTTGTTTTTGCACGTATTTCGTTTATTTTCCTTAAAATAACCTTAAAACGACAGCTTGCCATAAAAATTGTCATTCATAGAAGAATTTATCAATAAATCCGACATTATTTGAAGACTTTTTCTCTTTCATTTCTCCTGTATTGTGAAGGCAGTTTACAAACACAAATTGCACAAAGAGAAACATCCAGATCTGGAACACTTATTTGTAGGCCATACAAACACAAGTCTATACGGAATTCGAACTCGCGGCCCTCAGCGCTGCAATTAAATGACAAGTCACTGCGCTACGGAGCCACCGCTTTTATCTTGCGCGTGTAGTACAAATCATAATATACAATTACCTGTACTGGTACTTGGCAGCGCTAAATTGTCTTCAAATTGATTAAAATTAGTAAAATTATTATTATCACTACTGTCTTGAGCCATTGCTGTTCCTGCAATAATTATAAATTATTAATTAGTTCCTTTGTTATTTTTAATAAAATATTTTTTTTCATAAACATTCAGCTTACCATTATTCTTTAAATTCATAACTTTCCTATAACTAGTGGTTTTTGTTTTTCTTTTTGTAGTCCTGGATAAATTCATTCTTCTTCGCAGTGGTCTGATAATCTGCAAAAAAAAAATGAAATGAGTAAAAATTTTTAATGAAATTTCATTAAATTAAACTTTTGTTTCTTTGTAGCAACTTATAGAGATCATTTTAATACAGGTTGGAACTACTAGAACTAAGTAAGAATCGAAACCATTAATAAGGGTCTTTAGTTCTCTAAAATTATAATAACAATAATTAAATTAAATTATAATAGTAATAATATAAAAATATAATATACAAATATCCCCTTATTAAGCAAATTACGAGGGATGCCTATGTTCAGCAGTGGACTTTAATAAGCTGTAAAGGTAACGGTAGTAATAATTAGTTCCAGAGAAAACACGTTGGATTTTTTTCTTTTTAGCAGTAATACTAGTTGTAAGATAATACAAAATCAAATTATACTAGTCACAACAATTAAGCTATATAAAAAAAAATTTGGTTGATTTTCAACAAGTTGTACCTCCAAGGAAAAAGATCGTACAGCAAAAAAAAGCAAATTGTTGTTCCAAGTGTCTAGTTTTCAGATCTGACCATGAATTTTTTTATCATGTTTGGTTGTGAAGTGATCCTAAGGATACTACAGAAAAAAAAAATCCAAATTTTTGCCGTCTTTAAAAAGGTCTGAAAGCTTGCAAAATTTTTTTGAAACAAATTTCCTTATCGAACAGTACAAATTTGGCGGATGGGGATTAAGCGGGAAAAAATTTAAGGCTTTTCACGTCCCCTTCTGACTTAGTGTAGACGGCCTTGGCAGCTAAAAGTAATCGAGATGGAATAATATCCATCTCCCTCGCACTTTTTCTTATCTTGCCATGAAAAAAATATTATTTTATTATAAATGACGTTTCATTTTAATAGACGCTAGTAATTCATTTATTTGTATTTATTAATGAATAATATAATACGTTTATCAATAATAATATATTACGAAAGGAACTTCGTTCCAACCGAGTGTTCCATGACACTCACGCATGTTTTTTTTTCCATTATTTAATTAAAAGCTTTTTTAGAAGATTTAATGCCCTTTTATTTGACGTAATCAAAAAGCCTGTACGATGATTTGCCGCAGAGTTATCGTCAATCAAAGCAAAAAAGTTCTTTTTAACTTTGATAATCAATAACTTTGGAAATAATGATGTTATATGAAATTAAAGGAAAGTGAAAACTGCATGTCATTCCCCATGAGGTTCCATGAATAGCTTTTGACGATTTTTTTTTCTAGGCGATAACTTTCACTGAAGAAAAAGATATAAATTCGCATATTTAAGGATATTTGGATAGCTTGGTATAGCTTTGGACAAAATGGATGAGCGAAGGATATCGACGGTAATTTTTCAGCCTTAAAGTATCTCTGAGAACCCCTGAGAAATTCAAACTACGCTACGATTTTTTTAGCGCCCCGAAGCTTCAAATTTATCGTTTTTCGCAAAAAATCACCATTATGAGCAATCGCTGTACAAAAAGTTGTGAAGAAAAGAAGTCAGGCTTGAAAGAATACAAAAAAATTCAAGTTTTGTGTGAAGAAAACCCGGAATCCACTGGGGGGGTATAACGATTTTTTAATGAATTTTTAAATTGACAATTAACCTGTGAAGCGTCAGCTTGACCAATTGGTCTTCAATTTACCAAAGAACATCGGTCAAATACGACCTGACCAAAATATGAAACGACCACCAATGATTGATACGTCAAAAAATAGTGACTTATGTGTATATTCAATTTAGCTTTGTAATGAAAAACCTCATTTCCTTACTACTTTTTATAGGTTTTGAATGCATCGTCCGTCCAGTTTTTTATCTGTGGTACACTTTTCATCATAACATTAAAGTAACACTACCATTATTTAGATATATTTTAAAATGTTGTATTAATCGACTAAACATTAAGCAACAAAAGCATATTACATGCTGTTGTCGATTTTATTTTTAGTCATCCAACCATCCAGTAATAAAACTTGCAAAACATTACGATATGTCGATATCAGGAAGATGCTGCTGCCCATCACCTGTTTCGACTTCCTTTTGAAGCTTCTTACGACACCCACGGGATGATATGGGGTAGTGGATAGTCTTACAGCGCCACTACACTACTCGAAACAGGTGATGCGTAGCATCATCTTCCTGATAATTGCGCAGATGCGTTGTCGCAAAATAATTAAAAACTGCGGTTGTCAATCCGCCTGCTGATTAGCAGATCGTGACAGCGATACCAAAACCCTCCTATGAGGCAATCTATGGGGAGGCCTATGTTTAGCAGTGGACCTTTATAGACTGTAATAGATGGATGGATGGATGGATATATCGATGCTGGTTAAAAATATCGATACGACATATATATCAATATTTTTTTCCCTTGCCCATTAAGAGCGTAGACGGGCTGCATTTTTTCCATACAAATGTATTCTCCTATTTTCTTCCTGGATAATGCCTCTAGAGTAATCGGTTTTGTTTATAAAAATCAAGGTCTATTGAAGGCATGCCCCTATCATTTATTTTTTTCCAAAATATTATTACAAAAATAAATATGACTTTCCAAAAACCAAAAAAAATGTCTCGTTTTTACCTCCGTAATCAGACGACTACCAAACAAATTTGAAACGTTTTTAAGATAAAAGAAAATGATAGGAGCATAGATCTATTCTTCCTTTAAATTTTGATACCAAAAATAATTTAATCTGCTTAGTTTTCGAGGAGAAAACAGGGGAATACGAAATGTCGATCGGTCATGGTTTTTGTAGGTGAAATCGTTCTGAGCTGCAGTTGTCCCTATCGCACTCTACGGGGGGAGACCAGAGGTGAGGGGTGGTTAGACTAATAAGTACTTATTAGTCGAAAGAATTAGGAAAGTAACAACTGTCGAAGTTTTTATCGATATCATAGTGATGTCAGTCAATATCGACGTAACGACGTATCGTACTATACTGATTTACAGGCGGCACAAAACAGTGAAATTATTAAGACAACGAAGTAACAATTCAGCGAGTTTACGTTTAGTATTATTTGAAAAGACCTTTAGCGAAATTTAGTGAAATAATACGTAACTAATGTTCGCATTCTACTGCTTGGTGAATAATTCTGCTTACTTGATTTGCCAGCTTTACTGGGGCTTACTTACTTTTTTTCTACTTACTTTACTTTATAAAATAATGATTGCTCTTATCAAGTAAATTCTTAATATTCATGTGGCAGAAGAGGTGCTTGTGGGTATTTTACATAAGTTAAGAATAATTTAATATAATATAATAAGTCATATAATAATTAATATGTACATTTATTCTGTCGTCCTTTCCATCCTTTCTCTTACAGGTAAATTTCGTGGTATCCGACCGTCAATTATTTCAGGGAGAAGGCACTCGTGGAAAAAAATCGTGGAAAAAATTCGTGAAAAAAAGGCGTTGCCGGCCTTTTAAAAAGGAGTAGACTCTTTTCTTGAAGGTGCCTAAGTCTTATCGGTCTGGAAAAATCGTTGATGGTAATCGATTCCACAAGGAAGTTGTGCGAGGAAGAAAACATCTTCTAAATCGCACAGTGGTGGACCGCCAATCATCCAGATGTGCGTTCGTGAAAGGCGGCTGGGATTAATCCGAACAGTTCTTCAGAGCACTCCCCGTGGTAAATGCGAAAGAAAATGCAAAGGGATGCAACATCTCTTCGGAGCGCCAATGAATCGAGAAAGGACTCGGTCGTCGACGATTCGAGCTGCTCTGCGCTGGATGCGGTCAAGTGGAAGGAGTTGGCACTGGGGAGCCCCAGCCCAGAGATGGGAACAGTATTCCATGTGAGGCCGAACCTGCGCCTTGTAAAGTTGCAAGTGGTGTGCCGGCATGTTGTTCAAACAATGCCCATAAAATGTGTGTATTGCCCTTAATTTTCTTGGAATCCCATCCATCCTAACTTATACCTTCCATCATCATCTAAGCAACATGAGATGAAGATTACCAGGCACAAATGGATGCGTTAAAAAGTATATAAAAAACATTAAATGTGTCTATAAAATTTGAGGGTTGCCCTCGATTTCCCTGGAATTATATTCTGACTTGATGGCAATGGGACCACCTCAAGAGTAAACTTTCGAATAAAAAAAAATTGAAAATCAGTCCACAATTGACGGAGAAATCGGTGAACATACATAAAAAATACATACACTCGAACATATAACCCCCTCCTTTTTTGAAAGTCAGTTAAAAATTATAAAACAAGTAAAAGCCCTATCAGCGATGGCAACCACAGTCGGAAGGTGAATTTCAATTATACAGTTTTATATTTGATTGCCATAGAGATAGGCAATATATACCTACTTAAATGCATATTGTAATTTGATATGAATGCATATTACGAGCGTCTGCAACAGGTAGTATTTTATCCGCTGAGATCAAATACGTATTAAAAATAAAAATATCTTAGGCCGAGATGGGATAAACCACGTGCGAAACAAAGATACTAAGCATTATTGTTGCTGTTTTTATATAGTTATCGCCTTATGACAAGGACCATCTTGAGTAGAATCCAGCCATGCCTTTCAAAATTGACTACCTCACGCTCCTTTGACCATAATAGCTATGAAATTTTAATTAATTGGATGGCACTGTACACAGTTCAAAATGAATCTTCCGTTATATAAGTAAATCATCGTAAAATACGTAAATTAAGGTTTTTTCTCTTAGGACTCAAGAATAGACGCGTTTTATTCCCTTTTCTTCGACCCGTTATTAACGAAAAAGGGTTTACCTGAAACAAAAATTATTATGATATGATTATATTTGTAAGTTGACATTTTATCAAACAAAATTCAATAATTTAACAAAACACTACTTGTACCTTACAATCAGTATTTTGTTAAATTATTGAATTTCTTTTGTCGATTTGAAGGGGGTAAAATGATAAAATGTATTTACAAATAAAATAATACTCAAGATTTTTCTCTAGTCGTTAGAACAAATAAAATAGGTATTCAAATCCAATCCACAAGCCGAGTCAAAACAGTGAAGCAAAGAATCAAGTCCGTAAACATGGTGCGCGCGGAAGATGCGTGGTACTGAGCTACGCACACAAATACAGATTATTCACTCACATATTGACACCTCCGTTGCTCGGGCGCAGTGCGACGGCAATAGTTTCTTCAAATACCTATTTCTCAATTCCCGCGCAGACCGACTACGCTCTTAATAGCTGGGCCAACTAATAACATTAGTTTCTAAACATGTAGGCTAGGTACGGGAACCATCAATTCAGTCTAAATATCTAAGTCAGAATTAAATAAAATACTTTAACTTAAATTTGTAGGAAAATTTTCTATTAATTATTGCTGTATCTGTTTTATGGTACCTAAATTAGTCAGTACAAAGATAAATATTTTGTATTATATTTATTTTTGTATCGGTATCTTTGCATAATATGTTCCGTTTGTGCTGTCGGATTTTGCTGTCATGGGCGTTGAAGATCAATACAATTATCTAAAAATAAAATTAGTTATTCATCTAACTTATATCTACTTTGTTACTGTGTAATAAAGTACGTGTACCGTGTACTTGATCAGTGCACTGACTGATCGACTAGGTTAGGTGAAATTCTTATTAAAAAATCGACTACTGAAATAAAACCTAATACTAAATCTAAAATGCATATATAAAGTCACGTTATAAGACGTTCTAATGTTCTAAATAGTTATCCAACTTTATCAACATGACAAAGTCACGATGATTTTTCATTGTGACTTTTTGGTAACCGGAACGACGGTCACGGTTATTTGAAAATAACACTTTTCTCTAAGTCTAGTCGCCTCTTACGAGACCCACGAAATGATATGGATAATGGATATCCATACACCTTTTCGGTGTGTTAATTCATTTTCATGCGTTTATCGAAGACCACGCCGAGGTATTTGATCTGTTTTTGGTATGGTAGCGTCTGTTGTTTTAATTTTACCGCTGGGCGGTATTTACTTTTCTTTGAGAACATAATGCACTCGGTTTTCTCTACGTTACATTTGAGCCCCCATCTCGTATAGTAGTTGATAATGGTTTCTGCTACTCATTTCGATCGCATGGTTGCATGGTCTGGGTTTGTTGCTCTGTTGAGAATGCAGAGGTCATCCGCGTACTGTGAGAGTTTGAATCCCTTAATTCTGTCATGTATGTCCCAGATGTCATGGACATATAAATTAAAAATCACCGATACCAGGATCGATCCTTGAGGCACGCCATAGTTAATAGGTTTCTCCTCTGTTTCAGTTGTTCTAAACCTGCCTTTGAGTTTTCTGTCTGCAAGGTAGTTTTCAGTCATTTTTGTGATGTTAGTGGGTACGTCTTTGTTTTGTAGCTTTTTGATCAAGCCTTTGTGGTTGATCGAGTCAAAGGCTTTCGAGAGATCTGTTGATATCATGGAGACGCTATCGCCGTTGCCCAGGGCGTCTGTGATTATTTTACAAGTGCGAAGGATCTGGGTCGCTGTGCCTGGCCCTTGTGAAGCCGTGTTGGAACGGTGGTTGCAGCCGGTCCACCGTGGCAGTGAGTCGTCTCAGGATCAGTCGCTCGCACAGTTTGCCCATTATGTTGAGCAGTGTAATCGGGCGGTACGATAGTGTCTGGCGATGATCTTTACTGGATTTGTGCAGGAAGATGCACACGCCGGTTTTCCATCTCTTAGGGAAGTAGCCTGTGGACAATATAAAGTTAGGGAGAGGCACAAATGCCTCGGTGAAGACTTCTCCCCCGAGTTTGACGGCGTCTGCCTTAATTCCATCTGGCCCGGGGGCTTTTTTGTTTTTGAACCTGCTCAGGGCTAATTTGACTTCGTGTTTTGATGTTGGGTCGAGTGGCTGGAACGAGGTCGTTTTCTCTGTGCCCTCGTCTTCCGCCGCTATCACTGCCTCTTTTACTATTGCTGCCTCGGTCAGTGAGTCGATCGTCTCTTTTTCCGTTTTGCAGCCCGTTAGGTTTGGTAGTTTCATGACTGGTTTATTCATGTTGCATTGGTTGCGCCACATTTGCGACCTATTGTCATTCGGATCCTGGATCTTATCCAGCCAGCCCTTCTCTTCTTAGTTGTATAGTAGTATGCTTCTTTTTTGGCTTTGTTGTACAGCGCACGTGCCTCTCGTTGTAGGTTGGGGCTGCAGTGCCTCGCTTGCCATTTAATTTGTTTCAGCTTGTTTCTGAAGTCTATCTTTTCATTTATTTCCGGTGGTAGATGTTCTCGTCTCGTTGATGTTCTGAAAGGTGCGTGTTCGTCGAGGGCTGCTGTAATGCATTTCTCCATGGTTTCAACGTATCTTTCGCAGTCTTCCTACGTGATTATTTCCCCGTGTAGGTAGTGGAAGCCTTCCCACATGGTTTGGTGGTATGCTTCCCTCGCCCTCTCGTCCTCGCATATCCTCCTTGTGTTGCGAGATATGTTTTCCTCTACATTGTGTTCGATTTTTACAGTAAGTAGCCATGGTAGATGGTCTGATCCGACGCTTTCTAACTGCTTGGCTTGTGCCTCGATCTGTTGGTGTGTTATTACGGCTATGTCCAGGATTGCGTTGCCTTGGTTGGCCGGCCTCGACGGCGCGCCTGCGTTTTTTACCGAGCAGATTCCGTCGTTTATTGCTTTCCTGATTACAATGCCTAGGCCTGCGTGTCTTCTATGGTTCAGGGCGCACATCTGTAGATTCAAATCTCCTATTATGATCGTTGGTCCGTCTGCCAGGGTTTCTTCAAGCTCTTTTCTGGCTTGGTGTTGATTTGGGATTTGAAAGTAGGTCCTTTTTATTTTTATGTATTGTCCGATCGCGTGGTCTGTGAACAGCTTGATGCCCACGCCTTCAATTTTTCTTCTCTCCTCTCCCCACCCCGGTGTGACCTCTGTTTCGGTGCATCTTAGTCCCCTTTGTATGTACATGGCCGTGGTTAGGTGGGTATTAAGCGAGTGTGTGATTTTATTGTATCTTTTCCTGTTAAACTTCTCCTTGTCGAAGTCGATTTTGCATTCGTTTATCACTATTATGGCTGGCCTATATTTTTCTGCCAGCTTTTTTACTTCAATGAATTTATTTCTCAGTCCTTGTGCATTTAGGTGTAGGATTTTGAGGTTCTGTATTATTTTTTAGTCGTGATTAGCCATTGGTCTGTCGTTGTGGGTTATTTTATTTATTTTAACAGTAGTAGAGCCACGCGGCAGCTTTTGCTGTCGCACGGATGGGCCGGCTCGAACCGGGGTGGTACCACAACCTCACAGAATACCAGCGTGAAGTAGGGGTTTACCTCTGCGTTTCGCTTGGTGAGTGCAGGTGGCCGGAGGCCATTTTTACTAGAAACGAGGCATTCCATCTTAGTCCTCACGGGTGACAATGCATCTACATTTTGATTTGTAATAGAGGATAGATATAGATGTCTATGGGCCGCAGTAACCACTTACCATCAGGGGGACTGTGTGCTCGTTTGTCACTCTTATCATATAAAAAAAAATTATGATTTCTATGAGCTTCATTAGTAGTTGTTCCGTTCGCTCCAGTCTCAGGTGGAGGTTTCCTATGGTTATTTCGTTCATCGGTGATAACATTGCCTGCTCCCCCTGTGATAGTGTCGGCTCCTTCTGTGGCAAGACGGCGAATTGTATTTTGCTTGAGACGTCCGCATATCGGACTCCAGGTCTGACTGTCTCACGTCTGATTCTCTCTTCTTGTTTAGTCTGTTTGGATTTCGCTTGTTTTATTTGTTTGGATATCATTTTTGAAATATCGGGCAGATAGCGTTGTTCGCGCTGTGTTCTTCTTTCTTACAGTTTTTGCAGACCATCGTCGTAGTGCTCTTGGATGTATTGATTTTGATCTACGATTCTTCTTGTCTGCAGTAGCAAGACTGTTTCGAGTGGTCAAATGCATAGCATTTCTTGCATTGCACTATGTGTCTCGGGTTTTCTCTGAATGGTTCTACCTTTATGGAAGGGGCGCAGAAGAACTTCCTGTCAGCGGTTTTGAATGCTTCCAGGAAGCTCTTTTGTTTATATTTATTTTCAAAAATCAAGAGAGAAACTTTACCTGCTTTTCCTAGCGGTTTTATTGATATCGGTTTGATGCCAATGCATTCCGCTATCTCTTCTGCGATTGTGTCGGTATCCTCACCGTATGTTTCATTTTTCAGCACCACTTTTGTCGCCGGTTGTCTGTCAGCTTTCGGTTTTGGTGCTATTATTCTTGATGGTTCGCACACTTGGATTTTCGTGAGAATGTCTTCCCGGGTTGCTGAACTCCCCGGGTAGATTTTTATTTGTCCGTTCGTCACTCTAAGCGTTGAATTATTTGTTGATGTCGCTTCTCTTATAAATCTGAGGGCGCGTAGGTCTTTCATTATTTTTTCATCCCTAATTATTATATCAGGGATATGTGTGTTTTTCTGTGCGGGCGTCACGAACTTATCTGTTCCGGTGCGTTGCCTTTTTATTCCTCTATTTTCGTTTTGTAGCGTTTCAAATCTGTTAGCTAACGGTATATTATAGATGGTTTCCGCGTTGGCCTTTGTTTGTATGTCCGCGCGCTGGGTGTTACATGTGGCGGCCAAACTCTGGATTGTTCCGGTCGCGCAGGTACGCGCCGTGACCGTATGCCTTTGGGCGATGGTGTCGTTTCTTTTGTTCACTAGCGTAGACGCTCGCACGCTGTCTCGTTCCCCTGAGGTGAGGCGGGGGGGCGGTCCGGGCGGTGTGCGGCTTGCATGTGCCGTTCGTCGGCTCTAACCTTGTTCGTTACAAGTGCACCGGCTCTTGCGAGCCAACGCCCTGGTATGTATTTAGTGCACAAAGTTCGACGGTATTATTTGTCGTTCTGACCTTATGATTTCTTTTTTTCTTGCTTCTTTGGGTGGTTAGGGACGGGCTTGAGTCCTCTGCCGTGGTTTTTATAAGTGCGCATTGATTTCTACCGCACTTACAGATTAACCATTCCTCCGATGTAAATGCGTCTATCGGTATTTTGATCAATTCTCTCTTTGTTTTACAGCCCACGCACGCACGAAAGTTGCTTACTCCGGTTTTTAGCGAGGCTGTGTATATTGTTATGGTAGTTTCTATTTTTAGTGTTTCTTTTTCGAACTTGGGCACTATACTAGTAGCCGCCTTTACGAGAAAGTTTTCCATGCATACCTTACATTGGATTTTCCTCGTGTTCATTTGATTGGTACCCCACAGGGGGGCGTCCGTTTGGAAGTATTGTTCGCATTCCCAGCACTGTATTATATTTTTATTGAACTCATTAAGGTCCATTTTCACTTTTTTCACTTTGTCTTTCACTTGTTTACTGTCCGTGTCTAGATTAAGTAGATCCATATCCATATCCATATCATTAGAGTTGTGTGAACTTTCACTGTTGTTTTTCGAGAGCATGTTTCCTATTACTCTAGATTCACTAATTCCCTTTGGAGTTGCCTGTCTCACTTCTTCTGGTGAATCCAAGTGGGTGCTCTCCCCGGGGTCCTCATAGTTCATGATTTTTCACTTCTTATTCACTTCAAGTCTCGTTCCAAAGTGGATTGTTTTAAGAAACGCACAAAATGTCAAGATACCACACGCAGTACGTGGGTCGTGCGCGGGTCGGCTCTCGGGAGCTTTCCGCTGCGCGCGTAATTTAGCCACGGCGGTCCGCGCGAGTCTCCTAATAAACTAAATAATATCTGTAAAGACAGTACAAAAAAAATCTAAGTAAGTAAAAAATCAGTCTTAACCAAACAAAAAATCGTTTTATACGAAATATTTTTACTTTATAACTAGATAACTATTGGTTATTTGGCATTTATATTTTATAATGGCACGTCTATGTGAAATATCATTAAAGTACTTAAGATAATAATTAGTCTTGCAATTCTTTATCTCAGTCGAAGTAGAAAAAGGTTTTCAACCTTTCTAAAGAACTAATAAAAATATCTGTAAGGACAGTACAATAACAAATACACATCTTTTGTAAACGGCGCAATTATACCGTTCCTTTTAACATATTCTGACACCAATTCCTTGACTTCTTTCGTTGTCAAAAGAAATCAGTTTTTTTTTCCATTGTAGTCAAATAGGAAGACATTTCTTGTTCAAACGATCATGAAAATACAGTATCTTTACCAGGGTTTATCTGTTTTTGTCTGCGCGTAGCATATACATGAGATATAATTGTTGATCGAGGAATTTTAAATCACTCAGCAGCAGCATAACTGTTTAAATCTATCAGCTTTACTAATTGTACAGCTTTAAGAAGCATTTTTCATACAAATTTTATCTGCACAAAAATTTGAGGTAAATGTAACTATATCAATAAAATGTTAATTGTAAGTTTTATGTTTTTACTAAGATGAACTTGCAATTTTGCTGGAAACGACGTGAAATATTTTTTATAGCACTAAACAGAACAGACGACGTCGCAAAACGTTGCTCCTAAATGGCGGTTGTCAAAAAATGGTCTGTCGGTTAGTTAGCGATTTAAAAGCGCCTTTTACACTTTATGTGAAAATACACTAATTGGTCTACACTACACTAGATGACACGTTTTACAATAACGATCAGATTGAGAAAAAAGTTAGTTAGTTACTTTAGCCTCATAGCTGCTTTCGCCCCAGGTGACCTTATATTTTTTGACAATAATGAAGCATTCTAAAGATATAAAAAAAAATTTGCAAAATCAATCTTTGTAATCAAAGAAATAAAGGTTATCGAGGAAAAAAAATTATTGGAAAATCAAGAAGAATTGAAAAAGTGCTCATAATGGTGATTTTTTTTTTGCGAAAATTATAAAATTTGAAGTTTTGGGGCACTAAGAAAAAAAAATCGTAGCGCTTTGAATTTCTCAAGGATTTTCCTTTTTTTACCTTTTAATTTTCGGTAGTTTCCGTAGGATCACTCTAGACCCAAAAATGGTGGTGGATCTGAAAACCAGACTGTTTGCTATTTGCTATTTTTAATTGCCTTCCGATCATTTTCCTCCGAGTTACAGCTTGTTGAAAATCACCCAAAATTTTGATATTTTTTTTATATCGTTTGATTTTTGTGACTAGTGTGGAATCATATGAAGGCACATTGTGACACTTTTGACACCCTTATTCAGCTACAGTTTTTGAATCTAGATAAAAAAATATATATAAAAAGTTAATGGAACCAACATTGAAAAAAGCACTAAATTCTGTTCTTCATTTTGTCTTTCAATGTAACATCATCCGAGCAAATTATAAAGATTTATATTTTGCTTTCTCGTGATTAATTAAAATTATTAATTACAAAAACCGTAAACTTTAATGCATGATGACGAAACTATATTTTCTAGATTTAGATATAAGATAATATTTTAAGGTACCCTTACCCTGCCCGAGTTCCTGTAGAAACAGTGCGCGGGCTCGTCGGAGTCGGTGCGTTCGCTGGAGGGCGCGGAGAGGCGCGCCCGTGGGGCTACGAGCGTGCCCCGCGGGGCAACGAGCGGGTCCCGCGGGGCCACGAGCGCGTCCCGTGCGGCGACGCGTGGCGCGGACCGCCGCAGGCCGCGCGCCCTGCGAGCCGCCGCGCGCTTGCCCTTCGCGGCCGAGTTGCTCGCGGAACACTTGCTGCTCGACTTGCTCACGCACGACCTCGTCTGTTTGTTGCGTCTGACGGATTTCTAACGTTTATAGTCTATTTATTATAGAGTGAGTTGGGACATTTTGTTTAATAACAATATACTAATAATCTTTACATATTTTTAATAATAGTTTGATGCTTTTAAAATGATTAATTACTAACTTGTTCTAAAATGCAATATAAACTAAATTATATAAGTTGGCGTTACTTAATGAAAGAATTCATGATGATACTAAACTAACTGCAGTTTAAGTTCACAATTGTGCAGTGATTATTCGTCAATGATAACATAATATTTACAATTGAAGATTTACTAAAGAATTGCTATGAACAAACAATAGATATCTCAGCCTAATTATTCCACCTAAGATTCAAAATTGAAAGTGTTTTGTTATATTAATACACCCGAAAAATCGGTGAAACGCTATATTATAAATAAATACATAACAATAACTAGCGTTCTTCGTTAAGCTAAAATTTAAATAGAATCTTAAATGCAACTTTAAGTGTCTGCGCTCACATTAGTCACGTCGAAGATCAGTCCTTTGGCCGCTAGTAAAAAGAACATAATAAATATACCCACATTGTGCTGACTGAACGGGCATTTTTAGATAATAATCGATCCGGCGACGCGACAAATGTGTTATTGTGATGTTATTGTGATTTTGTGGAGATTCAGCTGTAATTTATTTTTACCTTTGAGAGCCTCTCTTTTGCGATCGCACATTTTTAGGATACCGCGATGCTACTAGACGAGCCAATCTATTTGGACATCGCTGACTTCGGTTACCATTTGGGTTGACTGTAAACAAAGTAAAACAAGTTTTGTAGACTATTTTCCAATACAGAATTATCAGTACTAATTCTGTAGTATCGTTCTTAACAAATATACATAGATATATCTTTAGTTCTGATTTTACTGTGTTCATCTAGAATAAATCAACATCTACTCTAATGAAAAAACAACTTTTTTAGTTCGTTAATGCGTTTTTTTGCAATATCAAGAAAATTAGGAACCTACCTGAATGCAAGTAATAAATATGGCGTATGTGTAACAAAAAAGTGTGTGTGCGTGTATGTGTGTCACAGGTGTGCGTGCGCGATAGTGCGTGTGCTACGTACCTCGTTTATTGGTGAGCGGTAGAAAGTCGGCCACGACGCGGTCGGAATCATCGGAGTCGTCGTTAGCGGCGGGCGAGGCGCGGGAGCCGGAGCTGGAGCCGTCCAGCGAGTCCGTCTCCTCGGCGAGGCACTCGAGCTCGCGCTGCACCAGCGAGTCGAAGAACGCCATCATGCGCTGGTCCTCGCGCGTCGACTGATCCGCGTAGTTGTGCGATATGTACTGTCGACCACATGCTTACGATTTTATATGTACTATACTGCACTGTTACCGTCTAGTGACGGTGTAAGAATATCCACTACCCCATATCATCCTGTGGGTGTCGTTAAGAGGCGACAGGGGGAAACAAATCAGGAGATAGACAGCGTCTTCCTTATAACGACTAAAAATAAAAAAAACAGCGGTTGCCAACCCGCTTGCCAAGCGCAATTAGCAAATATGGGGGGCAATCTATGGGGGAGACCTATGTTCAACAGTGGACTTTAATATGTTGTAACGGAAACGGCATCACGCTACAGCTATATTATGGTGGTAACACGAATGGGTCGGCTCGATCGGGGAAAAAACCACGTCCTCATAGAACACCTACGTAAAATACCAGCTTAATACTGCTGCATTTCGTATGGTGAGTGTAGGGAACCAGTGAACCTTTTAACTGGACGACACATTCCATTTTAGTCCTTAGGGGTTATAGCGCATCAGCACTTTCATTTTTAATCGAAGATAGATAAAGATTTCCATGAGCCACAACATCCACTTAACATCAGGTGAACTGTGTGCTCATTTGTCACGCTTATTTTATTTAACACATCTATCATGGCTCGATATTGTTTGCTGTGTATTATGATCACCATACCCCCTTCAACAACAAACATAAATGGCCATGTCTTTTAATAGCATTGACTCGGAAGCTTGAATTTTTTACACTTCCAAGGGACTATAGAGATAATATTATAGTATTTGATAATTATTTTAACTTGATACCACTACCCGTTCCAAAAAAAGTAGAAATCTAATAACACTGCATATAAAAAATATAACATACATATTACATATTTAAAAAGAAGTAGACATCTTTTAAGAAACCTAAACTTCAAGAGAATGAGATGAATGTAGAGTATCAAGAGTAGGATAATTGTATGGTTTATTTATTATAATATTGTAGCCAAGTCTAAAAATTATTTTATATTTTATTTTAAATACTCCAAGTTTTCAATTTCAGCATCGTAAGTTCTTAAATATTTTCTAATTAATAAATTTCAGTTGGGCCGATCAGTTTAACTGATCAGTTCATACAGACGTAAGCCAAAACGATTTCCCCACTCACTGGCTTCAAATTTCAACTTAAGATTTCACACTCACGGTAAGTTTTCTACAGACTTCAAAAAGGAGGAGGTACTCAATTCGACTGTATGTTTTTTAATGTGTGTTACCTCATAACTTTTTTCTGGGTGAACCGATTTCGATGATTCTTTTTTTGATTTGAAAGCTGGTGCTTCTCATGTGGTCAGTGGTGGTTGATCAAGGTCTAACTAATAGTTTATGAGTTATTCTTAATAATTGATATTGATGTCGGTTGTACAAAATTTTAAATTTACATTATTGGAAGTACGTCGGTTCAACTGATCAGTTTATTTGACCGTGCACCCGAAAAAATCCGTGGGTTATCGTCAGTTCAAATTTTCAAGTTAAGTTTCACACTCATGGTCAGTTTTTAGATGTACATCAGTTCAACTGATCAGTTCAACTGATTGTGTGTGTCGAGCATTAGTCCTTACTGTTCATAGATCACATGCATCATCTTTTTTTTTATAGAATTAGGGTGAAAAACGAGCACACAATCCACCTGATGGTAAGTGGTTACTGTGACCCATAGACATCTGCATCTATCTTCGTTTGCGAATTAAAATGCAGTTGCGTTGTCAGCCGTGAGGACTAAGATAGAATGCCTCTTTTCCAGTAAAAAGCGTCTTTGGTTCTCTACACTCACCACACGAAACACAGCAGCATTAAGCTGCTATTTTACGCTGGTATTCTGCGAGAGAGTGGTCCTTCCCCGGTCGAGCCGACCCATTCGTGCTACAACTTTACTATTAATATAGCTGCAGCATGGTTCTACCACGTAAGTATCTTCATACATAATAGGAAATACAGTATTTCCCTGTCATTCTTTCGCAGGTTAAATTCTACACATGTATACGTTTGTCTCTTTTTAGTGTCGCTTTTTCGTTTCATCGAGTTTCAAATCACAACCATTCTAAAGAAGTGTTCACTTTGACAAATATCTTAGCAATTTGTCATATTATCACAGAATACCAACGTAAAATAGCAGCTTTACGCTGCTGTGTTTCGTATGGTGAGTGTAGAGAACCGGAGACCCTTTTTACTGGAAATGAGGCATTCCATCTTAGTGCTCACGGGTGACAACGCATCTGCATTTTGATTTTTAATAGAGGATAATTGTAGATGTCTATGGGCCGCAGCAACCACTTACCATCGGGTGGACTGTATGCTCGTTTGTCACCCTATCCTATAAAAAAATAACCCTGTATTTCCAAAATCTCCCCTATAAAGTAATTGCCATACAAAAACTAGATAAGTAGATTAGATTAGAAAAAATATGTTAAAAAAATGGCATGAGGTATAAATTCGAGCCACTTGATTGCTTATAAAAAGACATAAACATACATTATTATGCAATTTTTTAAATAGATTATTTCTTGAAACATATACATTTTTGAATTCTGTATTCCAATCACAATTCACAAAGTCTAAACGGCTGTTATGACGTAAGTCTGAATATAATACATATATCCATTGCACTTAGCATGCATACATTTTTAAAGCTTTTTTTTTTTTTTTTTTTTTTTTAAAAACGTTACCCTCACACTAGGATTTTCTCCTGTATTGTGGAGGCAGTTTACAAACACAAATTGCACAAGGACAAACATCCAGACCCAGAACAATTATTTGTAGGCCATACAAATACTTGCGGAGCTAGACCTAACTTTTTTTTTATAGGATAAGGGTGACAAACGAGCACACAGTCCACCTGATGGTAAGTGGTTGCTGCGGCCCATAGACATCTACATCTATCCTCTATTACAATTCAAAATGTAGATGCGTTGTCACCCGTGAGGACTAAGATGGAATGCCTCATTTCCAGTAAAAAGGGCCTCCGGCCACCTGCACTCACCAAGCGAAACGCAGAGGTTAACCTCTACTTCACGCTGGTATTCTGTGAGGTCGTGGTACCACCCCGGTTCGAGCCGGCCCATCCGTGCGACAGCAGAAGCTGCCGCGTGGCTCTACCACTGTTAACTGCGAAGAAGTCTTGAAATTTGTTTATCGTATTGAGTTTTATATTACTTTCTCATAGGCAAGAGAAAAAGAAGTAACCAACTCGGATGTGACGGACCTAAAAAACCAGAACGGTAACGGTGTGCAGCATTAAACATACGAAATATCTAGTACTGTTATATAACCCATCCGCCTGTCAAGCCGAGATCATGAATTTTTTTTACAACTGTGTGACACGTGTCCAGCAATGAACTGCCTAACCTGTAGGCAGTTCATTGCTGGACATTGATGGTGATGATGATCATTTTTATGGTGTAAAATACAAGAACAATAATGAAATCTGGTATATTCTAACCTGTCCACTGTGGTGTACAAGGGACACGTAGTCCTCATGACTATATATTTCCCGTGGGTTGTCTGAACCCTGCGCCTCTTCTAGCAATGTGCCGCGCATTTGAGGGTACTCTAAGGCCGACCACACCTATAAACAAAAATATTAACAAGTGTATGTTGGATCACTCATAAAGTACACCGTAAAGATAATCTTAATTTCTAAAATTTAAAAGCAATTTTTTTTATAGGATAAGGGTGACAAACGAGCACACAGTTCACCTGATGGTAAGTGATTGCTGCGGCCCATTGACATCTACATCTATCCTCTATTACAAATCAAAATGCAGATGCGTTGTCACCCGTGAGGACTAAGATGGAATGCCTCATTACCAGTAAAATGGGCCTCCGGCCACCTGCACTCATCAAGCGAAACGCAGAGGTAAACCTCTACTTGCAATGTTGAAATAAACTCTAGAAATTATAATTAAAAATATTTATATTTAAAAAAAACTTTACCTTAATAATTTTTTCGACACCCGAGGACGCAATGAGACAATAATGCGGATTGTAACGCACTTGATTCACTATCGACCTGTGACCATATAGGACGATATGTGGCGGTTCTACGACCATGTCTGAAAACAAATTATACTACACTCACTTTTAATATTATCTAAATAAAACAGTCTATATTACATTATAAATGAAAATAATTGATTTTATTTCCAAGAAAGAAGGAAACATTTATTGAAAACTGGCCACAAACATTATTATGTAATCAAAACAACTTGTGAAGTAAGTAACTTAGGTACTAACTGTTACATGTGAAATTAGTTATAAAAACATTGAAGGGACCATTCAATTAAAGTTGTTTTACGTGATTTATATTGGTTTCTGTTTTAACGGACTTTAGAAGACTTCACCAAACTTAAGGTTCCTGATGTTGAAATTTAATTTCAATGTTACATAACATCACTGATTCATAAAGTATACAGGGTAATTTTCCAATATACACCCAAATTTGCAGAAACGTTAAAATCAAATGGTGGAAAATTTTTATTTAAAAAATCTCAAACATTTTGTGCTTTTTACCTTTTAAATTCAGAATGCGTGGTAATGCATTATTTTAACTGATTGCCATTCATAAATATCTAACGCCTATAATTTTACTACGCACTCCCACTTTTGTAAGGGTCGCTCGGTACGTTTTGAATTAAATCGCACACAGATGAGCGCGCGTACGCGTAGTTGTTGCCCATAAATCACATTCAATTTGGGATAATTTCAAATAAAAGTAGAAGCCTTATTTACTCGTATTTGAAAAAACTGTAATAACGGTATATTATTAATTATATATTTTAACTTAAATCATAAAATTTGGATACTCTTTGGAAAATAACCCTGTATATTTAAATTAAAAAAAAATGCTAAGGATGCACTGTTTGGACACTACTTGCAAAACAGAGTTTTGTGAAATCTTCCAACATCCTTAGGCTGCATTATTTTTCTATAATAAAAATTATACGCACCAAAACCGCCATCTCCGTCCGGTATCTTCCACATATAAAGATTAAAATCGTCGGACCCGGACAGCACGAATTGATCGCCCTTTCCAGCGAAACAGCAGCTTTTCATTGTGCACGAGTTATAGTAATCCTGGTGGTAGAACTCTGCCACCGGTTCGGGCGAGTGCACGGCGTACAATACTGGGGCTAGACGACGTCGCAGGGCGAGTATATGAGTGCCCGCTGAATTGAATCGAACACTCATGCTGTTCTGACATGTGCCGTTGTTGCCCACGTAACGGAGCACTGGGCTGTTGAAGAGTTAACAACACTTAAACTCTATACCTTATTTCTTATATAACCATACAGGTTATTGGTTAATGTCCTCCTTGACGCTGGTTTGACGAAAAATTATAATATAAAATATATTTTATGAATTGCTTACAACGCAGTCGTCTATTCCAAACTTAAAAGTATTTTTATTACTACAGCATTTTCTGTATCGATAAAAATAAATCGAGGCTATAAACCTATACAACATTTTTTTCTATGATCAACATTTTTAAAATAAACAAATGATTAACGGTCTCATTTATAATTTTATGATAGTCTGTAAACTGTCGCTTACAGTAAATTTAGGAGGATATCGGGGCGGCGTTAAATCTCTTCAAACATATTCCATGAATAATGTCACTAGAGTATGAACCTTCTAAAACTTAGAGAGTGCATAGGATATTGCATAGGTGCATAGGATGTGTATTGTAAGATTAAGATTATTAGGTTAACAGGTTTGCTCATTATCCAGCTTCTGATATAATTACTTAATTAAAAGTTTACTGCCAAACGTGTTACACAAGCTAATTTTGGACCACCATACTACTCATTGCATCTATTATAAAACTAATACAACTATGTAATAGAATACTCAATATATGAAGATAACATTGTCCCTGCATTAGAAACAAAAGTGCATAACTCACTGCTTTGGCGATCTCAGATCCCACAGTGCGACGCCGTCCCTCGCGTTGGCTGACACCAAAACTCCCACTTGTTGCGGGTGAAACATCACGCCGTGGAACGCTTTCCGGTTGCGGGATATTACCAGGGATTCTGCGCAACGAAGAGACCACTTCAGTATATCTCGACTGTCAACATAAATCGACCTTTTATTGTGAGTCCTTAACAATCCACAGCTACACGTCGGCCTCTACTATACAGGGTATCTTGCAATAACCGGCCAAATTTGCAGAGACGATTCAGAATTAGTAATATAGGCAAATGGAGAAGAAAAATTTATTAAAAAAAATCTCAAATATTGTCCTTTTTATCTTTTAAATTCAAAAATGCGTGGTAATGCGTTATTTTAACTGATTTTACTGCGCACGCACACATTCGTAAGGGTCGATCGGTAAGCAAAAACGTTATTGCCCATAAATCACATTCAATTTGGGATAATTTAATATAAAAGTAGAATCCATATTTGCTCGTATTTTCAAAAACTGCATTAACGATATGTCGTTATTTTTATATTTGAACTTATGTTTAAAATTTGGCTACTCTTTGAAAAACGTATGTACGTTCTTATACGTGGTAGAGCCATGCTGCAACTATAAGTAGTATAGTTGTAGCACAAATGGGTCGGCTCGACCGGGGAAGGACCACACTCTCACAGATAACCAGCGTAAAATGGCAGCTTGACACTGCTGTGTCTCGTATGGTGAGTGTAGAGAACCGGAGACCCATTTTACTGGAAAAGAGGCATTCCATCTTAGTCCTCACGGGTGACGACGCATCTGCATTTTGATTCGTTATTGAGGATAAATGTAGATGTCTATGGGTAACAGCAACCACTTACCATCAGGTGGACTGTGTGCTCGTTTGTCACCCTATCCTATAAAAAAATAACCCTGTATTTCCAAAATCTCCCCTATAAAGTAATTGCCATACAAAAACTAGATAAGCAGATTAGCGAAGGCAATATCAAATACCTTCCACGACGCCTACAGGATGACGATAATTATCGTTTTGGTCAGCGCTGAGAAGCCCATTTCAACAGCAAGAAAATAAAATTCAAGTAGAGAAGTTATGTATGTATATTAATATATATGTTTTGAACCTTAGGTTCAGTGTTTGGGAATTGCGTCATTCGTATAAATTTTTAGATAGATTTTCATATGTGATAGAGCCATGCGACATCTATAGTATGGTTGTAGCACGAATGAGTAGACTTGACCGGGGAAGGACCACGCTCTCACAGAATACCAGCGTAAAATAGCAGCTTAACGTTGCTGTGTTCCGTATGGTGAGTGTAGAGAACCGGAGACCCTTTTTACTGGAAACGAGGCATTCCATCTTAGTCCTCACGGATGACAACGCATCTGCATTTTGATTCTTTATTGAGGATAGATGTGGATGTCTATGGGCCATAGCAACCACTTACCATCAGGTGGACTGTGTGCTCGTTTGTCACCCTTATCTTATAAAAACAAAATAGATTTTAATGACCATAATGATTTACTGAGAACAAACTATCTATTAACACCTGTATTACACCATTATTAACAATAAGCATCTTTCAAATTGATAGTTTAAAAGAGACTTACTTGTAACTAAGATGCTGTTCCCCTTTACTAATCCAAGTTATTTCTTTTAAAGTAAACAACTACACTGTCATTTTAGAAGACCCAAAAATTTTCCTGGAATTACCAAAGCTTGTCTACTAATAACACTTATAACAAGTTTTGTAATAAGTTAAATTATTCTCTATATTGCAGATTCTCTCACACTTAAATATGTATGACTAGAAAAAATAGATTTTGTGAACATGTGAAATCTGTTAAGCAATTTCTACCTTTATTAACTTTTCAAATACAGGAGGACTCAGTCTAGTAGAACAATTATAGTATGTTACATTTAATAGATAGATATTTAAAAATTTTACTTACCATGAACAGATTGCCTGGTGTCAAAAAGAAGAAGGCGACCATCATTCCCGGCTGTCGCTACAACCCGTTCATTAAATGGGTCTATGCTGAGACTGCATACTGCTCTTTGGTGTTGCAGAACTTCCAAAGGGCATTTACTTTCTAAATCATGCACTATTACCTGTATGAAACAATATTTATATAAACAATAATAATATATAAAAAATAAATATCGTGGTAAAGGCACGCTACAGCTATTTTATGGTTAATAATAATGTCCTCCAGACCGAATTTCGGCCACGGCGGCCAGTCTCAACGGAGATTAGCCATCGGCTCAGGACAGGATTATAGTGCCCAAGTGTATGCGCAAGCACAGGTGCACTCTCTATTCCCTCACTCTCATAGCCCGATGGGACGGTAAACCGACACGACCGAAGAGAGATCAGGCGCAGGAGCAACGGCTTTACGTGCTTTCCGAGGCACGGGGGTGAAACACCGCCAACTTCCTGAATCCGGGCAGCTACTGAGAATTTCTTGATGGAAAAACTCAATAACTGATTTTTTGGCCCGACCCGATTATTTTATGGTTATGGTACGAATGGTTCGGCTCGACCGGGGAAGGCCCACGCTCTCAGCTTAATGCTGCTATTTCATATGGTGAGTGAAGAGAGTCGGACACCCTTTTTACTGAAAACGAGGCATTCCATCGTAGTCCTCAGAGGTGACAACGCATCCGCATTTAATCGAAGATAAATGTAGATGTCTATGGGCCACAGCATCCACGGCGTAATAAAGCGTGCAATAACTATTATACCGATCCTCCCCCCGCCTCGCCCCCATACGCCCCAGTGAGTCAGTGCGCTGCAATACTCAGAGTTAAGTAGCCGCATTTTTGTGATGACAGTTTTAGCTACATATTTTTAGACCTGAATTGTTATATTTTAATAAAAAGTGGGAGGAACAGTTATTTTTTATTGAGTTTCATGGAAAAAGTATTTGTTTATTATGCAACGCCAGTGTAGCAGTGCCTAAAAAAAGTAACACTGAAAGACACTCCAATCTGTATGCGTCGTGTAACAATAGTTTTCCACCAAATACTACAATCCGGAAGAAACGTGTCTGGAATTGAAGACAAATCTAACAAAACAACATAATGTTTTCACCAGGCCAGTTCAACTTTCAAAAAGTGCAACTATTGCATTTTTAAAGCTTTCTCATTTGCTGGCTTTTCTTTTTTTTTGCGGATGGAAAATCATCGAATGACGCCTTTCGCTCTGAGTGGAGCGGAAGGGAGTGTCAGACTTTTACTGACTAAAAACCATCCGTGTTCCTTCAGTGCCCTTACGTTCCGGAGCCGCGGTATCTCTTTCGAACAGCCCGCAGCCCCGGCAGGTAGGTCATTTGCTGGCTAAGAAGAAAAAACCTTTTGTAGACGGGGATTTTTTTAAAATATATAAAAAATAATAAAGGAAGCCTTACTAACAGCTGCTGGTTCTGCCTTTCAGAATTTTAAAAACAAAACTGAAATTATTGCGGCTATTGAAGAGATACCATTGTCAGCCAGAACAGTGTCGAGAAGAATCGAAGTTATCGCTACTGATATGAAATCGGGGTTGGATACAAGTTTTTTTCTCTTCAACTCTACGAGTCTACCGACATTTCCGACACTGCACAGCTATGTGTTATTATTAAAATGATATTCCATGATTTTACAACAAAGAAAGAATTTTTGAAGTTGTTGCCCCTTAAGGGTCACACAAGAGGTAAAGATACTTACGACGCACTTATAAACTTTGCAGAAGAAAATCAGTTACCATTAAAAAAGTTAGTTGCCATAGTAACTGATGATGCACCTGCAATGATAGGCAATATAAATGGCTTCATAGCGCTGTGTATGGCAAATGACCACTGCACCATCCACCAAGAGGCGTTGTGTGCCAAAATTCTTCGTTTTGAACACGCCATGAAGATTTTCGTAAAGATAGTTAACTCTATTAGGGCTGCGGCATTGCAACACCGTTTGTTTCGGCAGCTTTTGCGAGATGAAGATGCCGAGTACTCGGGCTTGATATTGCATACGGAAGTTCGATAGCTGAGTAGAGGCAAAGTACGCTTTCTCAGTTTAATAAACGAAATCAAACAGTTCATGACAACGAAAACGGAAGATTATCCATTGTTGAATGATCTCTCGTGGCTTGCAGATTTGGGGTTTGTCACTGATATAACATTAAAACTGAATAAACTGAACCTGAAAATACACGTCATGTTGCGAAAATGGTGAATACATTCAAAGCCAAACTGAATCTAGGGCGAGGGTTAGTCTACTCCTAATTCTCACATTTGTACATTATCAGTAGGACTAGATTAACACCTATTCTGCTCTCCTGTCCGGCGAGCAGTTTGGCGAATGGCTCTGGGGGAGAGCGCAGGTCGTGTTGATCCCCAGGGCAAGTCTGAGGTGTTCTTCCTTGACGTGGTTGCCACCTGTTATTTGGTCTGCTTCAATTAATAACAGTCAGAACAGAAATACTCAGACGATCCTCATTTTCTTTTCTTTTTATCCCACCCCCATTTTTCCTACCTTAACCCAATCCAAGGTGAGGTAGAAAAAGCGCTGGAGGATAAAGAAATAGCTCCTTGTGCCTTTCTAGACATTGAGGGCGCTTTCGACAGTAGCCCTACATCACTGCTGGTTGAGGGAGGTTGCAACTACAAGAGGCTGTCCGCAAGGAGGTGTTTTATCACCCCTCCTTTGGACTCTTCTGGTTGACCAATTATTGTACAAGATGGCAGACCTTCACATTGACACACTGGGTTATGCTGATGACCTTGTGATCATTTCGAGAGGCTTTTGTCAAAGTACTTGATCATTAATCATACAAAGAGCTATAAACACCATAAACAACTAGTGCAGGGATAACAGTTTATCAGTTAATGCTCTTGTTTGTATATCTCTGTTTAGCCTAATGGTTGACTGGGAGAGCATGCCCTGTAGCATTAAGTCCGCCATATGTACAACCTGTACATGAAAGATTAAATAAATAAAATATTACCCTTTACCAAAAAGAAACGGTTGGACAGTTAGTCACACCAAAACTTAATGGTAAAAAGGTACCATTCTCCACTGAAGTTAAATATTTGGGCGTAATAATTGACCAAATACTAACGTGGAACTCTCACTTTAGCAACGTATGTCATAAGGCTAAAATTGCTTTAGGTAAGTGCAGTCGCATGGTCGGGAACAACTGGGCCTTGCGTTCCAGTATGATCCTATGGCTGTACAGCAGTATAGTGAGGCCGATTCTTACTTACGCCTCCACTGTCTGGTGTAATGAGGCCAACCAAAAGACGACTACGGACA
The DNA here is from genome assembly GCA_033319125.1 of Parnassius glacialis. Classification (NCBI taxonomy): domain Eukaryota; kingdom Metazoa; phylum Arthropoda; class Insecta; order Lepidoptera; family Papilionidae; genus Parnassius; species Parnassius glacialis. The sequence goes on from JAVANC010000012.1 coordinate 15,209,643, forward strand.
GACTAAATATTCTACAAAGGACTGCCTGCTTAATGGCAATAGTGGTAGAGCCACGCGGCAGCTTTTGATGTCGCACGGATGGGTCGGCTCGAACTGGGGTGGTACCACGACCTCACAGAATACCAGCGTGAAGTAGAGGTTTACCTCTGCGTTTCGCCTGGTGAGTGCAGGTGGCCGGAGGCCCTTTTTACTGGAAATGAGGCATTCCATCTTAATCCTCACGGGTGACAACGCATCTGCATTTTGATTCGCGAACGAGGATAGATGTAGATGTCTATAGGCCGAAGCAACCACTTACCATCAGGTGGGCTGTGTGCTGGTTTGTCACCCTTATCCTATAAAAAAAAACTGGAGCGATGCGATCATCGCCTGGAGCGACTCTTAATGCACTTCTAGGCCTAACGCCCCTTGATCTTTACTTAGACAGGAGGCGAGGGCTAGTTTGCATAGGATTAACGCTCAACGCGGTTTGAGCTTACTTTCCTGTATATTGAGATCTATGTTCGACTCAATTAAGGAAACACCGGTCTTAAGCATGATCTCAGATATCATGCGTCCACTCTATACTTTTAACAAAAAGTATACACTGGAGCTACCCTCCAGAGAAGATTGGCTGTATGGACAGGTCATTCGTGAGGTCGGTAGCCTATACCGATGGGTCAAAAATGGGTCTCGAAGTAGGCTTTGGAATTTATGGGGAACGCCCCAAATTCAAACTTAATATGAATTTGGGTAGATTCACCTCTTAATTTCCAGGCAAAAATTTTCGCCATATTTCAGTGTGCGGAAATCAATCTGCAAAAGCACTACGTTAACCGTATAATTTATATTAACTCTGATAGTCAAGCAGCACTGCTAGCGCTGAGATTAAACTTAGTGAACTCGAAGCTAGTTGGAGACTGCGTGAACTATCTAAACGTAAGGGTAGTAGGGAGGAGGGAGGTAACAACAGGGTCGTTTTAAGATGGATTCCGGGTCACGCGGGTATTGTAGGCAATGAAATTGCCGACAAGATTGCACGGGAGGGCTCAAAGAGTACAAAATTTGGACCCGAGCCATTTTGTGGAATCTCAAAAAGCCTCGCCCGATTGACCCTGGAAACTTTACCACAATAAATCACTTAAGATCTGGTCTGACACACCAGGTTTAAAACATTCTAAAACCTTAATCCGGGCTATCGACCCTAAATTCGCTTCGGAAGCCCTGGAATTAGGTAAAAATAAATTGCGCATTCTGGTAAGAGCCCTAACTAGACACTGTTTACTTAAAAAGCACATGTCCATTCTGGGACTAAGCAACTCAAGGATGTACGGATTTTGCTCCCTAGAGGAGGAAACGTCTTTACACATCCTGACGAATTGCGGACCCTTATTGCGCAAACGTAGCACTCATCTGGGAAACTATGTACTTCACCCCCAAGAAGTGACATTACTCACAGTTAAGCAACTCCTATACATTGAGGAAGTAGGGCTTAGCAGTGAACTATAGACATAGCAGCAATCACAATAGATTTTTTTAGGTCGCAGTGATACTGGTCTCTCTAGACCTGCATATCTGCTCGTACATAATTAAAAAAAAACTGAATCTATGGAAATCCCATTTACTGGGAAATTCAATTCACACTTCCCAAATTTAAAGAAAATGTTCGATCACTTGAATGTTATATGTGAAAAAGTATTGATACCATATCGTTTGCCCCACAATTAGAGATACACTTTTGGACGAATTTAATTCTAGTTTCCAAAAATTAAAAAATCTTGACCTATCTTAGAGTTCATAATGAACCCATTCGCAGAAGGTGATGTTTCGGAAAAGATCAAAAACTATTTTGGCATAGAAAATTACGATATATTAAAGCTGGAAATAATAACCATGAAGAACGATTTGAGCCTGAATTAATAGTATTATTATTAGTATTAATAATTAGTAAATTCCTAGTATATGTAATAAGAGAAGCGTTCTTACATTTGGACACGACTTATTTGAGAAAATAAACACATTTCCGATCATTATTGGCTAGCACAGCTGTAGAAGTAAATATACATCAGTTAAAAGTTACTAGTACAGAAACAATTATACAGGATTATTTTTCAAAAAATATTCAAATTTTATATTGAAGCTCAAATACATAAATAATGATATGCCGTTATTGCAGTTTTTGAAAATACAGAAACAATTATACATGATTATTTTTCAAAAAATATCCAAATTTTATATTGAAGCTCAAATACATAAATAATGATATGACGTTATTGCAGTTTTTGAAAATACAGAAACAATTATACATGATTATTTTTCAAAAAATATCCAAATTTTATATTGAAGCTCAAATACATACATAATGATATGACGTTATTGCAGTTTTTGAAAATACAGAAACAATTATACATGATTATTTTTCAAAAAATATCCAAATTTTATATTGAAGCTCAAATACATAAATAATGATATGCTGTTATTGCTGTTTTTGAAAATACAAGTAAATAAGTCTTCTAAATTTATTTGAATTTATTCCTAAATGAATTTGATTTATAATGAACAACTACGCTATACGCGCGCTCCTGTGTGTGCGAATCAATTCACAAAGTTTTTGCCTACTGTTTACTTTCTAAGCGACACGCTCACTACTAATGCTTAAGTTAATAACTAAACTATTTACAACTAAATTACGCAAGTAGTCCCAATAACTAATATTGCAGCCTCAAAATGGAATCCGTTTCTTAACCGGTTCAGTGCAGGTGGCACGCCAGGAGTGTCTTTTTTTAAATCGTTATAACTCGCTCAAATTGCGTTTTTGGAAAATTTATTCAGAACAAAATATTCATTATTTTGCAATTAGTTCATGCCTGCGGCTTCGTTTCTGAATATTCTGAAAATTTGAAATTTTTAGGGGTTGACAACCTTTATTAACTTGTGCATAGTAAGTACTCTTTTTACTTTGTGGGTTAAGTTATGTTGTGGAAAAATAGTCTAATAAGTAACAAATAATAGCACTGATTGCGATCGCTCACAAAATCAAGTTGTAAATAAATTTCTGGAAAACAAGTCGCCTGTTAAAAAAAACAATGCGTTTGTCTTATTGTTTAGTTTTGCTTAAAATGGTTGAACTGCCGTTTTATTACTATCATATGGCCGAATAGACCTACGAAGTACCATGTGCTCTTGTGATATGGTATAAGGTTTATTTTTGCTTGAAACAGTTCGAAACCGATCATGCATAAAAAAGTTCGCTAATAAATAGACTTTTGTCAATCCGCCGGCGTTTTTTTCCTTTTGAAAACACTTGTTTTGCTACGAGGGCTGCACTAAAAGTATCGGGAATGACTAAAAGTATCGGGAATGGAATATTTCCACTGTTCCTGTCATATTAAAATCTTTTTAATTGAAAACTCCTTGGTTTTAAAAATCGAATACCATTTCTTTATTTAAAAAAAGATTCTCGATCTTGTCACAAGGTTTTATCAAACTTGTTTAGTCGTTGAGAAAATGGAATTGACTCGAGAAAATTCAAGAGCGATGATTTATTATGACTTTCGAAGTGGTTTAACACAAAAACAGTGTGTTGACCGGATGATTTCTGCATTTGGTGATGAAGCCCCATCCAAAACCACAATTTATCGCTGGTTTGCTGAATTTTAACGTCGACGTGACACGTCCACGTTAAAATGCCACGGTAGCTCAGTGATGATCCCCGTCAAGGTCGTCCAAAAACTGCAGTCACCCAAGAAAACGTTGATGCTGTGCGTAAGCTGATTGAGGAAGATCGACATGTGACATACCGCGAAATTCAGGCAACTTTGGACATTGGCATGAGTCAAATACAAATAATCTTGCATGAACAATTAGGTGTAATAAAGTTGTTTTCCCGATGGATACCGCATTCGCTCTGTGAAGAGCAATAAGCGGCTTGCGTTACTTGGTGCGTCAGAACTCTCCAAAGATTCCACGCAGGATCCTCAAGTGCTGTATACAACATCGTACCAGATGACGAATCCTGGATATACGCGTACGAACTCGAAACAAAAAACCAGTCACGAGTTTAGGTGTTCGACAATGAGTTAAAGCCAACAAAAATTGTTCGTTCACGGAGTGTGGCAAAAAAAAATGGTGGCCACGTTTGTCTCCAAAACCGGACTATTCCTCTTGAGGGACAAAGAACGGTTAATGCAGAATGGTATGCTAGCATTTGTTAGCCACAGGTCGTTTCTGAACTCCGTAAAGAGAACTGCAACCGCCGCATCATCCTCCATCACGACAATGCGAGTTCTCACACCGCACACAGAACAAAAGAGTTTTTAGAGCAAGAAAACATAGAATTATTAGACCATCCGCCGTACAGCCCCGACCTAAGCCCTAATGATTTCTATACTTTCCCTAAAATAAAGAATAAATTGCGTGGACAAATATTTTCATCACCTGAAGAAGCTGTGGACGCCTACGAAACGGCCATTTTGGAGACCCCAACTTCCGAATGGAATGGTTGCTTCAATGATTGGTTCCATCGTATGGAAAAATGTGTCAAATTTCGCGGAGAATACTTCGAAAAGCAATAAATACATTTTTAAATAGTAATGTTGTGTCACTTCCCTGATTCCCGAAATTTTCAGTGCCGCCCTCGTATTCTTACTAATTAGACGTTTTTAGATCGACTTTACATTTGTATAACATTAAATAATATTTAACATTTGTTAATATCAATGAATCATAAACCTTATTTTTTTCCAAATTAAGGTTCTTGATTGTTTCATATTTACAAATGATATTATTAGGTGAAAATTTAATTTAATAAAGACCAAGGTTTTCCAGGGTGATTTAACTGTACCTACTTATATAAATGATTTTTTTATAAAACAAAAAAATAGTACATAAGGTTTGTAATCTCTGCATAAAAAAGTCACTTACTCTCAATTTCAAAGAAAACACGTAGAAAAACACGTACACCCACTAAAAACAAGTATCCTTCCGTTTGTAACTGATATTTGATGTCAAATAAACTTAATTAGGTCTAAACAAGTGCAAAAACCATAAAAAATAACATTACTTTTACACATGGCTGATGGCACAATAGGCGCGTGACACGCTAGGCGTGTCGTGAAATATTTGTTCGCCGCCACAGCTAAAAGTTGTCGAAAATCGGTGCCGCAACGAATCGGTTAACACGTTCAGTGCGAAACAGGGCCTAAAACACCTTGTACATGTCTCGCCTGTGGTGCGGCAACGAAAAACATAAACTTCTATGACGTGCGGAAGGCGTAACTTCTTCTTGGATCAGTGTAGGAAAGAGATAAATATTTATTTATTTATTTATTACATAATTATAACATCATTACAGTTATATTAACCAATGCGATGCTATAACTAACCTAAATATAAGAAAACTACTGACTTATAAATAATGACTATAAAATAATGAATCATAATATTAACATGATTATGAAATAAAATACTAATTAAAAAACTACAATTTTCAACGCATTTGTATGCTGCAATATATCTGAGATGTGCTATTGATCCAGAGTTCTATGGTATACTTACTTTAATACCGGGTTTAAAAACCTTGTGCCGAACTGATAAGTGAAATTTTAAATACAGGGCGGTACAAGGTTGGAAACACCTCGTATCCTCGCGTACGTCGTACCGCACCCTGCGCTAGCTTCATGCGGCCAGTGTTTTGGTTTTGCATTTGAGACTGCGCACGCGAGACGACATGTCATGTTTTAATGAAAAATACCCGTAAATAAAATAAACTGTAGTAGCATGAAAAATGCAAGTCTTAAGTTCTCTATTATTATTTTTTTTGTTAAGAAACTCAACAGCATATTTTTAATAAACATACTTAAAAATATATATTATTATTACACTTTGCAAATAACAGAGTTTCACAACATGCTGAATAACACTAAGTACAGAAAATGCACTGTTTTGATGTTTACTGCTTGCCGACGTTTTCATAGCCTACATAGTTATTAATAATCAGATAAATCGCGCACGCAAAAAACGCTAACAAAAAGCTAAATAAAACTTTATCTCCGCGCGCGAGGGTCTATATTACTTTGCATCTTTTCTCCTTACTACGTCACAACGTACTTTCCGTAGTTGCTAAGGGTTGTTAATAAAGAGTAAAAAAATACATTGTGAAATGGTAAGTTACTTAGGTAAAGTAGCTATGGTGACTATAATCGACCATATTATCTCTACTATGTGAGTTCTGTGATGCCCAACGCATGCAACTTGCAAGACCATTCTCATGCTTGGTTCATATAGGTAGATAGCGTAAACAACAAATAAACCCGAAATACGATTCTTAACAGAAATATGAGCGTAATTTACTTAGTTGAAAATCTTGTAAACAAAGTTTTAATTTCAGTATTTTGTGCCACAAAATATTTTAATTACAAAGACGCGTATAAGTTTGTAAGTAGGTACTACAATTATAGTAGGAACGACGTTTTGCCATTATAATTTATCAAGCAGATAGGTAATATACATATATATTATTCTTAAATTACATTAAAACTTTTTCAACTATTTTATCCTACAATTAAATATACTAAACACTAAACAAAAACTAATTTAACGAGTATTTAAACAAGTAAAAAACTATTTACGTAAACTGCGTTAAAAAAAAACTTTAACCTTCAATCGCCTAGAGCGCGCTAGCCCCAACTGCGATCTACCCCTGGGGCAGCTCGCGATTGTAGGTAATTATTTCACGCAGGTAGGAAAAGTGACAGAGGCCTGATATAATATAAATACATAATATTTTTACATACGCGTCCAGTATAGGGTTCTATCACTTTACTGAATAAAATAAAATATAAAAATATATATATAACATGTTACATGTTAATTTGTAACATTTGTTTTTTGTGTGTATTTAGGATTTATTAAGTCTAAACGTTGAAATATTTTTAAACAAACATACCTTTTTCGCTCTTATAAATAAATACAATCAAAATAAAGTTTATCGATATTTTTATTTTCCATCACTAAACTATATGAAAAATTGTCCTTATTCAGTGCGGTACCAGGCCTCCGTCACTCGCTCAAGACCCTGCGTTATATACCTACCGTTCTGCGTATCGCTCACAATACAACCAACATCGGGCTGCCGCACGCCTAGGGATGGTAAAGGGAAAAAATACATCGATATATATTGAATCTATATTTTTAAACAGTATCGATATATATCGCGTGATAAATATCGATATATCGATTTATAGTCATCATTTGAATGATGTAAAGACAAGGTCCAAAATTTTATTTATTGAGGACGACGGACGACGAAAAAACCATACAACATTTTAAAATATATCGAAATTGATACGAATTCTATACTCTTTAAATTAAATATCAATATGTCGATATATCATGATATAAAATATCTACGATATATATCGATATTTATATTCAAAAATATCGGTATTTCGATATATCGATATTTTTTGTCCAAGCCTAGGCACGCCCGCCTGAGCGCTTGCACCTAGGGATGCAAACGATACATTAAGGTTTGTAATACATCGAGGTATCGGTCATAAACATCGATGTTATCATCGATGTTTTGAAAAGCGATATATCGTCGATACATCGTTTGCTACATTCACAAACATCGACATCGTTCTTCAGTCTGTTCGGGTTCTCGGAATCACTGTGACGTTCGCTCGCATCGCATTGCTTTGTGTTGACACGTTAAGTGTATGGTTGGTTTGGATGAATTTGATTCAATATAATACGTTATTTGACTACCCAACGACACCTATACACATTTTGGATTTCTTGATTGGGTGAGTAATGTACTCGTTATATTAATTTATAATTTAGTTAGGTTATGTTAGTTTGTTTTTTCATTACGTTTGTGCAGGCACGTGCAAAGTGAGCGTGTCATTTCAGGTTAAAAGAAATTAACAAAACCGCATAGCTTGATATGTAAAGCAGCTTGTGAAATTACAGTTGATATTTTTTTTGCCTAATTTCATGATGACAATAATTAATTTAATTTACCATCATGTTCATGTAATTCTTATTTTTATTAACGCTTAAGCGAGCATCAAACAGACTTACACCGAATAGAGCGACAGTATAATTTTTTTAACCGACTGCGCAAGTAGCAGTGTTATGTTTTTCGAGCACATGTATGTATGTATGTATGACATAAAAATAAAATCTATTTTTTAATTACTTGTAAAAATAAACAATGTTTTGTTTCTTTACAGATAACCAATTAACTATGGCTTCCAATAAAATAAAAAGTAAAATTTGGAACTACTTTAAGAAAATTGGTGACAAGGAGGCTATTTGCAATATATGCAACAAGAGTCTTAAAATTCTGGGAATACGACAAATCTTCGAAGTCATTTAGAAAATGTACATTCCCAGCAATTGGAAGATATTGATGTACCCAGCAAGAAAAAAAAAGGTCGGTAACATTACTAGTTACATGTGCATAGATGAAGCAACTGCAAGTACCAGTAGTCATAATGTTGACCTTTCATTACAATCAAACATCGACGTCGAAGTTAACCAACCATCGACCAGTTCAAGCAGTGTTAAAGATTTAGTATTACCTTCATTTCAAAAGTCAGTTGCTACTGCTGCTAGTACATCGTCAGATATTGTTATTGATTCTAAAAAAACTGTTCAGCCAAACGTAGATGATTTTATAAACAACATTAAGAGTATAACTACAAAAGATGGTGCAAAATCAAAGAAAATAACTGAGACCATTACGAATTTCATAATCTATACAAATAAATAAAATTGAAGTGTCTGTTTGTAATGTTAAAATTACGGCTTTTTACTAAATGCATATGAAAGTAGACACGATACTTATAACAAAAACACAATTTTTTTAAATTTTGTCTGTCTGTCTGTCTGTTTGTTCCGGCTAATCTCGGAAACGGCTGGACCGATTTTGACGGGACTTTCACTGGCAGACAGCTAATGTCATAAGGAGTAACTTAGGCTACTTTTATTTTTAAAAAAGAATTAGGATTCCGCGCAAAAAAACTAAAACCCCAATTAACACGCGGGCGAAGTCGCGAGGAACAGCTAGTCATGGATAATAAACCATTTTCGACTGTTGAAGGTAAAGGTTTTAGACAACTGATGAAAGAAGTGTGTCCACTGTACAACGTGCCGAGTCGAGAGACAATTAAAACGAGAATAGATGAAAAATATGAGGCATTGAGTCATCTTTTTAAGATAAAATATGAGGCATTGAGTCATCTTTTTAAGATGTACATAAAAAATGCTGAAAGCTATTGCATCACATACGACATTTGGACCGAAACCATGCAAAACAAATCATTTATAGGTGTCACTATTCACTTTTTGGATAAGTGTAAGTCTCGACTTCTCAGTGGAACTTTAGGCGTTTTTGAGTTGACCGAAAGCCATACGTCGCTTTACATTATTTAGAAACTTACCGATATTTTCACCGAGTGGACTGTTTCCATTGAAAAAGTTTCAGCTGTTATTACAGGCAATGATAGCACTGTTATGAAGGCCAATCGGGAAATGTTTGGAGAAAACAAAATCATTCCCTGTTTTGCTCATACAATTAATTTAGTCGTAACAAAATCCATTGATGATTCAAACGATTGTACTGAGTTAATAACCATAGTTAGGGATTATAGTTAAGTTTATAAAAAGGAGCGTCAATGCAAGTGACGAATTACGGAAGAGACAGTTAGAGATGGGACTAAAAGAAGGTCAATTAAAAAAAATGATACTCGATGTTCGCACAAGATGGAACTCTTGTTTTTATATGTTTCAACTGTTCATGGAATTGGTGTCCATTGTAGGATCAATACTTTTGACTCGACCTAAAGCTCCACCAATGGTCTCAAGCAGTGAACTGGATTGCATTAAAGAAATGATAAAATTACTATGCCCGTTTGAGAAATTGACAAAAGAGTTTTCTGGAGATAGTTACGTAACGGTAAGCAATGTGATTCCGCTAGTTAGCTGTGTCCGTGAAGTACTAGAGAACATAAAACCAAAAAATGAAATAATACTTCAATTTAAAGAGAAAATAAAAAAACAACTAGCTAGAATTTTTGATACCCTAGAGCATTCCTCAATCCTAGCTATCTCAACTACTCTTGACCCCAGATTCAAGTTCATGCATTTTAAAGATCTAGTGGCTAAAAATAAAGTATTTAATTACTTAAATAAATTTGTACGGGAATATAACAGCTCGCCTGGAGCTGCAACTGCAACAAGAAGTGACACCTCTGATGAATCTGATAAAGATGATTCTGAATTTGACATTTGGAAATACCATAAGCAGCTGACACATAAAAACATGAAAAATAAATCATCTGCTACAGCTATGCCACTATCAGGCTCCATCAGCGAAACTGAGGTCCAGATGTACCTTTCATCTCCTGTAATACCAATAAAGAGAGATGCCATTGAAATTTGGGAAGATATGAAATCTCTTTTTCCAAAACATACAAAAGTCGCAATGATATACCTTCCAATTGTCGCCTAGTCTGTCCCAAGTGAGCGGTTATTCTCGGAAGCTGGAGCAACCATTACTCAACAAAGAAATAGACTGTTAGCGTCTAGATTATCTAAGCTTCTTTTCCTTAACTCTGTGTCAGGACTATTAAATTCTAAATAAACACTGTAATGTAATAAAATGTTATCTACATTTTATTACATGATAAACGACAAAGATGATTCTGCTGCTGAAGCAGCTGTCATAACATCATGTCTAAGTTTGTTTTCTTTAACTCTGTCTCAGGATTGTTATATTATTCAAAATAAATAACGTTTGTGTAATAAAACGTGTTTTAATGTAATAAAATATGTTAATGTTAGTGTTAATGAAGCATCCTATTAAAAAAGTAAAACATCGATATATCGCCCATATCAACGATATTTTGCACATCGATGTTTTTCATGCAGACATCGATGATTTAAAATATCGATGTTTTCCAGAACGATGTTGCATCCCTACTTACACCGCGCACGTTTCCCGCGCTTACTCGTCAAAATGAATAAACCACGTACCTAATTATTGTGCAGTGGATGGGTGTCAGAGTAAAAAAACAAATGAAAAATTCTCATATTTTTTCTTAATTATAAGATTACATCGAAACAATACATAGGCTGCACTAAAAGTATCGGGAATGGAATATTTCCACTGTTCCTGTCATAATAAAATCTTTTTAATTGAAAAGTCCTTGGTTTTTTAAAATTGAATACCATTTATTTATTTAAAAAAAGATTCTCGGTCTTGTCACAAGGTTTTGTCAAACTTGTTTAGTCGTTGAGAAAATGGAATTGACTCGAGAAAATTCAAGAGCGATGATTTATTATGACTTTCGAAGTGGTTTAACACAAAAACAGTGTGTTGACCGGATGATTTCTGCATTTGGTGATGAAGCCCCTTCCAAAACCACAATTTATCGTTGGTTTGCTGAATTTCAACGTGGACGTGTCAAGCTCAGTGATGATCCCCGTCAAGGTCGTCCAAAAACTGCAGTCACCCAAGAAAACGTTGATGCTGTGCGTAAGCTGATTGAGGATGATCGACATGTGACATACCGCGAAATTCAGGCAACTTTAGACATTGGCATAAACAAATAATCTTGCATGAACAATTAGGTGTAATAAAGTTGTTTTCCCGATGGATACCGCATTCGCTCTGTGAAGAGCAATAAGCGGCTTGCGTTACTTGGTGCGTCAGAACTCTCCAAAGATTCCACGCAGGATCCTCAAGTGCTGTATACAACATCGTACCAGATGACGAATCCTGGATATACGCGTACGAACTCGAAACAAAAAACCAGTCACGAGTTTAGGTGTTCGACAATGAGTTAAAGCCAACAAAAATTGTTCGTTCACGGAGTGTTGCAAAAAAAATGGTGGCCACGTATGTCTCCAAAACTGGCCATGTTACGACTATTCCTCTTGAGGGACAAAGAACGGTTAATGCAGAATGGTATGCTAGCATTTGTTTGCCACAGGTCGTTTCTGAACTCCGTAAAGAGAACTGCAACCGCCGCATCATCCTCCTTCACGACAATGCGAGTTCTCACACCGCACACAGAACAAAAGAGTTTTTAGAGCAAGAAAACATAAAATTATTAGACCATCCGCCGTACAGCCCCGACCTAAGCCCTAATGATTTCTATACTTTCCCTAAGATAAAGAATAAATTGCGTGGACAGAGATTTTCATCACCTGAAGAAGCTGTGGACGCCTACAAAACGGCCATTTTGGAGACCCCAACTTCCGAGTGGAATGGTTGCTTCAATGATTGGTTCCATCGTATGGAAAAATGTGTCAAATTTCGCGGAGAATACGTCGAAAAGCAATAAATACATTTTTAAATAGTAATGTTATGTCACTTCCTTGATTCCCAAAATTTTCAGTGCCGCCCTCGTAGCATAACAGTGTTGTGATTTATAAATTGAGTGACAACCTGGACACCCAAATAATATAATAAGTCTTAAATACGAGTCATTTTGACAACACCATAATGAATCGGCCTGGCAGCAGCGTGTTACAAATTTTACAAACCATTGATTTTCCTTCGCTTTGCTCCTGTTTTCCTCATGATTATTTATTAAAATTATTTACGCGATTTAGGATATTTTCAACGATACAATTTAATAACCGAGAATTCAGAGAAGGAAAATAATGTATAAATCATTTTATAAAACTCAAACATATTTTATTGACAAATAAAAAATATGGTTATTTCGCAAGATTCGTTTTATTACAATAATCATCATAGGTACAACCCTAGCGCATTCGTGCGATGACCCGCTTGCACGTGAATACGCGCGTACTTATGGTACATTCCTCTCGCTGCGAACAGCAGATATTATTATTAAGATTTTGTAGGCTGTTATAGCGTAGGTATTTTCGCTTTTGTATGGGAGTGATGTATCTGTTTAGTAAACTATTAAGTAATTTGTGGCGGTACGGGGCGTATAAGATTCCATATTTTATTTTACCTACAGATTCTAAATTAACTAACCCAACCACGGGCGGCGGCAGATTTAGGTGTATCAATTCAATGTTTGCCGACTTCCAAAAAGGAGACGGTAGTCAATTCGAGTGTATGTTTTTTTTATGTGTTACCTCATAACTTTGTACTGGGTGAACCGATCTCGATGATTCTTTTTTATATGAAAGCTGATAGTTCTCTTGTGGTCCCATATGAATTTCATCAAGGTCAGACCAATGGTTATTGAGTTATTCTTAAATAACTTATATTGAAGTCGCTTACATTGAAGTCGGCTGTACAAAATTTTTAATTTTTAATTATTAATAATAATATAGGCAAAAACCCATGTTTTTTTTTGACTTCATGCCAAAAAACGGTTTTAGTCTCCTAAGAGCGGCGGGGTTTAACAAGCCCAGTGCCGCCATAATGTCTGGTTTAGGACTAGGTTCAAAACGCCCCGAAGCGCAGTAATGGAAAGTATAGATAAATCAGTGCCGCGGTGAACGTGTTAAACAATTTTTTATACTTATGTATAACCTGTGCTTAAGGACTGTTAACTTCCGCGAATGCAGCAATAATTTTGCTGCGGCGGTCTTCATAACTTTGGGTCTGTTTGACTTAAACACGACTCTTTATTTCACCCCACATATAAAAGTCTAAAGGTGAAAGCTCCGGCGAGATTGCAGGCCATAGTATAGGGCCTCCATGCGCAATCTACTTATCTTCGTATCCACTCTTTCAATTACCGCTCACTGCACTTGAATAGTTTAATTATGCGTCAATTGTTCCTCGATTGGTAAAGACTCACTTACATATAATCTTTGCGCACTACTTAAACTTTCATTGCTTAAAATGTAACACCACACCATTTTATAGTTTCATACTATTCGCAGTTAGAATATTTTTGTTATGTCATTGGTAACGAAGCGACACTACTTACGGTCACGGTCAACACAATTAGCTATCGGCCGCCTTGGCGCACGTAGGTACCTAGCGGTGTAATAGACAGAAGGAAAGGGTTCGGGAAGACGCACGAAAAGATATGTACTTAAATTTGTAACCGAGTGACCCGTACGAATGTGTGCTTGCGTCGTAAAATAGTAGGTGTTAGGTATTTATGAATGACAATCAATGAAAATAATGCGTTACCAAACATTCTGAATTTAAAAAATAAAAAGGATAGAATGTTTGACATTTTTTTACTACTTTTTTTCACCATTCACCAGTGCATATTATGTTGCAAAATAGCCCTGTAGGAAAATTGATAAAATAAATGCTCTTTGATTATCTGACATTTAAATAACACCACATTAATAAATTCTATCCAGGCGAAAGACAGGATGGGTCACTAGTTAAATTATATAATTAAACTTTCCTCTTTAATGGAAAGATTGTGTGTTATGTGTACATATACTTTCTTATATAGTACTAGCTGGTAACCGGCGCATTGCAGCTGCAGAAGAAATAATTGTGGTAATATCGTTTTAAATTTGGAATAGTTATATTATTAGGAATGACAATGCATTCATTGATGTTGAATGATATATAACTTACAAATATACTATACATGCGCTACCTACTGTAAGTTAATTGTACTATGCCCATAACAACCCATACATACTCCAACCAAAATATAGCTGGCTTGTCTCTACCAAGTATAAAATAATAATAAACGTGTATTGTCAGAAATTTGGGGATCTATGAAAACCTTAGTTAACACTTTCATTCAAAGTCGGATGTACTGTAGGCAAGAACTACAGCCACTACAACCAAGCCCCAACTATACTAACATCACTCAATTGTTTTGCCTTCCTGGAACCCCTCCACTAACACTTATGGTACTCCACTAACTTTACGGTATGGTATTAAAGTTCAAATTGACTTTTAAGTATTATTATGAATCTTTTGTATGGTAAATTAGAAAAGTGTTGTTTCTAGACTTTTTCAAGCAATTTTTGAAATTTTTCTCCCCGTAAGAATCATCTTCGTACTTCAAGGAATATTATAAAAAAAGAATTAGCGAAATCGGTTCAACTGCTCTCGAGATTTGCACTTAGCAACACATTCAGCAATTTTTTTTATATTATAGATGTATTACAGCTAGCAACCATAATTCTTGTATTTAATTGTGAACAATTTTTAAATTAAATCTGTTAACCATTTTAAATGTGAATTAGAAAAAGAAACAAACTTTATTTTAACGGACAGACAGACAGAAAAATATTTATTTATTCATCTACATTAATGTTGTCACCTTCAAAATAGTCCCCATTTGATATTATTCACTAATGACAGCGCTTCTACCAATCCTCGAAACACTTCTCAAAGTCGATCTTTGGAAGAAATCAAAGAAATTATAAAAATCGCTGAGCTCATAAAAACATATCTACCCTTAGATGCTACAACAGACAAAGTAAACAATGAATACAGCTGAAAATTTGACAATATGACTTTCTAAACCCACGAAATTTAAAAATTACTGTTATTTTTGAACACCCCACATATATAACTTAAAAATATGTTGATTCAATAAATTTGGCTTTGAATACCAAAGGAATACCAAACAGGAAATCACTCTTCAAACCACACTCTTATTTTCATTAATGAAGGTAATAGTAATTTATGCAGTCATGAAACACGTGTACAATAAATAAAATAATACTGATATAAGTATTTTTGGGAGATACAAAAATACTCACAATGTCATCATTTCCACCTGAATATATTTTCTGATTATCATTGGTGATTCCCAGGCAAAATATGTTTGATTGGTGAACAGCTTTCATTGGCTCTGGCTTTCCATGGTCCAAAATGGCTTGCCCAAACTGCCAAACCATCACTCTTCTGTCATCTCCTCCTGAAAAGCAATAAAAATACTAACCCTAAGACTCTTATTAATATTCTACCAGGATATTTGTATTTTCACCTAATGCTTAATTTATAGTTTGCTAAGTAGACCAAAAAGAGACTTGTCAGAACTTTAGTGTTCTCCATCTTCCTTTATGGCTCTGAAGCATGGACGATTCGAGTAGCAGACAAGAAAAGGATTGATGCATTCGAAATGTGGTGTTTGAGAATGATGCTTCGGATACCATGGACCGCTAAGAGGACCAATGAGTCGATCCTGGGGCAGCTTCGTGTTGACACCAGACTCTCTAACACATGTTACCAGAGTATTCTGAGTTACTTTGGTCATATTGCCCGACGCCCGCCTAATAACTTGGATAGACTTATAGACGTAGGCAAGGTGGGGGGCAAAAGACCACGCGGCCGGTCATCTAGCCGCTGGTCAGACCAGGTCAAATGACTCACTGGCCTCTCACTCACTACTGCAATGCGAAAAGCCGAGGACCGGACAGAATGGAGGGCTATAGTGAACAGAGCTATGAAGGCTCTAAACTACGGACACAACCTTCAGTTTTGATGAACACGACCAAGAAGAAGAAGAAGTAGCAAGAGCTGCCATGTAGTGGCAGTGTCAGGGAATCCACTACCCCTATCATTCTATGGGTGGTCTAATAGGCAAAAAGAGGGAAAAGTAAGTGAAGATATGCAACAGCATCTTCCTGATAACTCAAAATAATAAAATAGCAGGCACTGCCTGGCAACAAAAACCCTATACAAGGTTTATTATGCATTAACACTGTTTGCACTTACATTTAAATTAATTTTGTGAGTGAGGAAGTATGAAGGGTGTCCTAGAGGAAACTTAATAGAAATCGTAATCACTTTCCTTAGCACTTCTAATATTCGGACATAACAAATACAAGCATAACTGTTTACATGTTGATTTTACTAATAACTTAACATCTACACTTCCTAAAAGTGTTACTTAGCTTTAAGAGAACTTAAAGAGACACAAATATCCGATTATTTTTTTTAATTTGGGGTAAACATAGGGCTTAGCAAAATAATTAAAGATTTTTTTTAAATAATTTAACATGTTCATAGAGATGAATGTTGTGTTAATAGAGATGAAATAAAACCTAATAGAATTTTATTATAATTTAAGTTAGATATTAAATAAAGAAATATACTGCAAATTATGAAAAGAGAAAAGAAAAAATATGCATAAATTCATAAAAAAATATAATAAATATTTTTTACCCGATACGAGCAATTCGCCATTGCTGGAAAACTCGATAGCGTTTACACATCCGAAATGACACACTAAATCTCGTCGATACAAGTTCTTCGCAGCATTAAGTCGTTTATTAAACAATTGCGACTTAATATTAGGGATAAGTCCATATTCTCTTTTAGTTAAATAAGGTAGAGGGTTGGCAATATTCGCCATGTTTAGGAGATTACCACCATTTTATTATCACTTCACTTCTCTTTGACTTCACTCGGCACCTCGGCAGCTCGGCACTCGGCAGTCGCTTTTGACGATCAGCTGTACTTTATTTTTAATAATATATAACGTTCCATTTTACAATACTGTGACTTTTCCTAAAAATTATGTTTAGAAAATGTTGCTTATTTTAATGTAGAGATTCTAAGGATTTATCACAGAATCGTTAGAATTTCAACATTAAAATCCCTGTTTATATTGAATTACTACTGTTGAGAATGAAGGTAAAAAATAAAAGGAAATACAAACAAATTATATAGTTGGGGTATTCTACTAGTGTAGGTAAGAAAGATCGTGTTGTTGAGAGGCGGCCCTGTGTTACATTGAGATCGGTAACTGTTAGTTTGCATACTTTGGTGTTGTCATGTAATTGGATTCTTCACGTTACACCAGTGTAATTCTAGAACAGTGGTAGGTCGAACTGTGTTGCTCTATCCTGAATGTTTGGTGTAGTGCGCTGTTTAGTTGCTGATAATCACAGACTATCAAGACGATATCTGATAATAATCGGTTGCGTAAACAGGAGAGCAAGTTGAAAATCTGCTCACACACCTTTACTATTTTTAACAATCAACCTCCGTAAGAATTTCTAATAGTAAAGAAAGTTGGTTACCGAGTGTGTTCTTTTATTTAAATAATATTGAGAATGATTTCTAACATTATTACATTACATATTCTTTTCGTCTAATAAAATTCTAAAAATATTCTGTTCTATTTGATGTCTGTGTGCGATGTGAATTGATGTTTTATGTGTTATTCTTAAATACGTGGTAGAGCCATGTTGCAGCTATATTGGTAGTATAGTTGTAGCATGAATGGGTCGGCTCGACCGGGGAAGGACCACGCTCTCACAGAATACCAGCGTAAAATAGCAGCTTAACGCTGCTGTGTTTCATATGGTGAGTGTAGAGAACCGGAGACCCATTTTACTGGAAAAGAGGCATTCCATCTTAGTTCTCACGAGTGACGACGCATCTGCATTTTGACTCTTTATTGAGGAGAAATGTAGATGTTTATGGGTCATAGCAACCACTTACCATCAGGTGGACTGTGTACTCATTTGTCACCCTATCTAATAAAAAATATTACTTTCGTGACAAAGCCGCATTCGGTACTACTTATGCTCACATTTATTTAATTATTTATTTTTACTTTAGTTAAAACGGGTAAACCAATTACATTAATTAAAGACAACATATTCATTCTTCTCGCTCACAAAACTTAAGGCATTCAACTGTATTACCATTATCATTATTCATTCGCAAACAGGTTGTTTACATTGTTTCTGCTTTTTATGATATAAAATATTTAATAAATTAAAATTAAATTAATTAAATTTCTAGAATTCCTGGTGGCTTGCCAAATAATTTCAATTGCCGACGGATATCGAACCCTAGCCACTCGCGTACTGTAAAGTTTGATTTACCACGGCTAGTAAGAATTGAGTGATTTGTGGTATGGATGGCATTTTTCAACCTTTAATGAAATACTTTCCATACTGTAAAATAAGAAGACATGCGCGTGGGTACCCTCACCATCTCACTAGACGCAGCGGTCGTTCGCAAGGATTATTAGTAATGTGGCGCATCAGTATAATATTATGATGTAACAAATTATACTAGGCTGTATGGTCTAAGACCTTTTGTTGGCATTATTTGGCAAATAGTAACAACAACTTTGAACTCTGTGACTTGACTGAAACAGGGTGCCCAACTTAGGGATTTTCCCCTTAAAATTAGTGTGGGATGGGATTTTTAAGGGCTTTATATTTTTTGGGACTTATATTTTTGCCACTTTAGTTGATTTTTGTTTAGAAGATTTCGATGATTGCGGCGCAGCTAAATTTAAACCTTTTAAAAATGTCTCAAAATTCAAATTTATATGTTTTGCAATTTCTTGTTATCTGAATCACATTCTTGATCTGATTCACACTGCAACGAAATAGTGCATCATTTATAACATTTAATCCATTAACTAAAATGTATGTTTATGTAGAGGGTTTTGAATTAACTTTTAGGGCTAAATAGTTTTTGAAATTGGTAACACTGCCTTGACACTGACATTTTTATAGGTACGTACGTCAATGAGCGAAGCATAGCACATGCTTGTGTTTTGGTTTTAAATTAATTAAATTTAGATAACCGCACAGTGAAAATAAGTTCCGGTAGTAAACAATTTGTGCAACATTTTAACCCGTGTTTAAGGAGTAACATTGGAGTCTTAAAATATGGTAATAGCAGCAATGAAAAAGCCAGCCGTTAAAGTAACTGGTAAATTTAGTTTCTATTGTTTTAAATTAATTACTTTAACATGTAAGGAAATAATTGAGTGTATTCCTTAGTTTCAGATTCTGGATCAGAAAATGAAAATGAAGAATCAGAATATGAAGGAGGAAACAGTGATGACGAACAAATTTCTTCAGAGGAATCAGACAATTCGAGTGCCGGTCAAGACGAAGGAGTAATGTTGACCAACGAGGGCTGGGCAGATTCTGTTGCAAAGATTTTAGGTTCTAGTAAGCCAAAAAATAAAAAGACTTTGGTATTATCAAGAGCTAAAAAACATTCAGAGATAATAAAAAAGGAAAAAGATGAAAAACCAGCATTTGAAGTAGTTGGCGACAGTGAACAAATTAAACTCGAAGAAAAAGAAGAAGAAATTGTGTCATCTGAGCCTCCAATTAAGAAAAAGGTTGGTAACTAATAGTATTACATGTAGTAAACCCATGTGGTTGCTGTATATGACTGCAGCACAAATGGCTTGGTTCAACCAGGTACCTGCAACACTCCCTTCCAGAATAGCTGTACTTTGTATACAATAAGGGTGATAAACAAGCACATAGTTCATCTGATGGTAAGTGAATATTGTAGCCCGTAAACACCTTCATCTATTTATACTCAATTAAAAATCAAAGTTCAGACGAGTTGTCACCCTTGAGGACTAGGATGGAATGCCTTGTTGTAGTAAAAAGGGTCTCTACACTCACCATATGCAACATAGACACAGAACACATCTTCATTTTTATTCTTAATCAAGACAAGATTAAAGTCTGAGTCACTGCGTCAACTTACAATTAGGTGAATGGTTTGAACCATTTGACACTTGTATAAAACAAAGCTGTTTCTTCATCATATGTATATGAATATATATATAAAGAAGTAGTGGTAAAGCATAGATTGTTATCTATTTTTACTTCATGTATTATATTTCTTAATTTTCATACTGACCAAAAATTTGCCCCTTGTATGCCATAAGCATGTACTAAAAAGTTTCATTAATTTAAGATAATAATATTATCATTGTCAAGTTAGTTTAGTAACATTATATACTGTTATTTAACATTTTGCTTTACATCTAAATCATATTTTTAGCTGTAAGTACATCAAGTAACAAAAGATACTATTGTATACCTATAGAAGTAATAATTTTGTAACTCTATAATTGCTTTTAATATAATAAATTTGAAAGGTGTAACAATGTTTTAGAGACATGAAAAATCAACTATTAGAGTTAAACCAAACATTTTAGAGAAGGACAGGGAGAGACTCTTATCAAAAATAGCAACTAAAGGTGTAGTACAGTTATTTAATGCAGTGAGGAACCAACAGAAAACATTAGAAAAAGAATTAAATAAAGATTTAACAGAAGCCAAGAAAGAGAAGATCTTGAAAAAATTTGATAAGAGGGCATTTTTAGATACCTTAATGGGTCAGACAAAGTCTATAGTTGTGGATGAACAAACACAGTCTTTAAAAAATGAAGTTAAAGCTGAAGAAGAAAAACCTAAATGGAATGCTTTAAGGTGCCTTTTTTTATATAATTTCATAAATGTTGATTGTGCTTTAGATTCTCCAGCTAGGACATATTATGAAAAAACGGAAAATAAAAAAAGCTTTGATGGAGCTAATATGTAGCTCTGAATAAAAATTATATTCATGGAATCAACGACACTCATTCCATACACTTATTCATTTAGTGGCAGTGTAAAAATAACCACTACCCCATAATATCCCGTGGGTGTCGTAAGAGGCAACAGGTGGAAACAAATCAGGAGATGGGCAAGCAGTATCTTCCTAATAACAACTAAAATAAAAAAAACTGCAGTTGCCAACGTGCTTCCCAAGCTCGGCAACTATGGTAAATATCCCCCCTATGAGGCAATCTATGGGGAGGCCTATGTTCAGTAGTGGACTTTAAGCTGAAATGGTAATGAAAGACTTACTTTCACATAAGAAGTAGCTTTTATTTTAGAACGGTGATATAATGTAAGTATGCATTCCATCTGGTTAGTAGAGGTGACACATATTTCCACCTGGTTAGTAGAGGTGACACATATTTCCACCTGGTTAGTAGAGGTGACACATATTTGTAATGCAGCATGGTTATACCACAAAAAACTATTACAATACTAATAAAAACTTAACTCTTTACAGAGATGACTTTATGATGGGAGCAAAAATGAAAGACTGGGACAAAGAACCTACTGATGATTAAATAAAAAATTAAACTTTTTTAAGTATGTACATACGTTTATATATTATAAGATTAAAATATTTATGCTTACAGTATGTTGTTTATTTTTATAATAAAAACCATTTGAATCTATTTAATGTACAATGTATAAGCATCATTGCCAACTGAATGTTGTGTTATCTGCTTTGGTAATGTAGAGTAAATTTTAACTGGAAGATTCCAGACCATAGTTTCTATGGGCACATTGAGTGGAGCATTCCAATCATTATCTTCAGAATTGGGGGAAAGGTTTTCGTTAGTAGTCACAAATTCAAAGTGAAGACGCCATCTTAGTGACACTGTAATTTAAAAAAGTTAAAAATTTGTAAGTTTATTTTGTCTCACATAATAATGTATCACATAACCTGGCTTTATATTTCGGTATATATAGATTTTTCAATTTGGCTATATTGTAACTCCCACAAGTCCAGGTAACAGCCTGGACTTGTTGGATAGTTACAATAGTATACTAATTTAGACATGTTAGTATTAACTAATAATTCTATTAACAAGAGTGAATAGGCTTTTGTTAAGCTAAGACAGTGCGATTTACCATCTAAGGCTGCATCACCACTTACCACCAGGTGGGATTGTGGTGAAACACTGGCTTGTAATAAGTAAAAAAAAAGTCGTGTATTTACAAACTTTTTAGTATTTTTTAAGTATTTACAAATATGATTCAATACAATCAAGAATCATCTGACATACTGTTATCAAAATTGAACCAGAAATAAAAACGGCAAAATTCTTCTTGATAACATCCTTTTTATAATGAGTCAAAAAGAGAAGTGTTTTAATTAACTACTGTTCAAACTAAAAGTAATAGCTATGGAATATTTGACATACACTATAATATTGCACAAGAAAAAATTATTCTTTTGATCAATATTTTCATTTAGTAGAATTTTGTTACAAATAATTATTTTTATGTAGCTGTGTAGGTTGTGGTGTCAGAATATCCACTCGCCCATATCATCCTGTAGGTGTCGTAAGACGCGATAAAGGAAAATGAAACAGGAGGACAAAAAGACGCTGCTGAGCAAATCAAAATGTGTAATAAAAATTGAAGTTACCAATTTGCTTGTCAAGCATGGCAACTATAGCAAAGACAAAGTAAACTGGTACACCAAAGACAGGCCTCTGTCACTCTTGCTACCTGCGTAATATAAATGCCTAAATCGCGCGAAACTTCAGGTTTTAGGCGAGCGACTTACTAATGAATTTTTTTATCACTGTTTACGTAAATAGATTTTCCGTTAATACTTGTTTAAATAGTTTTTGTTTATGGTTTAGTATATGTATTTCCTTATAGGATAAAAGAGGTGTACCTATAAGTTTTAGTGTAATATTAATTACACTAAACCTTCTACAACTATAGTATATAATAGAAAATATATTCATTACAATTTTTAAAATATAACAATGAAGAAAAAAAAACAAGCAAATAATTTACTGAAATTATTAACAAATATTAATTTCACCACTCTGTATCTATGATTTCCCTCCCAGTATTTACTTTTATACCTCAGATTTTGAGTTTTTTTCCATTATTAAATTTAATAACTGTTATTGCAGAGACAGTTAAAAATATCAGACGTATTAAAGTAAAACAGTTGTAAATTAAATAAATAATAAAAGGTACATAAGGTTACTTAGGAAAGGGAAAATCCGTATGGTGACGCGCGCAGCGATAAAGTTTAATTTAATTTGTGTACGTGATTTATTTTATTAATAATAATAAATAATGTAGTCTATTAAAACGTCGGCAAGTAGTCAATATCAAAGAAGTGCAATTTCTGTAGGTAGTAGTATTATTTATTCTTTTACCATGGTCACTTCTTGATATTGTTGGAACTAAGGACTACTGTTAGTACATAGGTGCTAAATATACCATTAACTGTAGAAATTCGAAAAAAGTCTAGCAGAATCGTCTAACTTTGTTTGCAAATGACACTTTTTAATTGGTAACCTTTTTATCAATATGTTTTTTATTGATAAAACTGTCTTGATATCACCTTCATCCTTCACATTCACATATTATTAATTATTATACTAAAATAGTTGTAATAAGGCTTATCAGAAAAATTGCTCAGCATATACTTTAATATAGTATGTATAATGTCCAAATGCTGATATTATTAACTAAAAATTGATTCCTATTTTTTTCATTCTTTCTTGTTTTACCTTCATTAACATCAAATGCTGGAGTGATGTGTAGAGGTATTGGAAGAATAAGTTCAGAATGTGTTAACCCAAGTGTCACTTCATGAAACCGGGCCACTGTCATTGATCTACTGCTGGACTCTTTATTTACATTCTTTGCTGGTGATTTAGACTTTATAATTTCTTCGGGCTGCAAAGATACTGAAACCTGTAAAATATTCATAAAAATTAATATAATACAATCTTAGTCATCATCATCATAACAGTCTTTAAGAGTTCACTGCTGGATATGGACTTACGCCATTTTTGTTTAGGATTTGCCATAATCAGTACCAGAAGTCTTTCACCTGTGCGGCTTCTCCCCACCACTTGTATGATATTTTATATCTGGCATAAACTAGATCGTTATAATGCCATTTTTTGTAGAATAAGGGTGACAACCAAGCACACAGTCCACCTGATGGTAAGTAGTTGCTGTAGCCCATAGACAACTAAATCTATGCTCAATCAAATAACAAAATGCCGATGCACTGTCACCCCTCGGAACTAACATGGAACGCCTTGATTCTAGTAAAAGGGGTTTTCGTTTCTCTACATAGAAGGATTAAGTTACTATTTTACTGTGAGAGCGTTGTCCTTCACAAGTCTAGCAGAGTTTAGCTATTGTTTTTTTAGGTATCACTTACAGAAAGAAATGGGATGATGGATTCTTTTAGGCCATTACCACACGGCTAAATACAAAACATAATATATATTATTAATGTTTAGGGTATAAATAAGCTAATATTTCTTTTGGATAGCCATGCGCTATAAGGGAATCAGGAAAAGTCATATAGTAATATATCTATCTTCTTATAAGTAGTAGTTCATAAAAGTGCAGATACCTGCATGCATGTCACAGTGCCGACGGAGAAATCAAAAGTGCCAACAATATCTTCTCCTAATTTGTAAGCAGATTTAAATAAACAGAAACGTCCAACTTTCCCACGGGTATTGGTTATCATATATGAATTGGGACTCCTCCTTGCTGTAAGATTCTGTAACATATCAAAAATACTAAAGAAATGTTACGATCTATTGAGAAAAAAAGTTGTAACACTTTTAAATTATGTTTGAGAAAAAAATGTACCTAATTGAATGGTGTTCTGGTGTGTGAAACAAATAGTTAATATTATGCAAATAATAGATTTTAATATTAGTCTACAACTGGTATGAATCTAGAATTTAGCAGATATGTTCACTGTTTCTGTGTATTGTTGTGACTCATCTGTATATTAAATTATTCTATAAATTTACAACATAAAATGAGTTTTAACTTCTAACTTGCTTCTAACTAAAAATTAGTTCCTAACTGTTTATAAATATTAAACAATAATTACAGAATTAAAAAATTATAATAACCTTATATCCAACAAAATTTTATTGGCACTATTTTTGTAATATGTTTATTGGAATTTGCCTAATTTTTTTTTATTTAGTTCACAGAATACCAGCATAAAATAGCAGATGTTTCGTATGGGGAGTGTAAAGATTCGGAGACCCTTTTTACTGGAAACGAGGCACTCCATCTTAGTCACACTTATTCCAAAAAAACAAAAAACTATTTCAAACACACTCATTTGCAAAAAAAAAACGGGATGTTTTGGTTTTTCTTACTGCCTGAAAAAATACAATAGGGAAAAGGTTTTAATAATTTAAATGTGATACTGGCCAAATTAAAATTTTCGCCTGAGGCTGTGTTTTAAAGAACGCAGCGCGTGACGTGAACTCCCGAAAGTTAATATCGAATCTTAATAATGTTTAGTCTATCTTTACTGAATTGTCTCATTTTCTTGAGACATTTTAAAGTCTAAAGTACTTGGCATCGTTATCAAGAGACCGGTTCCGTCAAGAGGAGGACTAGTTCTGAAAGAATGCCATTTTCGTTTGGAAAAGAGAAAGAGAAAGCCCAAATCTTTGTATGTGGACCTCAAGAATGACCTAAAAGTAAGAAATGTGCAAATTAGTATATGGACAGGTATGACGAGGCTTCTTGCTGCCGATATAAGCAGTCATCGCCCAGCCCATGGACCTGAATTACACTGTGATCATCAAGTTGCCAGACTTAGCTTTACTCAAAATTGTGTATCATGGACTCCAGAAGACTGGGATAGCGTATTTTTCTCCAACGAAGCCAAAATATTTCTGTACAGCTACCAATTTCGACAAGTGCTACGAAGACAAGGAGAACGCTTTGCAAGAGGCATGTTTTGAAGATATCACATCTTATGGTGGGGGCTCTGTTGTGTTTTGGGTAGGAATAAATTCGATGGATCATACGGAGTTAGTTATCATTGAAAATGGCACAATGACTGGACACCGGTACATAACGAAAGTTCTAATACCTCAGGCACAACCCGCATTCGCTGCTCTTGGTGAAAACTCATTTTTTTATGACGACAACGTTCTCGCCCATCAGTCTGGCGATGTAGAGAAGGTAGAGGTTAGAATTTGTCATTTGGAGTGACCAGCTCGAAGTTTCGACCTAAGTCCCATAGGTATGTCTATGACATTCTGAAGCGACGAGATAGATAAGTGATGCCGGCATTGCAGACTATCAGACAGCTAATGAATGTGATTTCTGCAAAGTGGGAATGTATTTCACAAAAAACCATAAGAGATTTACTTGCTAGCTTGCCCAGACGAATGCAAGCTGTGACTTCAGCAAAAGGGAGTCAAACTCCATACTAAACTTTAATCTGCTTTTACTATTATTATTTTTTATAGGATAAGGGTGACAAACGAGCACACAGTCCACCTGATGGTAAGCAGTTGCGGCGGCCCATAAACATCTTCATCTATCCTCGTTTGCGAATCAAAATGCAGATGCGTTGTCACCCGTGAGGACCAAGATGGAATGCCTCATTTCCAGTAAAAAGGGTCTCCGGATCTCTACACTCACTATACGAAACACAGCAGAGTTAAGCTGCTATTTGACGCTGGTATTCTGTGAGAGTGTGGTCCTTCCCCGGTTGAGCCGACCCATTCGTGCTACAACTATACTACTAATATAGCTGCAGCATGGCTCTACCACGTATAAAATTAATATAAATAAATATTTTCTTTTTCTTTAGTGACCAGGTACACTACTAGTGCTTTGAACTTTAACAATATTTGTCATTAATATAATCAAAAGGTTATGATAAAGCTGACGTAAACTACTCCATGCTAATTGATTTACAAGTAAGTATAAGACTACCTAAAATTTTCAAATAATCTAATAGTAACAATAAAATTAGTTTTACTTATGTGCCTGTTTTTCCTGTGAAATAGTGCAAAATCAACTAATGTTTTATACGTGGTAGAGCCATGCTGCAGCTATATTAGTAGTATAGTTGTAGCACGAATGGGTCGGCTCGACCGAGGTAGGACCACACTCTCATAGAATACCAGTGTAAAATAGCAGCTTAAGTTAGCTAAGTAAGTTAGTTAAGTTAGCTTAGTAAGCTAAGTTTCGTATGGTGAGTGCAGAGAACTGGAGACCCTTTTTACTGCAAAAGAGGCATTCCATCTTAGTCCTCATGGGTGACAACGCATCTGCATTTTGATTCACAAAATAGGATAGGTGCAGATGTCTATGGGTTAAAGCAACCACTTACGATCAGGTGGACTGTGTGCTCTTTTGTCACCCTTTCCTACTAAAAAAAAATAAAAATGTTAAGAAAGGCACACAACAATGCTTGATGAGGGAAGACATATTCCTAAGGTATGTAATATGAGAGTATAATGTAATAATGAGAGCTTTTCTCAATTTTCTATCTTCTGTAATCACATAAAATCATCAGTAATGTAGAGGTAAATCCTGTCTAGCTATGCCTGTATTAGTGTGGGACATTTATCATAAATTAAAATTTCCCTGTAAATTATTTTTAAGAAATTAAACATAAAATAGTGAGAAGTATGTGAGGATAAGACAACTGGTGTAGATTACCCATAACTCAAAATGAGACAGATGCTAATATAATGAATATATAAGCAATGCTCAGAATGAACTTAGAACGATTAAAATTATTTTTGACATCATCCCCTTTACCTGTAGAACTTGTAGGGCCATAGTCAATGGTGTCTCAACTTTTCTCTCTTCTGAAAATGGGTTTGTAGGTTGTAACTCTTCAGTTGTCTCATTACCACAAAGTGCTGCTAAGTCTTGCATATTGATTATAGGGCTTATTGGCAACACTCTGAATGGTATTCTCATCATCTTTATATGTGAGCCAACTTTTTGTGTTGCTATTGTTATTTTATATGAATATTTAACTGTTGTCCCTCTGTACGATGGTGCAGCTTCAATTGGCAGAGATTCTCTATACCAAACTGTAATTTAACCAATTATAAATAGTGTTTAAACTTACATTGTTACCACATTTTTATAAAGTCACTTTCTTGTTTGATGTTGTTCGAGGTGGAATTTAGTAATTGATTTAAACTAACTTTCAAATATATATAAGTAAAATACAATATATAAGATCTCTAAAACTATACACCCGATTGATTTGAAATTTAGTATTGTAACTCATTTCACAATAGAGACGCTCACTAAAAACAGATTTTACGATAGTACAAACAAAAAAATAAATTCTTGATATTTTACATCCTTGTGCTAAGTGAGCAGGTATAAGCTAGTTTTGAATATAGCTCAAATTCGGATGATATTGCAAGAATATGATAAAAAGATGTATTCTTTTTTAATTAGTATAAAATACAATTGGTTCTGTATAACAACAAGCTTACATTGTAGTTTAATTGTCAGTACCATGATATATTTTTTCCTTAACATTTTCTAGTAATATTATTGACAGTATAACAAAAATTATGTAATCTACTATATACTTACATGTTTTGGTTTCGCCAAGTGGAATAGTTAGGTCACAAAATAATATTTTTGGTTTTGTATGGAATACAACATCCCCAATATCACATGATGTAACTTCCAATGCAGTTGTCTTCTCTACACTAACCGCTTTTTCACTAGAATTACCCGAAGTTGAATAGAAGCAGTGTATTTGAGCTGAAGCCCATGCTAGGTTTTCCAAAATATCACTGTAAGGAACTTAAAGTTATTTTTTTAAAGAATGTAGGGTGGTTTCAAATATTTTGAACTGTACCTGTGGCTTTGTGAATTCCGGTGTTCTGGTTGAGTAGTGTGGCAAAATGTAATGCAACATTCTAATGCTTCTCCAGCTAAATAAACGGTACCTGTGGTTAACTTGGCTGACAGTTCAATCATTGTTTCTTAATTTGTGACATATATGTACTTAGCAATGTTCAATAAATAATATTTTATAGTTTTATTAAATTATTTTCTTCATAATCTTAGCGGTTTGATGCATTCGTCAATATTAAATTATTAAATATTTTTATTTGTAAATCATATGTAGATAAATAAATATTTAGCAAGTTGTAAACTTGACTTGACAATTGACATTTGTCAATGACTAGGGATGAGCGTTGCGAACCCCTTGACAAAGAGCGTTTTGTGTTCTGTTACGATGAAACCGTTTTAAATCCTGGATTCAAACAGTTTCCGTTGCACAAACCAGTCTTCGAATTACTTGGTGCAATTTTTTATTTTACGCCTGTGAAAATACAGTCGAGGGCCCAATGATTCAACTATCTATCACACTCGTCACGGCGTCGTCCCTAAAGTTTCGCGTTATATTCTAGTCTTTGGTTCAGGTTCATTTACTTCTAAGAAACTGTAACCATTTCATTCGACGAAAATGCAATTCTAATCCATGTTGGATAAGTTTCGTCCTTTAAGTCGTCTTCAAACCAGTTGCAACGACAGTTTTCCGCAATCGTTATCATCGTCGGGGAAATGGTTGCGTTATTATATAAATGTTTGTAATTATCAAAAATAATACAATACTTATATGAAAAATAAAGCAGTCATTATGTACTCCGTGTCCCCGTTTTTTATTTCCCCATCAAAACATTTTAAAATCGTCACTTAAGAAAAAAGTTAGAAGATCGATAGTTACACATATCGACAATTTTGATAACGACTCCATTCTTAGAGTATTACACTAACAGGAGACGACATTAGAGAGCGTTCTCCGCTGTCAAAAGTACGAGAGCGCGGATCATTCCCGTTATATAAAACTAGTTGCGCCGCGTACGGCGTCACTTACCAAGTAGTCTTAAGCGTGAGTTGACCTCCAGAAAAATGCCGAATGGCAGTGTGTTTTCTTGTAAAAAAAGATCACAGACCTCAAATTTACAAAAAGACGACGTTACCTTTCATCTTTAAGTATTTATTTTGATTTCAATAATTAATATAAGCATTAAATCACGAAAATTCTGATTAATATAGCTGAGCAGGGTGTGTTGCCAACTTAAAGTATTAATACTATAGTAAGGACTTTTGCACCACTAGGACATAATTAAATTTTGCTTAATTGTAGACAAATGTCGTTTCTCTTTGTTCTTATTACACAAGACAAAATCGTGTTATTGAATAGTCTTAAATTCATTAATATTATTGTGATCTATTTGCAAAACTATATTATTTCAAACAACATTAATAATCTTTAATTGTTTTTAACGAAATGAAAACATCAATTTAAATAGTTTTATTGTATATAATACATTTTAAATAGATATTTTCATTTCATTATGTTACGCTATGAAACGAAAAGAAGGGTAATTTCAAGTATATAAAACGGTATCATCAAGGCAATAATAGTGATGTTCACTGTAATGTTTAGTGTCGATGTTTTTATTTGACTATAATTAATACCTTGATATATAATACCAAGGTGTTATTTAAAATTCTTTTTTGTACAATGTTTAAAAAAGATCTTTGGTTTTACAGTATTCCAAAAGATCTTTACAGGCGCCAAGTTTGGATAAAAGCATGTGGCAATCATATAACCTGGGTACCTAAACGGACAAGCACTATTTGTTCCTTGCATTTTGACAAATCGGTTTTCGTAATCCAATCAAATAATAAAAGGAAAGTAAATGAAACTGCTGTACCGACTTTGTAATTATTGGAAGTAAGTTTATTATTTTGCTACAGGTTTATTTTACATTATGAAGGATAAAATTTAAAACATGTAACAAATCGAAATGGAAGGTTTAGTGAATGATATTTATTCATCTAAAAATGTTATTTACAAGTATATCGTCTTAGATGGAACCAACCAAATTGTTGTTTTCAGATGAGACACGAATTATTAGCGCTTAAATAAATAAATAAGGACAAACAAATAATCTCAGTGTCATATTTATAATCTATTATTATTAAATATATACAGAGTACTACACTTTTGTACTGTAGAACACAAAATATTACCGCTTTTTACGACGACATTAATTATTTTTCAATCCTAAGTAAAATGACGAAAAAAAGTATGTTTGGTTAAGTGTAAACTTCGGCCAAGAGATAGCAAATGTTTATTTTTTTTTAATTGCTCCATTCCGTTGCTGCGTAAAGGAAGGACAAAAACAAAAAAAAACACACTTTCACATTTATAATATTATATTAGTATGGATTGTCAAGAATGATAGATAAACTTTTGAAACCGGTTTACAATCGGCTTTTTGAGGGTGAAACTATACACTCCCGCTCTCTTTCTTGCTCTAGTAAATAACGTTTCTGAGTGACCAAAAAGGATAGAAGCACAGGAAAGTGCGATTCCGTGCTGCCTGATGTAGTTCAACCCTAAGCCTTAAAACGGTTTAACTCTATAGGTTGGATAAAATCTGTAAAATTAGACCGTTTAAAACCCCTATACAGATAACCTTTTCGGTTGATCATGACATTAAAAAATGGTAAAATTTTTCATAGACTAGGCATATTATATATTTTTAAGCATACAGGAACATTATTTCGATAATGATTACTTTCCACATAACATTGAACTGGCAAACTTGGTGATGGAAAAATATGCAAGCACTAGAATTAGCTACCTCGCAAAATAAGAGTGATCCCAAAAAGTGTATTTTTTTTATAGGATAAGGGTGACAAACGAGCACACAGTCCACCTGACAGTAAGTGGTTGCTGCGGCCCATAGACATCTACATCTATCCTCGTTTGTGAATCAAAATGCAGATGCGTTGTCACCCGTGAGGACTAAGATGGAATGCCTCATTTCCAGTAAAAAGGGCCTTCGGCCACCTGCACTCACCAAGCGAAACGCAGAGGTAAACCTGTACTTCACGCTGGTATTCCGTGAGGTCGTGGTACCACCCCGGTTCGAGCCGGCCCATCCATGCGACAGCAAAAGCTGCCGCGTGGCTTTACCACTGTTATAATATACCAATATATATAATAAAATAATATATTCGTCACATATATACCAAACTTATTCACTTTTAAAACCAGTTAAAATATAATATAATACTTTTTCAATTTGTTTTAATTTTGGTAATTTTGTATT
Organism: Parnassius glacialis; assembly: GCA_033319125.1. Lineage (NCBI taxonomy): Eukaryota > Metazoa > Arthropoda > Insecta > Lepidoptera > Papilionidae > Parnassius > Parnassius glacialis. The sequence goes on from JAVANC010000012.1 coordinate 15,242,063, forward strand.
ATTATTTTGTACCTTATGTATTTTTTAAAATTTACTTTGAATGTAATATTACACATTAAACATTTGTTCATTTTTATTTTATTTAATTAGCTAATGGAACTTGCATAAAATTTCATCGACATATCCATATCGACAAGGCCCTCGCACTAGTTGTTTATGGCTTATGCACTGTAACGATGAGACATTTATGAGAGATTTTCAAGGTTGTGTGCGTTTTGCTTAATCGTGTGGTCATATTATGCTGCGTGCGTAACGACGTGGCCCAATGTTTACGATTTGCTTAGTGTGCGTTACCTCGCCTCCCGCTAGAAGTGACAGACTTTTTTGTTTGGAAATTTATGCGCATGGCGTCTCCGGTTAGTTGAATACTCTAAGGTAGAATCCCCTGTATTTATTATAATTTGGTTATCTATGACGGCATCGATATGTATGTCTCTGTCCCAATCAGCGAAGATCAAATTTTTTGTTCGTAAAACCACACTTTCCCAATTCGCGGCAGTAACACTATCACAAGCTTCTTGCAACAATGACAGCATTTGGTTTGCAGTAAACGGTGGGATAAAACGGAAGGGACAGAAAAAAGTCTGTCACTTCTAGCGGGAGGCGAGGTAACGCACACTAAGCAAATCGTAAACATTGGGCCACGTCGTTACGCACGCAGCATAATATGACCACACGATTAAGCAAAACGCACACAACCTTGAAAATCTCTCATAAATGTCTCATCGTTACAGTGCATAAGCCATAAACAACTAGTGCGAGGGCCTTTTCGATATGGATATGTCGATGAAATTTTATGCAAGTTCCATTAGCTAATTAAATAAAATAAAAATGAACAAATGTTTAATGTGTAATATTACATTCAAAGTAAATTTTAAAAAATACATAAGGTACAAAATAATAATACAAAATTACCAAAATTAAAACAAATTGAAAAAGTATTATATTATATTTTAACTGGTTTTAAAAGTGAATAAGTTTGGTATATATGTGACGAATATATTATTTTATTATATAAATTGGTATATTATAACAGTGGTAAAGCCACGCGGCAGCTTTTGCTGTCGCATGGATGGGCCGGCTCGAACCGGGGTGGTACCACGACCTCACGGAATACCAGCGTGAAGTACAGGTTTACCTCTGCGTCTCGCTTGGTGAGTGCAGGTGGCCGAAGGCCCTTTTTACTGGAAATGAGGCATTCCATCTTAGTCCTCACGGGTGACAACGCATCTGCATTTTGATTCGCAAACGAGGATAGATGTAGATGTCTATGGGCCGCAGCAACCACTTACTGTCAGGTGGACTGTGTGCTCGTTTGTCACCCTTATCCTATAAAAAAAAATACACTTTTTGGGATCACTCTTATTTTGCGAGGTAGCTAATTCTAGTGCTTGCATATTTTTCCATCACCAAGTTTGCCAGTTCAATGTTATGTGGAAAGTAATCATTATCGAAATAATGTTCCTGTATGCTTAAAAATATATAATATGCCTAGTCTATGAAAAATTTTTACCATTTTTTAATGTCATGATCAACCGAAAAGGTTATCTGTATAGGGGTTTTAAACGGTCTAATTTTACAGATTTTATCCAACCTATAGAGTTAAACCGTTTTAAGGCTTAGGGTTGAACTACATCAGGCAGCACGGAATCGCACTTTCCTGTGCTTCTATCCTTTTTGGTCACTCAGAAACGTTATTTACTAGAGCAAGAAAGAGAGCGGGAGTGTATAGTTTCACCCTCAAAAAGCCGATTGTAAACCGGTTTCAAAAGTTTATCTATCATTCTTGACAATCCATACTAATATAATATTATAAATGTGAAAGTGTGTTTTTTTTTGTTTTTGTCCTTCCTTTACGCAGCAACGGAATGGAGCAATTAAAAAAAAATAAACATTTGCTATCTCTTGGCCGAAGTTTACACTTAACCAAACATACTTTTTTTCGTCATTTTACTTAGGATTGAAAAATAATTAATGTCGTCGTAAAAAGCGGTAATATTTTGTGTTCTACAGTACAAAAGTGTAGTACTCTGTATATATTTAATAATAATAGATTATAAATATGACACTGAGATTATTTGTTTGTCCTTATTTATTTATTTAAGCGCTAATAATTCGTGTCTCATCTGAAAACAACAATTTGGTTGGTTCCATCTAAGACGATATACTTGTAAATAACATTTTTAGATGAATAAATATCATTCACTAAATCTTCCATTTCGATTTGTTACATGTTTTAAATTTTATCCTTCATAATGTAAAATAAACCTGTAGCAAAATAATAAACTTACTTCCAATAATTACAAAGTCGGTACAGCAGTTTCATTTAGTTTCCTTTTATTATTTGATTGGATTACGAAAACCGATTTGTCAAAATGCAAGGAACAAATAGTGCTTGTCCGTTTAGGTACCCAGGTTATATGATTGCCACATGCTTTTATCCAAACTTGGCGCCTGTAAAGATCTTTTGGAATACTGTAAAACCAAAGATCTTTTTTAAACATTGTACAAAAAAGAATTTTAAATAACACCTTGGTATTATATATCAAGGTATTAATTATAGTCAAATAAAAACATCGACACTAAACATTACAGTGAACATCACTATTATTAAAATGATAAAAGAAACGAGCATTTTCGAATGTTAGTGGCTGAAGAATTTAAATATATACGGCCATGTGTGCGCACGAGGTGTTATGAGGAAATTTTAAAATATCTACGGTAAGCAAAAGGCCAACATGTTGGTCAACTACAACATGAAAGCACCGAAAACTAATATTGGGTGGTACGTTTCTTTAAATTTCTATAGTTGTATTGATCATTATAATCAATAAAAATAAATTTTAAAACTTGTTTTAAATATTACTTAAGTATTTACACAAATTAAATAAACACCCAATATTTTGGGTGTTTATGAGTGTTTACGGGTGTTTATTGGGTTTTTACCAAAGCACCGGGTTTTAACCCGGTGCTTTGCCCATCTGTAGTGAAAACGCATCTGCATTTTGATCTGTAACAGAGGATAGATGTAGATGTCTATGGGCCGCAGCAACCACTTACCATCAGGTTGACTGTGTGCTCGTTTTTCACCCTTATCCTATAAAAAAAAATTAATTTACTTTGACTACATTGATGATGTTCTCATTGTATTTATATTGAAGTCGGTCGTACAACATTTTTGATTTTACAACTTCGGCGCCCCCCGCGAATAATCCGGTAATTGTAAAAGTGTAAATGTTCAGGAAAAATAAAAAACATTTTTCCTTAATAACTCCATTAAACAAAAAGTATCAGAGACTTTTTATATCGCATATGGAAGCAAATTTTTTTAGCTATCTGGTTATTTCAACAAAATTTAAGTATTCCCAAGGGCTTCGTTATAATTTAGCTGGATGCATTTTACTATATTAGTGTAGGTCAAGCTCTGGCCAGTAATGTCACTTACGATATTGTTCACGTAAATTTATATTTCCGACGGTAACAGTAAAATCTTGTTGCGTTATTATTCGTGTAATTTGTTTTGTATACTGAACATTTGTAAAAAGCAATTATTAGGTTATTCGATTGTTTAACAGTAACGTACATTTTATTGTTATGACTATTACTGTTTATTCGAATAGTTTACTTAAGTTCTAACAGTGGTAGAGCCACGCGGCAGCTTTTGCTGTCGCACGGATGGGCCGGCTCGAACCGGGGTGGTACCACGACCTCACAGAAAACCAGCGTGAAGTAGAGGTTTACCTCTGCGTTTCGCTTGGTGAGTGCAGGTGGCCGGAGGCCCTTTTTACTGGAAATGAGGCATTCCATCTTAGTCCTCACGGGTGATAACGCATCTACATTTTGATTTGTAATAGAGGATAGATGTAGATGTCTATGGGCCGCAGCAACCACTTACCATCAGGTGGACTGTGTGCTCGTTTGTCACCCTTATCATAAAAAAAAAGTATTATTTGATGATTATTATAGTATATTTTATGAAATAAAGGACATTCTAGCAAATGAAACAAAATTGATTAGTTTGACAAAACACGATAGTTATTATTATCATAAAAAATAGACACTGCACTGAAGACACGACTATTACACATGATTACACAATAATGAATATTATAAAAAGGTCCTATTACAGTTAAAAATCTTAATCAGAATCCTCTTCGTGACCTGATTCAGCATCACAAAAGCTTAAGTTCCTATAAAATGGTTGATAATGGTGGGGAATTGCTTGGGAGTTAAACAGGCTTAGGAGATCATTATACAAAGTTTTTTTAATAGGGAGGGGCTTGTCATATGCTGGCTTTAATTCAATACTTTCAATTGTTTTGAACACCTGTTTCTGCCGACGCTGTCTACTTATGCCTGCATCGTAATCCAATTCAATATAATCCTGATCAAAATCATATTTGAAAAGAAAACAGTTAGGTTTACTGTATGACACACTAACCTCCATCACATCGGACCATCGTACTATTTCTCCTGTCTTTTTGAAGCCATCTTTTGGGTTCAACAAGTTCTTTTATGTTGAGGATTTCAGACTGTTGCATTTCTTTTAGATGTATTTGTCTCCGAAGACTTTAGCGTTCATGATGATACTATATACTTGGTCCAGTGTGTACAAAACTTTGTTTTTCAGAGCTCTTTCAATACAGGCGTGCATGGAGTCGCCTTCATTTTGGCTATGCCCACCAACAAAAACCGATGGGTAATGTCAATTTGAAGAGTCATTGCAATGTAAAGATACAATGCAAAAATGTGTCAGTTTTTATTCTGGCCATAACAACCATCAGAGTAAAATATAATTTTGCGTACACCTTTTTTGTGTACGGTTTTGACAAATTGAAACAAGCAACTCCCTATTTCGATGCACCCTTTTTTCCCGATTTGAGGTTGCCAAACGTAACAGAACCCTAGTTTAATTAGAGCGACAAAAACTGTAAAATTATAAATCGGGTATTTACGTTTGTAGTGGAAAATTGACACATCGGACCACAGAACACAATTACTCTCTACCAAGAGCATCGGACTATGGTACATTCAAAACTTTTTCTAAATCAAAAATTGCCAGAACGGTGTCATATTTATTTAGTGTTTCTTTTTCTTCTTTTTTAATTTCACGAACTCTTTCTTTCAAACTCAAATGTTCTTCCTGTAAATTTTTTCTAAAGACGCCTTTTCAACGGAGTCAACTTGCTGATATTGTAAATATAAAGTACGCTGATCCTTTTTAGGCTTAAAAGAGGAATAGTTGTAGTTAGTATTAAACACTCTTTTATACTGTCATCTCAACAATATCTGGATAGTTCTGATTTGCAAACCATGACTTGTAAAGTCGGTACATTTTTGAAATATTAAGAGATTCAGACAAATATTCTCGTTTAGACTCTTTTCTCGTGTAATGCGATTCTACTTTAGGAAATAAATCAATATGACTTCTGATTTTAGCTTCATTTGATGTGGTCTATGCCTGCCTCGTTTATCGATCAAACTTTCATCTCTTTTAATTTTTTCTAAGGCCGTGTAAATCATTTGCTCAGTAATAGAAAGACTGTTTTAAAAAAATACCTTGCATACTTGGATTTCTTCATCTTTGAGGGGAAAATAATATTTTAATGTTTGAGATCGGTTACTTTTTTTTATTTACAGTTACCCTTTTAACATCATTGGATTTAACATGTCGTGTAATGTATTGCCATTGAAATTCTCCATTGACAAGTTTATAAAAATTTGTATGTAGGGCTAACCTGTCTTCTGTATTGAATTTTAACACGCAACCTTTTTTACAGGCATAATTACTTAAAATATTATTTTTCTCATGATGTTTTTATTACGAGAACCTTCATATGCTTGGCCTGAATTTTTAAGTTTCTTGTTCTTATTATCTCTCCATTCACTAGGGTCTCCTTTACGTTTTCTAATAAGCTTTTTTGATTGGAGTTGATTTTGATTTTCGGATTAAGATACTTGGTTCGTTAGTTCGTTTATATCATTGACAGCAGGCACTTCTACAGGGATAGCTTGTATGGGTGTTCCAGGTTGGCCAAGTCTGTCAGGTTTCTCGTCAAGTTGTGTAAGGGGCCACTCGACAATGAATGTAGCTGGAAATCGTTTTCTTAATAAAACCCCGAATAAGCCTGTACTAGCACTTACTTAAATAAGGTAGAAAACTATTTACCCGAATAATATCGTAACTATGTTTACTGTCAAATCATATTGATATTCTTTTTCGTAAAGATCTAAAACCATATTATTCGTTTAAAATACATTTTAATGAATTTTTATGGAATATACTCGTAGTTTTTCATATCTTCGTAAATAAAGAAAGAAAAATTCCGAAAAAAAAATTACATGGTGTATTTTAACTTCTAGATGCCGAAAAACGCATAATATGAAAAACCCCGTAATAGGTCATTACCGGATTATTCGCGGGGGACGTCGACTTGTATCATAGTGTGTTTCGATGCGTTAAAATTTGTGGTAATTTTTGCTTATGAAACTCTACGCAAATGTGATTTGAAGTGCTTGTTTATTATGCTATAAGGTGGCTTGAGATAGCATTGTCATCAACTATCTACATCTAAAAAAAAAAACATCAAAAAATTTCGCAATGTAACTTACAGTGACAAATCAGCATAATGTTGTTAGGTATGTCAAACCAGGTTGTCCAATCTACGACCTTTACCTGCCCTGATTCATCATCATCATCATTACAGCCCTTCACAAGTCCACTGCTGAACATAGGCCTCCCCCAAAGAATGCCACAAAGCACGGTCCTGAGCCACCTGCATCCATCGACTTCCTGCATGTCTTACCAGGTCGTCACTCCATCTTGTGGGGGGACGCCCTACACTTCGCCTACCGGTACGAGGCTGCCACTCGAGAACCTTTCTTCCCCATCGGTTGTCGGTTCTTCGAGCTATATGGCCGGCCCACTGCCACTTCAGCTTACTAATCCGTTGGGCTATGTCGGTTACTCTGGTTCTACTGCGGATATCCTCATTCCTAAGTTTATCACGCAGTGAAACTCCGAGCATAGCCCTCTCCATAGCTCGCTGAGCGACCTTGAGCTTCCTCATACGGCCAGCAGTGAAGGACCACGTCTCAGTTCCGTAAGTCATCACTGGCAACACGCACTGGTTGTACAATTTTGTTTTAAGGTTTTGAGGTATTTCTGACGAGAAGATGTGTCGTAGTTTCCCGAACGCTGCCCAGCCGAGTTGAATCCGTCGATTGACCTCTCGGTCGAAGTTGGACTTACCTAGTCGGACTATTTGTCCCAGGTAAACATACTCGTCAACAACTTCGAGCTTAGTGCTCCCAACAACTACCGGCATAGGTGTGACATGGACATTAAACATAATCTTTGTTTTGTCCATGTTCATCTTAAGACCTATCCGTTGGGAGACACTATTGAGGTCATTGAGCATAGTGCCCTGCCCTGATTGTCGAATGTTATTTATGTTAAGGGCTATGACGGAGACTTAACTCTCGGCGGATTAATGATCTGGTAATATTTTTAAATAATGATTTGAAATGTTTCTGTCTTTTGCGCATTCTGCGCATGTGAACTATTAGCGGAAATGACGTTTCAAGTGCTTAGATGATGATTTAAATCTTAAGTTTTTTTTTTCCATTTTAGCTACTTTTTAACTGCAAGCTATGAAATAATGTTGTATTTCAGCTGGTTTAAACTGTCTCAAACTCTGTTTTTAGGAGATTTGAGAAAGACAAAGAATTGTGTAAATAAAATATACATCGGACTAGGCTGTATAGTCTAAGTCCTTTGCCTCCTTAATTCAAAACAGACATTAATTGACTATGGTAACTTGTAACGAATTAATTTCATTTGAAAGAGAATGTACATAATTTGAGATATTGTGATTTGGTGATTTGTGAATCATTTTTTGCAAATGAATACAAAAAGTACACAATCTTAAAATGTTAATATCGGAAGGGATCAATCACGGCAAATTACAATCAATTATTGTAGGAGAATTAAAGAAAGCAGGATTAAAGCATCGCTTAAAGAAAATCATATTAAAAAATGTCAAAGTAAATATTTCCGGTCGCAGTATAAATGGAGTTATTTTTCGATGGACATTCAGAGATTGTAAGAACAAAAGTGTCTTATTTTTACAGGATCATAAAGCCGTTTTTGGAGCGCCTTTAGTTAAGGTTCCGTCGTGTAGTGTAATTTGTTGTGGAAGTACACTAAGCATTCCTATTGTAGTCAGTGAAATGTCATCAGTGCTTCGTTCTAATGCTCATATTGAAGGTTTATTTCGCAAGGCTGGTTCACAAACTCGCCAAAAAGACATAAAGGTATAATATTTTCCCTATAAAAATTATTCAAAAAACTTGTGTCACTTGTTATTTTGCTAATGGATTTTTTATGTGAAACTTATTAATGAAGCAAAATATCTCTACATATTTAGGGTTTTAATAATTTTTGGATTTAATTTTCTAGAGACTACTTGATGCAGGTGGATGTGTATCAGAAGGCCATCATCCAATAGATGTGGCCAGTGTACTTAAATTATACTTACGCTGCTTACCAGAGCCTCTAATTAGTGCAGAAGTTCAGGATTTACTTCTACGATGTAGAGTCACAGCTGGGGAAGATGGGTTGAAAGCTATCCTGCACACATTATTATTATTGCCTGTCCTACATGTTCACTTACTACATTATATAATGGAGGTAAATTTTCAAAATAAGTTAAATGTTAACATTAATTTAATGGCTATTATTTTTAATAGGAAGAATTTGGAAAGATGAAAATGTGGTTGTTATTTAAGAAAAGTTACAGCTAACTTACGTCTCTCTGTTAGGCACAGGCCTCCTCTCACTTTTGAGAGGGTTTTAGGGCTGTTGCTAATCATAAAAAGAAATTATTCATATGATATAATGTAATGCTTAAAAATAAATGTATAAAAATATTTACTTGTCCAATGATATTTAAAATTAAAAAGTTCGGTTCTTTCGTTACATTTAATGTAATAAAAAAAAATATTTTATATCATTATAAGCTATGTGGCTTAATGTATGCACCAAACAACCATCACTAATATTGCAAGATTGGTATAATGTTTTATTAGACACTAATGGCTTAATCATATGAATAAGTATCAGAGTATATTAAAATATTAATGCTAAGGGCTATGATGGAGACTGGACCCTCGGTGAATTGATGATCTGGATATTATTTTTTAAATAATGGCTTGAAGTGTTTCTGTCTGCTGTGCATTCTACGCATGTGAGCTGTTAGCGGTAATGATGTTACTGCTATAATATATATTTGAACTTTATTTTATTAAATTGTCTGCAACTTAAAAATATTTTTTATTACATTTATTTTTACATTAAAAATATTTAAAATATATCGGACAAATAAAAATTAAATCATATGATAATCATATAAATAAGAAAAAATAATCATACAGATATTGTATGAATAGACACTTCCTAAAAATAAACAGAACATTTATTGTACATTAATGCTAAAATATACTTGATACATTAAATAGTGTAATAAGATAAGATAACGACAAGCTGTTTTCTGCTATTCCATATCTGAGCGTGTATTTTGCATGTGGGCAGGAATAATGCAATTATTTGAGCCATGAAATCTCCCCGAAGAAGTTTAACAGTCCTGTGATGTTGCGAGCAACTTTGGGGAGTGATCTCGGTGTACCAAGATGTTTAGCCCTGTATGCAGCAATCTCCATACATGTCCGCAACATTTCGGCCGCCATTACTTCCACCCCATACATGCCCAGCACAGGAGACTATCTGTAACACCTATGGTAAATAAACACTTGTTACTATTCTGATCTGTGGCCTGTTCAATTTAATTAGAACCTTGGTTAAACAACTGTTTATTTCAGGCAGGGCCTCCCTAGCTTGTCTACAGTCTACTAATTCTTTCCAAATCTGAACGTGTTTGTTAGTGAAGTTACAAACGTCACCAAAGGGGATTGGTATGATTGGTTACGGCCCTATAGTGGCCACAGTCAATCCTCTCCTGTCCAGTTCGTCTGCTACGTCGTTGCCCCTGGATCCATTGTGTCCCTTTATCCATTGCAGAGTCAGATTATTGTGTTTACATACCTCATTTAGTTGTTGATGGCATTCATATGTTAGTCCCGAGTTTATCACATTGCAACTCAGTGTTTGTAGTACCGCCATGCTGTCGGTCAGTATTCTGATGAAGGAGTCTTTTCCTTTTCTAGCATCTATTGCTATGGCCGTATGGATGATACCCATACATTCTGCCTGAAAGACTGTGTTGTGGGTACCTAGCAGTGTACATTTGTGGATATTAAGGTCTTCCGAGAAAGTTCCAGATCCTGTACCCTCATTAGTTTTGGAACCATCCATGAAAATTCTGAGTTCTTTTGGGTTTAAACCTTCTGGCTGGTTAGTTTCATTTAATTGTATCTTGTATTTCTTAACAAACACAAATTGTTTAGGGATCTCATCGTATGTGGCTTGTAAGATGGGAATTTTGGAGTAAATTCTGTCAATTATACCTGTATGGGTCTCTACTCTTATTCCTTAGATTTAGGGTCTTGAGTCTGATGGTAGCTAAAGTACTGCTACTTGTTGTATGTGTAGATGAAGCGGGGTTAATTCCATCATAGCTTCTAAGGCTCCCATTAGTGTAGTTCTTATGCAGCCTGCGGCAGCCACACATGCCAGTCTCTGGTAACACTGAAGCTTCTTAATTGTGGTGACTTCATTTGTTTTGGTCCATCATACCAGAGCACCATATGTGATCACGGGCCGAACCACGACTTTGTATAGCTACAGTATAATTTTTGGCATCAAATGTTTACCAATCATTTTTTTGCATTGCCAGAAAGTTATACTAGCCTTGTTGATTTCATTTTCTATGTGCTTATTACAATTCAGTTTATTGTCCAAGGTGAGACCTAAATATTTTACCTCAGAGGATAGCTGGAGTTTTGTGCTGAAGAGACTTGGGATGTGATAGTTAATCAGCATTTGTATTTGTGTGAACATTACTAGAACCGTCTTATTTGGGTTAATGATTAAGTTATATTCCCTGCACCATTTCTCCACTATACGTAGAGCCACTTGGGTCAGGTTGCACACCATGCTTGCTGTCTTTCCAGAGACCAGTATGGTCAGCTTATCAGCATAACCTACTGTGTAGAAGTGATTGGCATTTAATTTGCTCATGAGTTCATTAATGACCATATTCCTCAGGAAAGGTGAAAGAACCCCACCCTGCTAGCATCCTCTCTTGAGCTGGATTGTTTGAGATTCACCAGCAATCTTTATTGTTCGTGTACTGAGCATGTTTACTGTCTAGTCAATCAGTGCCAGTTCAACTTTGCCTACTTAGTGCAGCTTTTATGTTGGAGAAACGTTTAAATGTGTACACTGCAAAAGATAGCTGTTATTAATACAGTAACAAATTATAGATGGTGCTATTATAAATTTGTCATCTGTGAGAGTGAATTTTATCTGTAACAAAATATTTAGAAAAAAAATTAAAATTAAATTTCGCCATTTTTGTTTGTGGGCTGAGAACTCTGATCAAAAATGTGATAAATTTTCTGTTTTTATACATTATTTCTAATGTTATTGACATTAAATTAATTGTGAAGATATCACCTTTAGGAAATATGTATGCAATCATCGTTTATTGATTATATGTTGTTTAAAATGTATTCTAATCAGTTTTTTGTGTTAAATGAATCCTAAATATAAAAGAATGGTTCACTATTAACACGTTGATAGCCATTTATAAACAAAATATCTGTTGAGATGTGTCTAGAAATTATTAAGAGTATATTATTTATTTATTTATTTACTTATTTATTCAAATTTATATTGGGTAAACATTATATACTTATGTGTATTGAGTATATAAGATATTATGTTGGTGTCATTTTAAAGGTTATCATGTACTACTATAATATAAAATAATTGTCTCCAGTAAATATACTAATCTCGTAAAACTCGAAATTCAAAAATAAGGACGATTTTTTTTGTTATTCCCATTTTTAGGCTTTATTTTCAGCCTTTATTTTTAATGTGGCTAATTTTCTTTTAACACAATTAAATTTTGGATTCTTTTGAGAATATTTTTTTATATGAATGTAGCTATAGTTGTTTTTCAGTAGTAATCGTTTTTGTTGAGACAGTCTCGTGCGGTCGTAAAAAAAATAGTGACATTTAATGCGCGGACAGGTGAGGCGAGAATCACTCGCGCGGGGTGGACGGTTAAGTGGTTATAGGGGAGGAAACTGAATGGCCCAATGGATTTAATTAATTGTTACCACTCTGTGCTAAATTCTAGTCTTCTGCTGATGGTGTCAGTATATCGTCATGCCGGTTTATCCCCTGAGTTACATAGCAACCTGGGAAGTGCGTTTCAATTAGAATGTGTTGGGCTTCATCCGGCAATGTTGAGTAGCTTCCGACGGGTCTCTTTAAAGAGATGGATCCCGACGTGTTTTGTTTAGCTAGGATTTTTAGAAAAGGCCTATGATAGAGTGGTGAGGAATGAATTGTGGTCAGCACTGTCCATGAACGGTGTGAGCAGTATCCTCATACGAGCATTGCAATCTCTTTATAGGGATTCTAGTGCTTGTGTAAGGATAAACGGGGCATACACTGAATGGTTTAATATCGAAAAAGGTGTTAGACAGGGATGTGTAGCGTCACCGTGGCTGTTTAAGCTGTTCATGAACAATTGTTTGACAGATTTAAAAGAGAATGAAAGTGGGTTGAGAATGAATGAGTTACTCGTCAAATGTTTTCTCTATGCTGATGACCAAGTATTACTTGCGTCTTTGGCCGAGGAGTTGCAGGAGATGGTAACTGCTATGAGTGGAGCTTTTGTTAGAAAGGGAATGAAGATGAATGTAAGGAAGACGAAAGTGATGGTGTTTGAAAAAGATGAGGCAGTGACAGACTGCAATATCGTGATTGAAGATGAACAAATTGAACAGGTGAAAGAGTTTGTGTATCTGGGGTCAAAGTTTACAAGAGATGGAAAGTGTGAGAGTGATATCGAAAGAAGAGTGAATGCAGGAAACATGGTGAATGGAGCTTTGCACTCCTTTATGAGCAGTCGGAAGGTGTCCAACAAGGCTCGTTTGGCTGTGCATGAGGGGGTGCTGGTTCCGACACTCATGTACGGAAGTGAAAGTTGGGTATGGCAGAGGAAACATGAAAGCAGAATAAATGCAGTTGAGATGAGAGCATTAAGAAGTATGATAGGAGTTAAACTGAGTGACAGGATAAGAAATAGTGAGATAAGGAAACGTTGTGGTCTGAAAGAAGATGTAGTGACAAAAATTGAGAAAGGTATGCTGAGATGGTTTGGCCACGTCGAGAGAATGAATGAAGAACGATTGACGAAAAAAGTGTATAAGGCGAGTGTGAATGAAAGTGTTGGAAGGGGTAGACCTAGGCGGACATTTCTAGACCAAATTAGGGACGTCTTGAAAAAAGGCCAGGTTAAGAGTACCCTAAACCGTAGAGCATGTATGAAGGGAATAATGAAAGTGGACGAAGCGAAACAAGTATGTAAGGATCGTAGCAAGTGGAAAGAAGTGGTCTCTGCCTACCCCTACGGGAAAGAGGCGTGATTATATGTATGTATATGTATGTATTTTCTTTCCCGATTCGCTTGTCCACAGGTTTGTATGTTACCACAGAATTTACGCCACCCTGTCGAGCGTCGATACCTGATACATTTTTTGGATTCGGACTTGGCTTTCTTGTATAGTAGTCAGTCTTAATCCATTGAGATGTTCATGACCCTATTTAAAGCCTCTCTTACCTTCTTACGTTTTCTATCTAGTTATTTACTCCACCACGGTTGCTTTTCATCAGCATGGCTTGGTGGAGTGATTTCTGGACATGATTCATGGTAGCTATCCATCATTGCTTTAGTAACAGCTGTTACCTGTTCTTCTAGGAGCAACTGATCTGCTATAGTGTTTGTCCCCTCAAAACCCGCGAGCGAAGACGTCAGCCTGTTTAGGTATTTTGTTTTATTCGCCTTGCGGGGATTTCTCCATGGTGGTGTAGTGGGGATAGTACGAAATAGATCCATCTATGATCACATGCCATTCCGTAATTAGTTTAGCTGCTCCTTTTGTTGCAAGTGTAAGGTCGATTATTGTTCGAAACCGTTTGTTTAAGAAGATTGGTTCGGAACCTGTATTTAAAATGGTTAAGTTAGTGTTAAAAATATATTCAATTAACACCTTACCTCGTTCATTGGGTTTTTCCATTCCCCAGAGGGGATGACGCGCGTTGGAGTCCGTCCCGATCACAACCTCTAGTCTAGTTCTCTCGTAGAAATTCACTAGCCTTACGAGGTCATGAGGGGGAGGTGTGTCTTCTTTCGGCATGTAGACTGAGGCGACGACTATTCTTTCCTCCATGTCTCTGGAACAAAAATCTGTTAATGGTTGTGCACAGCTATCTTTTCTTTAGTAGTATAAATACGCGCTAGGTTTGTCGTGCTCAGAGTTGTAGAATAACTTACCTTTTAGGTTATTTAGCCTTTTGATTTTACCGGCCCAGCCCACGGCTCTTGGATTAGGGCTATAGCTGTCCGTTGAGCCTCCAACCACTTGCGTAACTGAGCCGACGCAGTTTCGCTGTGGTGGAGGTTGACCTGTACAGGGCTAGTTTTGGACGTAGGGCACGCCATCATTGATCGCGTCCTCCCCGTCCCCGCCCAAAGATAAGTCTGCCAGCAGATCTCGAGTCTCATCATCAGCCACCGAGTCGGAGTTTGACGACAAAGTGCGGCCCTACTCGTCACTCAGTAAACTGCCGCTTAGATCGATCTGCGCTGGTGGTTTCGACTCGGTTTTGCAGGCCGTTTTGTCACTGGTCTTGGGGTCCTGTGATCCTGCTGCCCCGGTGTCTATGGCACCAGTACCTTAGCTTCAGGGTTGTTTTCCGCCTCTTTGCTCGCTGGAGTATCATCAAATTTACCTCCACGACCCTGGAATTCTACGTACACCGCCCCACATACACATATGAGGCGGCGTCCGGCCTTCAATAGAATATAGTCTTTCGGGATATAGTCCTCCGGCACCAAAATATTAAGGAACCACCCGTCCATCTGTTTGTCGGCCTTGAGTAACAGCCAATCTTTTATATTTAACTAGCGGTTCTGGTACGCCAGCACACGACCAATGTTGCGTGAGTCTTTCCAAGCCCCCTGGGCGTCTGGGATGAGGATACCACATGTGTGATATCTCCGACTGTTTCTTGATGACCAGCGAGTTGTTGGATTTGAGGTCGAAGGTAGCGATATTCCCCTTCAACCAATCCAAAGCATTTTGGTTGTGCACTGGGGTGTGGCTTTAGGACACCCTCCGTGTAGAGGGGTTTGCCTCTGAAGACTGAGTGCGACGCATCAGGATCTTGGCTACTCCAAGCCTCATTGATTATCTTCCTCTGTATAGATACGATGATGTTGTCAGCTACTTCTTTTCTGATGTGACCTGTACGCGCAAACGTTAGGGCGACACACAATTCAGCTTTAACTGCGGAAGAATAACTGGTGTTTGCAGCCTTGGATTGCTGTTCGAGTCTCATCTTTTTATGCTCGCCTCTCAGCGAGGTGGTCTCGTCCAGCCTCCTTTTGGCTGCTCTTTCTTTTTTTACCAAGACGTTTCGCCGCTCTCTGCTTCCTGGCGGATTTCTTGGAACTGGTCCCTGCAGCCGCACGTTCCACTTGGGCTGGATTATTATCCTTTCGAGTTTCAGTACGGGTACTGGGTCCAGGTCCAAGCACATCAGGAGCAGCAGCTTGTCCATCCTCCTTAGTATTAATTTTGGGAGCAGCCAGTCCCACCCTTTATTTACGGGCTTTCTCCCTCTGCTTCCTGTTCTTTTTGTTTACCTTTCTTCCGCTCGCTGGCAAGACCCACTTGATGGTCTGTTGGCTGGGCTGGTCACTTTTTGGGTTTTGCCTTTCTCTTTACGGCTCACCAATTGCCAGGCAGCTGAGAAGAGGTTGTTCGTTCTAAGGGGCTCCGCAGGAGTATTTCTACTCGTGTTCCCTTGTTCCCTATCCGCATCCAGCTCCGAAGAATTGGTTTTAGGAGCCTCCAGCCGAGCTGAAAATTCCCTTGAAAGGGCCACCTACGCTGGATGACGTGCTCTGTGGAGTCGCTATTTTACTGGCGGTTTCTCCTCGAGTGTTGCTAGTCACCTCTGACATCTCTCCTTCTTTTCTGTTGGGCCTTAAAGCGACCATTATTAATTTAGTTAAATTCGTTCCCCGATTTCCCACCCTCCATTGCGCGTGCCTTTGCGAACGCCCTATTTTGAAACAAAAGAAATTTCAGGCGTTAGGGATGCGAAGTTGGCTCACAGCGCGACATCGGGAGTTCGATCCAGCTGGCAGACAGGCTAAAAAAGCCCATCCCCGCTGTCTGAATGACTGTCACTTTTTCCGTCATCATGGCCTTTACTACCACTTTTCAGGAAACTAAGTAGCCCCCATGTCCCTCGCCTGCGACCCTCTGTAGGAGTGCTTGGCTATTTCCCTACCTGTAGCTAGCAGCAGATGGGCCACTGTTTGGCTGGAAATCCGGACCAAAAAGGGCGTGTTGCCTCTCGCCACTATATACGCCAGTGACGATTGACTCAACCCTCCAGGACTCCTTCATCCCCGCATACGGCGCTCGATTGCGCAGGTCCTAGCGCAAGTGGGTGTGTTAGTTCACCGGATACACCCAGTCTCTCTGGTGGAATCGTCAGTCTTTTAGAGGGGATTTAGCCCCTCACGACCACTGAATTACCGCTCCAAGATTACTAGAGAAAATTTTGAGTGAGTCTTGATGTTGGGTTAGTTAACCGCCGCCCAAGTTTCGGCGTTGACTCCTTTTACGATTGCTTTTGTCACTTTAGGTCAATCCTCTTCTTTTATCTGGGTTTGGGACCGCCTGCACCAAAAAATCACAGCCAGAATTAAAATAAAATAGTTTAATATAAAATAGGGTTTAGCCACCACTGAAATTATTAAGGTTAATTTCATGTTATATTCTTATTCCAGCTTTATTTATAAGCTTAAAAACTGATCTATAATTTTTGTCCGCCGTTTGTACTTTTAGTACAAAATAGTGTTAAATAAACGAAAATCATGTCTAATGACCATGATACACCTATACCGTGGGAACATTACACTCCAATTTGTTAATGAGTATGTGTACCTAGGACAAAATGTCCGATTAGGTAAGTGCTGCGGTTGGGAAACTGCGACAAATCTTTTCGTCAAATTTTTCACAATGACTTACGGAGCTGTTACATAGTGTTTCACTGCTAACTGTATAAGTCATATAGTACTCAACCAGTGGGACAACCAGCTAGGGATCCAAACTAGGGAAAACCCAAGATATATTTTTGTTCTTTTCAGCAGTTTTATAAAAATTTACCTTTTCTCTTTTTAGATATTACCTTTTTCTTGCCGATTAGCACTTTAACACACTTCAATTCATCACAAGAAACACTATTATCCTCCATTTTCACTAAAAGTCTATAAAAAAGTATAAATTTCCAACTCAATATTGCGACTTTCATTCGCTCAAGTAAACATACAGAGTAAACATTGGAATATGAAGTTGTGAAGTGAACTTTGCAAACGCACGCACCCACGCTCGACAACTTCACACTAAAAGCCTGGCTTCTGATCTCCATACTGATTGCTATATAAATAATCGTAGTTATATTTCATTATAGAACATATTGCCACAGTTTAGAAAGGGAGCGATCGTCTTCTCGAAAGCCCGGTAAAAAGGCCACGCGTGCGAGAGAGACGACTAATCGCTCAACTGCGTGTTCGCTTTGAGACAGAGAACACGAATCAGTGTATTTAAAATTAAAAGCAATCTACCAAGTGTTGACGCTACATAATAAGGCTACGAGGTCAGGATCTGTGTAAAACAGAGGAGCGCTTTGAAACAGTTTACGAGTTATTTTATTAGTTGATATTATAGGGCAAGCCGGCCTTCTCGGCTTGTATGGAAGCTTCGCTACCGTACTCAACGTACCATACAGTCACTCAACTTGCAGTGGAAAGAGCTATACTGAATTACTTTGCGGGATAAAATCTGTAACGAGGATAGCAGCGTAAGTACAATAGTAAATGATATAACCCAGCGGATCAGTAAACTGAAATGGCAATTGGCCAGCCATATAGTTCAAGGAACGACATCCGATAGTGAAGAAAGTTCTCAAGTGGAAGCCTCGTACTGGCGACCGTAGTGTGACCCCCACTAGACAAAGTGACGCCTCATGAAAGCATGAAACATGTAGGTAGTTGATGGTTGCAGGTGGCTCGAGCCCGCCGTATTGTAGCAACCTATGGGGGAGATCTTGGAGCAATGAACTTGTGATAGTGGCAGTTGTGTTTAAAATTTATCAGTTTTTGTATAAATATATTTTTTTTGACCTCAGAAGTCTCAAACGTGTAGAGCCATGCTGCAGTTATATTACAGTTGTAGCACGAATGCGTCGGCTCGTCCTAGAAAGGACCACGCTCTCACAGAATACAGCCGTAAAATGGCTTAGTGCTGCTTGCTGTAGCTTAATGCCGCTGTGTTTCATATGCTGAGTGTAGTGACCCGGCGATCATTTTTACTGCATACAAGGCATTCCATCTTAGTCCTTAGGGATAACAACGCATCTGCATTTTGATTTTTAATCAAGGATAAATGTAGATTTTTTAAGGGTAACAAACGAGCACACAGTCCACCTGATGGTAAGTGGATGCTGTGGCCCATAGACATTACATTTATCCTCAATCAGTTCCCAGTAAAAAGGGTCTCCGGTTCACTACACTCACCATTCCAAACAGCAGCATTAAGCTGTTATTTTACGCTGGTATTCTTTGAGAGCGTGGTCTCACCCCGGTCAAGCCGACCCATTGGTGCTACAACTATAATATAGTTTCAGCATGGCTCTACCACCTAAAATGAGATGTCTACATACCTAAAGAAACTACAGGTTGATAACAAAACTTAAAGAAACCTGCATATCAAATCGAATTTTGTTCTGCCGCCTCCCATATAAACAATAAGTAACTTATGTATGGTGGTGTCAGTTACTGTGACAAATATATTTTTAAATTTTTCAACACTACAAAATTAAGTATTTTGTAATTTTTAATCAAGAGTGACTTTATTTTATATAAAACTTCAATTACATTATTCAAATTAAGAGGTATTCAAGCCTGAACAATGAAGCAGTGGAGGCCTTGATATATTTTTCTCAAAAGGAGAGAGAATATTTATACTTAGTATTTTGATAATTTTTATTTCAGCAGTCACACTCTCTTCGTCACCTAATTTAAAAAAAAAAACTTATCTGATGAAGGATCAAGGTTTTGACGATCTCGTTTCAGTTTTGAAACTTCATACTGTTCCTTTTACCAACTATCTTCTAGGCAACTGAGTCTGTAAGTTAGACAATTCCTTTTGCCTAAACTGTAAATATTCGAATTTGAAAATCCACGTAAAAACCTGAAAATATTTTTTACATGGTAGAGCCATGCTGCAGCTATATTAGTAGTATAGTTGTAGCACGAATAGGTCGGCTCGATCGGGGAAGGAGCAAGCTCTCAATACCTCAAAATACCTGCGTCAAATAGCAGCTTCATGCTGCTGTGTTTCGTATGGTGAGTGTAGAGAACCGGAGACCCTTTTTACTGGAAATGAGGCATTCTATTTTAGTCCTCACGGGTGACAAGGCATCTGCATTTTGATTCGCAAACGAGGATAAATGTAGCAGTCTATGGGCCACAGCAACCACTTACCATCAGGTGGACTATGTGCTCGTTTGTCACTCTATCCTATATAAAAAAAAAATTCGAAAAGTAAATATTTTTTAATTTTACCTTTTAAAGTTACAGCCGATTCTGGGCACAGACTTATTTCATTTCTGTTAGGGTAATGGCCCTGGGAAAACTACTCTGTGCTATTCCAGTGTAAAATGTTAAATACAAGTCTTCAGTTAGTTTTAATTTTGCACATTTAGATTAATTAGAATATTGAATTTTGATTAACAATTTCAGTGGTACAAGTGTAAGTAAACTCTGGTTGCTCTCTCTATACATCACCTCTAACCTCTATACATCACCATCAGCCTGCGGCAGTCCACTGCTGGACATAGGCCTCTCCCAAAGCGTGCCACTTACCCCGATCTTTGGCTACACACATCCAGTATCTGCCAGTAGCCTTGCGCAGATCGTCGCTCTATCTATCCAAGTGCCCGATCCTTGCGTTACTTAAATTATAAAATCTTTTTTTTTTGTTGTAGCTACTTAATTTTATTGCATCAAGACACAAGGACAATTTAATGGACTCATCAAACCTAGCTATAGTGTTGGCACCCAGTATTATGCCCTTACCAGCTGCATCCTCTGCACAGAGGCTGGAGCACCATGTTGCACTTGTTAAAGTGAGTTTTTTTTAAATATCTATATACAAAACAATGTATTTTGTTCATTTATTCAAAATACTAAATCTCTGAAAGTGCTTCATCAATTGCTGTAAAATATTGATATAACGCCGCGTTCCATTACGCGTGTTTTTTTATACCTATATAACTATTAGCTGCTCCCCGCGACTTCACTCGCGTGAAATTTAGGGTTTTAATTTTTTTGCGCGTAACCCTAATTATTTTTCTAAAATAAAATCAAAATCGCTCCAGCCATTTTAGAGATTAGCCGGAATAAACAAACAGACAGACAGACAGACAAAATTTTTAAAAATCGTGCTTTTGTTATAAGTACTGTATATACTTTCATATGCATGCAGTAAAAAGCTGTTATTTTGACATTACAAACAGACACTTCATTTTTATTTATGTGTATAGATTATTGCACCTTTAACCAGACTGAGCCGCAAAAATGTGCGACTAGGTACAGCTAGTACCAAATAAAATTTAAAAAACCTAATGAAAGTAATAATTTCATTCATTGGCGTATCCTCATAATACTGTTTTTCTTCACGTATTATTGTTATTTATTGATAGGTGCAATTTGTACTAAACTAGCGGGGTTTTACTTAGGGTCATATTTTGATACTCTGGTCTGTGATGACCTAGCCTCAGATAGGTATAACGTTATCTTATGGGTCATTCCATATTACAAATGGTTACAAGCCTGTTACTCTACAGTCGTCAAGTAGCACTGATTCCATTGCTGTGTTAAGTAAGGAGCTGAGATCGACTCAATTAGTAAGTCGACTTTTCCGACACCTCCGGGATGAATTATTGTGTTGGATTACTAACACCAAACAACTCTTGTTCAAATTTTCTTTTAAGTTTTGTAGCCCACCAAAATGTGTAAAACATTTTATCATTGCAATCACCAATTTAATACTCTATGATTAGGTAAATTCCCCTTCCATGGAAGAGACTGGACATTGAATCAGTTGACTAACAAACGACACTCTAACGAAAAAGAAGCCTTGTTGTTTGTTGTTGTAGTGTGGAATACGGAATTTCTATATCGTAGGATAGAATTCACACATCCAGATTCACTTGGATATATGTCGAGAAAAATATTAATCAGCTTTTGCCCCCACTTATTTTTTTATAGGATAAGGGTGACAAGTGAGCACTTAGTCCATCTGATGGTAAGTGGTTACTGTGGCCCATAGACATCTACATCTATCTTCGTTTGCGATTTAAAATGCAGGTGAGTTGTCAGCCGTGAGGACTAAGATGGAATGCCTCTTTTCCAGTAAAAAGGGTCTCCGGTTCTCTACACTCACCATACGAAACACAGCAGCATTGAGCTGCCATTTTACCCTGATATTCCATGAGAGCGTGGTCCTTCTCCGGTCCAACCGACCCATTCGTGCTACAACCATACATGTAATATAGCTGCAGCATAGCTCTACCACGTGCCATCTATGTGGAAACGGAACGCATGGACGAGGTAGCTTCCCAAATTTCGCCAAATCCCTTTAGCCACTTATATCGTGCAGTCGTGGAACGTATATTGCTTATACGCTATAACTTTATTTTGTGCATAAAGTGTTTATTTAACTTGAACTTTGAGCTTCCGTCCTGTCCGACAGGAAATGATAAGATTTATTTACCACTTAGTTAAATTCATCAGCAACACATATCAGTTATATTAAAACAGAAAAAAAATTCCATCCTGCTTAACTAATAGTAGTCTTATAAAAACGACAAGTTAAGAGGATTGTGAAACTGAAATTTTTCACACAAAAAGCGATAACGTTTTTTTTTTAATTTTTCCCCGTAAACGTCGTCTAATATTCATAATTTTTGGAAATGTAGATATAATGAAAAACTAGGTCCGTACGTTTTTATTTTAAAGAAATATTATGTACGATATAAGTTATTAGCATCTAAATATCTATATTTTGGACAAGTCCAAAAATGTAATTAAACTAAACTGAATTACTAAAAAAAAAAGGAAATGTAGCCAATTGCTTCCAAGACTTAAATCTCTCTCTATCGCACAAAACGGCGATACGGAGCGAACGGTATGAAATAGATAGCATTTTTGAAATTACCTACTCGGGCCGCGTATCGGCACTTCACAATCCTCTTAAAACCTTGCGGCACGCGATTGATTAGCCTTTAATGAAACCGTATAACCGTATTCAGCTTGTAGTAATGCAATCAATCTGTTTGTGGATTCTGTTTACTTGTGAGGTACCTACTATAAAAAACTCTGTAGACTATACCTAATTGACTTGACAGTCAGACATATTTTGAATATCTAATTTTGAAACCCACTTGCATCAGTATTTGTACAGCTAAGGTCTTGAGTTTACATTGATCAATTACCCAAGTTTATTGTGATAGGGTAGGATTAATAGCGAAAGTCTGACAGTCAAGTACATATCTTACAGAATGGTATGTGGCCGCGGAAACGTTTAGACTTCCGCGTCCGTCTTTGACAAAAATTTAATTGTTTTATAGAATTGTATTTATAGATGTAAATGGACACGAACGAGAACACATTCGACCTGATGATGAGGGGATGCCGTGGCTTATAGAGACCAGCATCTATCATCGATTAAAAATAATAATTCAGATGCATTGTCATCCCCGAAAACTAGATCTTCACTCAGTATTTGACATTTTGTGCCCCAAAAGTAGTATCAGTTTGGTGTGGATAAGCGACCAAAGTGCAGCACAAAAGGCTCGTTTCGTATGGGTAGTGTAAAGAACCGGTAATCTTTTTTTTACTAGTAACGAGGCATTGCTGGTGCTCAGGTTCAACGCATCTACATTTTGACTCTTAATCGAGGATAGATTTAGGTGTCTTTGGGCCACAGCAAGTGGACTGTGTGCTCGTTTGTCACTCTCAGTCTATAAAAAAAACATCTCTGGCACTATGACAATACATCACCAGACACAACTGCCAGAATACTTGGGGTTTGTTAACTCTAAAATGCGTTTCATCTTTGTATTCTTATTTCCGCGGGGAGAATCGTTCGTAAGGCAATTTTGCACCTATACCTTTTTCAAATGTTTATAGTATATGTTCTCCGCTTATTTTTTCAAATCAGATATTATTATTTAGTTTATATTTTACTCTAATTACAGATGTTCATAGAAAACTCTCAACACATTGGTGTTCTAACGGACGATCTCATGACACAACTGGATGATGACTCTGACGTTTATAAATCAAGAAGAAAGAAAAGACGGAGCGGGTCACTAAATCGTAAGCATAGCATTTGTATCAGCAGGCCGGTTTTGATAACATTTTAATGAGGGACTTATTCTACCAAAATTTAATCGGTGGTGCATTAAGTGTTATGTTACTGTAGTTTATAGCGAAATTGCTTCTATTTCTATTTAACATATTCCAATACCCAATACTTAAAGAAATAGAGAGTATTTAAGATAATGAAATCTGGGCTCGGGAGATGAAGAAATTAGTGCGAGGGCATAAATCTATTGTAGGGTTATAAATATTGATCGGAATAGGTAGTGCAATTTTGTGGAATTTCGTTACGTTATCCTAATATGGATATGCCTTTAAACCCCAGTTAGCTGGAATTTAATACGATCAATTTAATTCCTAAAATTTAAAGTACTAAACTACCTGGTAAATGCATTGTTTATTGTGGCGATGGTTGATTAGAGCGTAAAAGTCATTGTTACTATGTGCGAGAAAAAGAGACAAAATGATATTTAGTAAGCGTTGTCACTTTCTTTTCTATTGTCCCCTGTACAATTGTTATTTCGTACTACTTACGGTCCTTGGTTCGTTGAGTGCGCAAGTGGTGATTTTGTGGTGACTGGTTTATTTTGACGATCTTTCTGCTTGATTTACGGACTGATCTGTCTTCTATTCACGACTATTTTACCTAGTGTAAACGGACTAGAAGTTACTGTAACCATTTGGTTTGATTTTGTTTGGACGAAGATCCCGGTAAGTTTTATTTTATTTTTCCAATAAGCTAAGCATTAAGTTAGGCTACTATTATTTAAAAAAAAGAATAAGGGTTTCGTGCAGAAAAATTAAAACCCATTTGTTTGATAGATTCCAAGTGGTCGATGTCACGAGTATCAGCTTGCTTAGCAATAAATTTGCGCTGACTTTTTATAAATAACATTTAAGTTAATATTTATTGTTCTTTATTATTCTAATAAAAAAATATACGGACAAGTAATTTTTTTTGGATGCAGATATGGCGTGGCAGTCTGCTGAAGAAACCGTTCATCGATGGATTGTGAATGCAACGTTGGATGTTGAAAAAGTACCATTAAAAGACAAGTCAATGGAGCTAAACATAAAGCAACTCTTCCGAAGCCCCAAGAAGATTTTTCTATTAACTTAATCGAGTTTCTTATTTACTGTAACATTCCGTAGTCTCAAGTAGAAAGTTTCAAAGAAGAGAAAGTCTCAAGTCAAGTTTTTGAATGCTGGAAGCATTCAAAATCTTTTTGGAGCAGTACATTTGTTGTCTGTACAATTTTAGTATTATCGAATTAGCTCTGACCCAAATGCAAAAGTGTGATTTATCTTTAATAGTTCGTGTTCGCAGATTAAACAAAATTTAGAAGCAGTCATCAGGACGTATTCAGAACAAATTAGTAACAAAACTGCTACTAATGACATGATGTTTTATAAATTTGCTTCACTGACATCAGTAGAAGTTGGTCATTTTTCACATATAAATGTATTTTAGATGTAAAAAGGAATAGACGGAAGATTGAATATTTAGAGAAAATAATTGTAATTTTTTTCAATTCTATAGAAAACACAAATAATGTTGAAAATGACGATGATTAGTTGATATTGTTTTTATTTATATAAGTAATAGTGTTGAAAATAAATGTTTAAAAATGCAATCTGAGTTTTATTAATACTTGTAAACTTACCAAGGTTGATATAATATATAGTAACAAAGCCATTTTGTCAATTTTCGTAATGCATAAGCGAGCAATAAATTAATTAGAGAATTTTCTATTAACTCAAAATGACAGCTTAGTAGTGAGTATCACACAGTAACAATTGTGCAAATTTGGAGCCCACACCTTAAAAAACTACTAGAAAACTTATCTGAATTTATAAAAAAAAATACTGTTGCTGCTTTGAATTTCAAAATATATAGCAATGAGTTAAATATTTATATTTGTCAGAAGAAAAACATTTGGCTATAACAAATAATAAAATCCCGCTTCCCACAAGGCTTATCCATATATACAACGTATAAGGTCATTTACCCTAAATTGCACTACCTATTCCACGGAGCAAATACAAAGAGGAGGTGTAATTAGATTTTACTATGTAACAATGCGTGACAATTTGCGGGGTGAGGGGGTGTTAAGCCCCGCCCACTTAACTGTTTTACATCTATCGATAAATAGTAAAACTGCTCACATCGTTCCATATCGATGTTGCAATGTAGTTTAGCTACCTTGATGACAGATGGCGGCCTGTTCACAAAATGCTTATAAAAATTAAAAATAATATTTCGGTGATCAGAAATTCTGTAGGACTAAATGCAGCACCTTCGTATGATTATTTTACCAATACTGAGTTCTACGTACCTTTATATTTATAGTTCCTATGACACAAAGTGTCGCCATCTAGTGTCGAATATATTTAATTATATTTGAAAGCTGACGCAGAGATTTTTATAGAACTATTTTAATAAATTAGGTATAAAATTAATTACAAATGAAATATGATGCCATTCATAGCATCAGAACGGCTATCTTAGTAGTTTTACACGATAAAACACAAAACTTCATCCTTTTCTTCTTAATACTACGACAATACACGGATTTGCTATTTTCGACAAAAGCGCACAGGACGAACTACGACGACAGTATACTAATTAAAGCCACGCCCACTGTGATGACGTCAGGACCTAGTTAGAATCACAGTGCACAATTGCTTAGGCCGTCTCCTTTTTGTATTTGCTCCGTGACCTATGCCGATCACTGGTTACAAAACAACACAAAAATATATTTGAGTGTTTCAATTATGTGTTTCGAGACAAATAAAATCCTTTCAGCGAACATAAATAAAGCATAGAGATTTCTGTTTTATTTATTTTGTCACTTTTATGGCCACATATTATAAACGTAATATGTGGTAAGGTATGCTGCATTTGTATCACAAATGGGTGGGCTTGACCGTGGAAGGTCCACGTCATAGACCACCGCCGTAAAATAGCAGCATAGTGCTGTTTAGTTTCTAATTGAGCACCCAGAGACTATTAAAAAATATTTGTCGTTTGACAAATAAAATTTTAATTTCTTACATCAAAATAAAAAAAAATTACAGCCATTCACAAGTCCACTGCTGAACATAGACCTCCCCCAAGGAATACCACAAAGCACGGTTCTGAGCCACCTGCATCCATCGACTTCCTGCATGTCTTACCAGGTCATCACTCCATCTAGTGGGGGGTTGCCCTACACTTCGCCTACAGGTACGAGGCTACCACTCGAGAACCTTTCTTCCCCGTCGGTTGTCGGTTCTTCGAGCTATATGGCCGGCCCATTGTCACTTCAGCTTACTAATCCGTTGGGCTATGTCGGTCACTCTGGTTCTACTGCGGATATCCTCATTTCTGAGTCTATCACGCAGAGAAACTCCGAACATAGCCCTCTCCATAGCTCGCTGAGCGACCTTGAGCTTCCTCATCCGGCTAGCAGTGAAGGACCACATCTCAGTTCCGTATGTCATCACTGGTAACACTTACTGGTTGTACAATCTCGTTTTCAAGTTTTGAGGTATATCTGACGAGAAGATGTGCCGTAATTTCCCGACCGCTGCCCAACCGAGTTGAATCCGTCGATTGACCTCTCGGTCGAAGTTGGACTTACCTAGTCGGACTATTTGTCCCAGATAAACATACTCGTCATCAACTTCGAGCCAACTAAGACCTATCCGTTGGGAGGCACTATTGAGATTATTGAGCATAGTGCTTAGGTCCTCCAGCGATTCTGCCATAAGGACTATAGCATCGGCAAATCGAAGGTGAGTTGATGTTAATACCGTATCCTTTCCAGTCCAGTAGCTTGAAAACGTCTTCCAATGCAGCGGTGAAGTTTCGGGGATATAACGTCAGCCTGTTACGACTTATATGAACATATTTTAATTGAAGTACAAACAACATTTATATTATCATTATATCAGGAATGCTCAGCGGTCTTCGTAAAATGGTGTCCGGAAACGCGAACACACCAGCGACGGTGCCCGAAAATGGAAAAACCCCTATTCTTAGCAAATCGGCGTCCAAAAGGAAGTTAGACGGCTACGAGGGCCTTTCTGCCAAAATAAAGTAAGTGTATCGTCAAAATAATCAGCCTTTATACAGGGTTATTTTTGTAATAACGGGTCAAATTTACACAGAAGTTTCGGTATAAGTAATGTAGGCAAATGGTGAAGAACAATTAATAAAAATTTCAAACATTCAATCCTTTTCATCATGTAAATTTCGAATGCGTGGTAATGCATTATTTTAACTGATTTTACTGCGCACGCACACATTCGTAAGAGTCGATCGGTAGGCAAAAACGGTATATCATTATTTATATATTTGAACTTAAGTTAATATTTGAAAAATATCCATGTATCGTATACTATTGCATATAATCTCTTTTTTACTTAATTACAAGAACTTACCGTAACCGCATCTTTGTTATTTTTTTTTACTGATGTAAGTCAGTGTTTTACTACTATCCCACCTGATGGTAAGTAGTGATGTTGCCTACATGTATGAAGATTTAGCTCCACCAAAGTAGTTAGCCATCGCAGACTTTATTTCTTATTGTATTGCCTCCTTTAGAAGCGAAAAAAGTATCGTATTATCGACGAATTTATTTCCTAGTCTTTAATAGCTAACCTACGAGGGGAGGTCAAAAACTTCGCGAAATTAAAGGAATAGGGGGGAAATTAAATATGAAATTATTTTTTCTTTATAATCGATGTTTTCAATATATTCTCCATTAACCGGAATAAATTTGTCAGACCGTTCAAATAACTTATTACCTTTGAAAAAAAATGTTTTGTCAAGTACTCAAAATAGGCAGTAATTGCTGACTTCACTTCTTCGTCATCTGTAAATTTCTTTCTCCGAAGCTCTTTAGGGTTCCAGTCACAATTCGGTTCATAATTGCACCCCTATTCTCTCTACAAAGGTCCAAAAACTCGCGCGAACACTCGACCCACTCGGTTTCTGTGTGTGACCAGTCTTGGCACGCATCTTGCACTGACGTTAGACATGCCAAGATGGTTATGAAGAATGTTTAAATGGTCTTAGATGATACTTTAGTCATTTCTGCGATCTGTTTTTTCTTCAGACGAGCATTTTTAAGAACAATTTCCTCCATAGTTGATGTTCACTTCCCGATTGACTTGTTTATCTCGACATATCTCTAAGGTTAATGCACCGATCTGGCTGAAATTTGATATTTATAGTTTTATTGTCACCAAGTAGTGATACTTAAAAAAATCCCCTCTAACTGTTCCAATCCGCGAACTTTTTGACGCGTATTTAGACTAGGAAATACACAACGAAGTTTAAATAGAAGCAGTATAAATGGCGTTAAATTTAGTGGCGACGGTGATATTGCACACAATTGTGTGACAGATGCAAGGATTACCTATAGTCCGTTCGCGTTAAGAAAATAGTGAGTCATCATTGTCCGCCGGCCTGGCCACGCCCCGCAGCCAATTAAAATGCAAGAAATTAGAAAGTCGAGTTCACAGTAACCAGTTGAAGTCAGGCCCCACAATATAATAAATATTTAATAGATGAGACTGCCAAAAGTAATGGCATTACAATTCTTCGCCTACCGCCTTACCATTGCAAACTTAATCCAATTGAATTGGTTTGGGCCCAAATAAAAAAATATGTTGGTGCCAATAACTCCACGTTCAAAATGAGTGACATAAAAAAATATTAGATGACGCAATAGCATTAATAGACGCTAATCGTTAGAAGGTGCTGCGACCACGTGATACGCGAAGAAAATACCATGTGGAATTTGGATGACATCATGGAACTTGCAGAACAAAATTCTTACATAATTAATGTAAGTGGAGAATCTAGCGATACTGATTAGTGATTTAAGTAATTTTAAGAAAATTTGTTTCCATTAAACTTAATTCAATGTCGGAAAAAAAATAATTTTTACTCCACTAAGAATACACCTTTACCCTGTAGTTGCACTGATAACTCACTATTTTCTTAACGCGAACGGACTATAGTCCTTATATATCATTATTAATACACCATTTAATTGTTTCATACAGATCTTAACTAATTAATTGTATCATCTTTAATATTTACTATTTCTAATTTTAAAAGTAACAGCTTTAATGTATTAACAGGAAAGAAGTCACGAGAAATCTGCCACAGAAAGAGTTATCCTTCACGCCGATGAAAATGTAAGAAAAGTTTGTTTCGTTCTCATTTCCGCAAAATTAACCGTGTATAGTCCATCATCCCGTATAGGACATCCCGTGGGTGTCGTAAGAGGCGACAAAGGGAAATAGGTCAGGTTACGGGCAGCAGCGTCTGCCTAATACGGACTAAAAATAAAGAACTGCGGTTACCATTTCGCTTACCAAGCGTGGCAACTATGCCAAATATTCACCCTGTAAGACAATGTATGGGAGAGGCCCATGTTCAGCAGTGGACTTTTAATAAGCTGTAATAGTAATGGTATTCACAGTTTCCTTGCTTTATTTTCATATTCAAACTATTTTATTTATTTATAGGGGTATCACAGAACGGAAAAGGTTACGACTAAGCCTAATGGACGTCAGGGGTACGCCATTAATAAACTCTGATTTCAGTTCTCATAAAAACTCTGAAACGAGCGTGAGCAGCGAAGACATGTTAACTTCCTCTGAAAATTTGTTCAGTGCTCACGACACAATAGACTTGTCTCCCGATATGAAACAAGCAGATAAGGATTACGTAAGAATATCCAAGCAAGAATATGAGGAAATCAAAAGCAGAGTATCCGCCATCGAAAACAGACTGTCCAGAGAATTCACAGACGTAATACCAAGAGTGCAACCTTTACAACACGTTCAAAACGCGTACGAGCAAACATTAGAGGAAGTGGCCATGTTGAACTGTCCAAACTCGGAACATTTGGCGCGACGTCTGAGCAAAGAACTGAAGATTAGACCAAAGGAACAAGCTAAAATCATAAGATCTCCCAGCGCCAGGAAAATCGGCACAATTAGACGTCGCTCCAAAGAAAATATTACAAAAATTGTGAGACACAAGTCATGGAACGCTTCCTCCCAATCACAAGCTAGTCATAATTCAGATAGGTTCTATCCGTATACTGGAATGATATCAAGAGAAAGGACGAGAACAGCTAAGCCAAATTTGGCCGATAAAACGCAAAATGCTTCACTCGATGAATGGGACGTCTTTGCGTCGGACAATTCACTAAATAACCAATCGGACCCCAGTCAAAAGTACAGGCTCCGAAGGAGAATTAGTCTCGCACCCGACAGTAATTTAGATAAAACAATCGGTAAACTTCAGCCTCGAAGATCGTTAAATATTACAACGAACAATAGCTGGGACGGAACGGCTTCAGAGAATTCTCTAAATGACTCCAGTGCTAAATCTAATTCAGCACACTTTCAGTGTTATAGAAGTAATGATAAAACGTCGAACAAGTTTTGTAAAGATAGACCTTCACAACAGAAATGGCGCAGTGCTGCTGCGTTCTTTATGGATAAAACAGGCGAATTGGAAAGTAACGGTCAATCGGGACGTCCGTCGGTGAACAAGTTGCGACAGCAGAACGCCGGCGCTGTACTCGCTAAAGCGAAGCTATTCGAGTCCAGCTCCGACAAGTCGTCAGAGGGAAATGACAAAATGCATTCCGGTTTTGCAAGGATACCGAGAGTAAACGGCCAATATCAAAATAAACCATTAAAAAGTGTCACAAACACAAAGTCAAAGGTCCCAGTAAATATGCACGCGTCGCCAAATGCTCCTAGTCGTTTAAATAGGGTAGTAGATTATAGCGGTAAGAACACCCTACGACCCTACCCGCCCATTAATCAAGGAAAGGAAGACGTTAATAACTGGAGACTTAATCGGAAAACAACACCGCCTGTAAGGAAAGTAGTTTCGCCACAAAGTGTGATTATGAAAACTCCTCAGACGCCAGCTATGAAAAAACCATTATGTCAACCAAGAAATTTACGGACACCGGTGGCTTCTAACGATATAAAGAAATTAAATACTCCTCTGAAAGCCGTGCATATATCACCGAGAAGACGATCACCGCGACAGAAACTACAACGTTCGTTTAATAATGTTAATTAACACAGTATTCTTTAAATATTAGCGATAATAAATTGATATTAAAAGTAAGATTAAGCTAATAAAGCCATACTTTGTAAATATATTATATTGTAGATAATAAACAAATCCTGATTTAATTACTTGGGGTTTTAATTTTATAATCCCGTCTTGTACGGTCTTTGTAAACTGCACATTTCTGCACACAGCATTTTTACCTTATTGTATAATTTTTCATTCTCATCATTTCAGTACGCAATCATTCACCGTCTCGCGCATTGTATTCACTATCAGTAATATCAAAATAAATTACATAATCAATTCAAGCCTTTATCATTCTATCAACTAGAAACTCAACTGGCAATATCATATTAATACAGTATCAGCACGCATTCGCAAATTAGTTTGGGTTTTTAATAAATTACGACGGATTTCAGATATAACTCTTTTAAAAACAGCATTCCGAGACACCCGAGATTTTGAGTGAGATTGAGAAGTTCTATGAGCAGTTGTACACATCGTTGGAGCCACACGCAAGTGTGAGTAACGATCCAAGAGCAAGTCTTATCCGACACTATTCCGATGATATCCCGGACGTAAGTCTGAGTGAGATTAGAATGGCTCTCCAGCACCTTAAATACGGCAAGGTCCCAGGCGAGCATGGAATTATAGCGGAGCTTCTGAAAGCGGGTGGAAGACCGGTACTTAAAGTCCTTCAGAAGCTCTTTAATTCCGTCCTCCATGGTGGCACTACACCGGAGTCGTGGAGCAGAAGTGCGGTGGTCTTGTTCTTCAAGAAATGGGACAACGCTCTCTTGAAGAACTACAGACCGATTTCCCTCCTGAGCCGCGTCTACGTGCTGTTTTCGAGAGTCATTACAAATCGTCTCACATGCAGACTCTACGACTTACATCCTATCGCAAAAGCCGATTTCCGAATAGGCTTTAGCACCATAGACCACATAGACATAAGACATATAAGACATAACTACATTTATTCCAACACTTACATCTTCTACATACATGACAAATAACAATTAAAAATAAAACAAATGACTTAAAAACAAACAAACAAACAAAAATTAGAATAAAGAAAAGTGCGTCCAAAAAAAAATGGTGTGCTATGATGAAGTGGTGGAAGGGACCGTCTCAGCATATGCCGCGAGCTTGCGGCGCTGATTTTCAGCCGGCCCCGAGCAAGTTCCGACGGTCAATTATTGCGAGCGAGTATTTTTTTTTTAATTCTTATTCTATATACCTCATGCGAGATGTGCCGTAGACGGTAGTATGCAGAGTCCCTACGTTTTACTAAAATGTTAATGATAAATATATGATTATATAATAATAATATAATAATATAGAAAAGTATTATAAATATATATAGAGGTTAATAAATACAAAGTAACAGGTATATATTAGGTATATATTAAATAAATACTTATTAAGCAGTAAATTATCATTAAAGGTATAATTTAAATTTATGATTAGAAATACTACATAGGTAATTATTAAATAAAACATGTTCAAAAATTTACACTTCCCTTCTGTTCGTTTAATAAAAATTTCTTTAAGTGTATTTTAAAAGTCCCTATTGTCTTTAGATTACGTAGTGGTGGAGGTATATTATTCCAGCAGTGGGTGGCTGTATATTTGTAACTACCTCTGAAGGCCGCCGAACTATGTCGAGGGACACTTAATATGCGAGAGGAAACACGCGTCAGATACTTATTGTGTTCACATATTTACCCTTCGGCAAATTGTACAGTAAACCGAAGAGTACAATCTGTCACTTTGTCTTGCGTATGTAGACTATGAGAAAGCCTTTGTTTCCGTTGAAATTTGGGCGGTACTGCAGTCTCTCCAGCGGTGCCAAGTTGACTGTCGGTATATCGAAGTGTTTGTACAGTAGGGCTACGATGGCTATCCGAGTACAGAACCAGAGTACGAAACCTATCCGACGTTATTTCCCCGAAATTTCACCGCTGCATTGGAAGACGTTTTCAAGCTAGTGGACTGGAAAGGATACGTTATCAATATCAATGGCGAGTACATCACTCACCTTCGATTTGCCGACGATATAGTCCTTATGGCAGAATTGCTGGCGGACCTAAGCACTATACTCAATGACCTCAATAGTCCTTCCCAACGGAAAGGTCTTAAGATGAACGTGGACAAAACAAAAATCATGTTTAACGTCCGTGTCACACCTGTGCCGGTAGTTGTTGGGAGCACTAAGCTCGAAGTTGTTGACGAATATGTTTACCTGGGACAAATAGTCCAACTAGGTAAGTCTAACTTCGACCGAGAGGTAAATCAACGGATTCAACTCGGCTGGGCAGCGTTCGGGAGATTAAGACATATCTTCTCGTTAGACATACCTCAGAACCTCAAAACTAGATTGTTCAACCGTTGCGTGTTGCCAGTGATGACCTACGGATCTGAGGTGTGGTCCTTCACTGCTAGCCGTATGAGGAAAGTCAAAGTCGCTCAGCGAGTTATGGAAAAGGCAATGCTCGGCGTTCCTCTGCGTGATAGACTTAAAAACGAGGATATCCGCAGTAAAACCACATAGCCCAAAGAATTAGCATGCTGAAGTGGCAATGGGCCGGCCATATAGCGCGAAGAACCGACAACCGATGGGAAAGAAAGGTTCTCGAGTGGCAGTCTCGTACCGGCAGGTGAAATGTAAGGCGTCCCGTCACTAGATGGAGGGACGACCTGGTAAGGCATGCAGGAAGTCTATGGATGCATGTTGCTCAGGACCGTGCTTTGTTGAATTCCTTGGCGGAGGCCTATGTTCAGCAGTGGACTTGTGAAGGGCTGTAATGATGATGATGATGATATATTGCATTAGGATACCGGAGCACCCGGCAACAGCATCGTCTCCGTGACTTGGAAGCATCTGTCAACCGATTATCAATCAAATCGTCCATTAATCAAAAAAAAATTGAAGATTTCCTATCAACTCAGCAACAACTTCTTCAGGCAATGGAGCAGTTACTCAACAGAGCACAAACTTCAAGAAAGATGGAGCTGAAAGAAAAACCCCATCTAACATATCAAGGCGACTGGAGACTGGATCAGTACTAGAGAGAGTTCCAAACCAATCATATCAAGTTGTGTGAGTACGAAGACCAAGACTACACTTGTTTCTCGGAAAATCTCTTCGAAAAAGCAAAATCATATTACACCGACTGTCGGAGAATTATTCAGCAACACCCATCTATTGATCAAGAAAAGAAGTCAGTTCTGAGACCCGCTACTCCTTTAGCCGGCGTGACTTCAGATTGGCGTACACCATCAATGACTGCATCAACGGCTGCATAAGCGATCCCATCAGGTCAGGCCAATACCAGCCGAGTAGATACAGGTAACCACAGCAAACTTGACGAGATGTACCGGAAACAAAAAAGCTATTTAAAAGTACTAGAACTTTAAGAGTACTAGAACGGGCAATCAATACCACTAATCTCTAGTTACTTACCGAAAAGTGGGAGCTCGAGGACAGCTTACGTAACTTACAACTTCGCTTGAATGCTGTGGACTCCTTACACTGGGAGATCGACAGCTAGCTTACCACAGAAGACGTGCACTACGAAAAAACATACAACATGTTCGAAGACAGCTACAAAAAGATAAAAAAATAAATCAACAGCAAGATGTGGTCCGTATCTCATCAAGATCATTCTACGCCAAAAATGGTAATCCCATCGTTCAGCGGCGACTATCAGCAGTGGTCATCTTTCAAAGATCTCTTCATGGAAATCATCCACAAGAATAAATTCATTTCAAATGTACAAAAAATGCAACATTTAAAAAGTAAGGTCAAGGGAGAAGCCGAGAAACTAATACAACATCTAAAAATTTGTTCCGAAAACTATGAAACATGCTGGGAAATTCTGAACCATCGGCAACAAACGATTGATTTTCAGTTCTCACATGAACACGCTTTTTGACTTGCCAGCAACAACACCTATCAACGTTGGCCATGAAAAAATTACACGAATTACACATCAAGTTGGGATCCATTGCTTGTACGAGGGCGACACTGAAAGTTTTTAGACCTGGCTACTTGTAAAGGATGTAATAAAAAAATTAGTTAAAATTTTGGAAATTGAACACTGCTAATATTATTGTGTATGTTTATTAATTTGTCATTTGTTTACGATTTGGCGGCAAATTGAAAATTGTCTGTGTCACGTCAGCATGAATTTAACGCGAGAAAATTTTCGTACAATGATTTTTATGACTTTCGATGTAATTTAAGTCAACAAGAAAGGTATGATTGGCCTTTCACGATGAAGCCCCATCTCGTGCCACTGTTTATAACTGGTTTAATGAGATTAAACGTGGTCGCACTAATCTCACCGATGATCTGCGTGAGGGACGGCCTTCTACGCGACGACTGAAGATAACATCAGTGTTGTACGGCGTATGATAGAGACTGACAAAAGTGTGACTTATCAGCAGATTTGGACAAGCTTAGGCATCGGTATGAGTGAAGTGTACAAAATCTACCATGAACATTTAGCGGTGAGGAAGCTTTGTGCCCGGTGGATACCTCATAAATTGACAGAGGCCTTAAACTCCGTTGTGTTGATTGGTGTCGTGAAATGGTTCAAAAATTTAACGGAGGTGATTCAAATGCTGTGTTCGACATACTTACGGGTAACGAAAGCTGGATTTATTCTTATGATTCTGAAACTAAGAGACCGTCTGTTGTCTGAGTGTTTCCTTCCAAGGAGTTGCCAACTAAAGTGAAGAGAAATCGAATCGTGGGAAAAAGATGGTGGCCTCGTTATTCGGAAGGACAGGTCATTACGCAACAATTGTTGTAGAGGTTCGAAAAACAGTTACTGCAGAGTGGTACACTAACAATTGTTTGCTACTTGGAAAAAGTTCGGGAGAAACAATCTCCAAGTAGAATCCTACTTCACCACGACATCGCCTCGTCGCAGACCGCTAAGCAAACAATCGATTACATAGCGAGGTCAGACGTAGAATCACTGGGTCACCCGCCCTAAAGCCCGAACCTCGCACCTTGAGATTTTTATTTATTTCCGAAAATAAAAGAAAAACTTAGAGGAAAACGTTTTATGGACGAGGAAGTGCCTGCGTTTAAAAATGCCGTCGAAGAGACCCCTAAAGAGAAGTGGGCAAAGTGCTTTTCTCAGTGGTTCCATCGGATGCAGCTATGTATTGATGTAAATGGAAACTATTTTGAAAAGATATAATAAGACTAATAACTTGTTAGTTTGTTCAGTGTTTGATTTTTTAAGAACTTTCAGTGTCACCCTCGTACATTTGTTGATGCAGAAACTGGACACTGTTACACACAATGACTACTTCGAATATCTTGAAAATCCCAGGGGGTTACGCTATCAAGATTTTTGACTTTTTGAAATGCGATTCACAGCATTAAAATCGTCGCGATGCAAGCAAGAAGCGCCGCGGAACAATCGGCAAGCTACCTATCAAGATTCCAAAAAAGTTTAATATTCCAAGGCAAACCCGGGTGCATCAATTAAAGCATTTATCAATCATACAAATGCGAAGTCATTGAAATCGATATCAAGTACACATGTCCATTGTGCAATGAACAACATGCAATTTTCCACTGTAAATCATTTCTGGGTAGACACCAGAATTAAATCAGTGGCAAAATTGTATTTATGCGAAAACTGTATTTTTGATCATAAAGACAAGGACTGTGTTTCCGAAAAAAGATGCGCGCATTGTAAAAGCCATCACAATACTTTATTGCACGAAGTATACGTATCAAATATCCAACACGAGCGAGAGAGACAGCAATAAAAGGGTCACACAGTAGAAAAACGTGACACATGTTACACAAGAAAATGTCGCCGAAATTCTCCTGGCAACAGCCCAAATCAAGGTGTTATCAGCTGATAGAAGCTACCTGACGATGCGAGCGCTGATCGATCAAGGATCACAAATGTGGCGGGTGGAAGGAAAACGGGAGATCTTCCGCCGGGCAAGGTGTTATGCCCGAGGAGCGGTCAACGCTCCGAGTGGTAGTTCGGAGCTATTCTATATATACTGTTTTAATTTCGGAACTTTGTTAGCGGGATTTAGGCTTCGATGTATTTTCGCATGTGGCGCGACGACAGCGCCGCCACGTCACCCTCCTGCTCAGACCGGAGGTCGATAGTGCAGTCTGATTGCCGGTGCGTCCTTAATGCTGATGGAGAATGCATGCTGTGTGCGTAAGGGCAAGTGACGCCGGTGCGAACGATATGCTGGTGTGTAATGCATGCCGTACTGCGCACTTGCAAGTGATACCCGGTGAGAATGATGAGCCGGAGCAAGTGCCAGGTATTGCCTTGTAGTCTGCGGTGAGTCGAGAAGAAGGCAAGTAATCTGTGAGAGTGCCGTGAAGCGAGCAGTAGGGCTCAGAGCCGTGCCGAACACTGTATCGCAGAGAGTAGCTTGAAGGAACAGGAAGCATTATTATTTCAGTGCTGCGATGAACCTTTGTAAAGCTAGATGGCTTGCAGAATGTGAAGACTGCAGACAATATCTGCTCGGGAGCGAATGAATGAATGGGGTACTTGAGGATGATGAAGGTTTGAAGGATTTGTTTCCGAAGGTTTGTTGGTTGCGTGTTCATATCACGTCGGGTGGTCATCAATGTACCGGGTGGAAGGGAAAGGGGAGATCTCCCGCCGGGCAAGGTGTTCTGCACGGGGAGCGACCAACGCTCCGAGTGTTAGTTCGGAGCCATTCTATATATTCTGTTTTAATTTCGGAACTTTGTTGGCGGGATTTAGGCTTCGATGTGTTTTCGCATGTGGCGCGACGACAGCGCCGCCACACAAACATCACTTATCAGCGAAACGACAAACCCCAATCGTTCCATATGTCTCAAAAATGTTGTGGATATGGAACAACAATTTTTCGATTCAAGGGGTCGGTTTACGAAGTGTTGAGCTTTAAAGTAGTATTTTTTTTAGTCATTTGCTTCCTCTCTCTACCAACTTAACCGCTATTTTTGGAAACGTGAAGAGTATGCACGATATTAGAATATACATACAACGAAGCTGAAAATAAAACAGTACCGGTGAAATAGCCTAAAAAAGTTAAAACGAGTAATAGTCGACCAGCTTTTAGTAAAAATTTCGTTATATTCCATAGAAAATGACCTGAAACTAGCTGCATTTTAACTTTGTACTGTAATTGAAAATTGCTGTGAAGCCTCAACGTCAACCATGCGACCATACCTACCAGAATAATGTCGTCGCGAAGTCTTCAATGCACTGCACAACATCAGTCATCCAGGTGTTAGAGCAACCAAAAAAACTCATCACTGGAAAATTCTTTTCGCCTTCAATACAAGTGGATGTTGGTAACTGGGCGAAGCAATGCATTCAATGTCAAAAATGCAAATTACAAAGGCATACATAAAGCAGCCTAGAATCATTTCCACCTACGGAGAGATTCGAACACGTGCACGTTGACATCGTTGAACGTAACGTAACAATGATCGACAGAACAACAAGATGGCCAGAAGCAATAACTACCGATGATACTTCAGCTGAATCCGTCGCGGAGATAATTTATGAAAATTGGATTACGCGTTTCGGATCACCTAAAACCATCACAACGGATCAAGGAAGAAACTTCGAAAGCAACCTATTCCTCAAACTTCTTCAAACTATGGGAATACAGAAGACACGTACAACGGCATACCATCCTCAATCAAACGGAATAGTCGAACGATGGCATCGTACATTGAAGACGCACTCAAAACTCGTTTATCTCAACATACAAAGTGGATTGATGAGTTACCTAGAGTGCTACTTGGACTACAAGCAACACCGCGTGCAGACACTAGTCTTAGCGCCGCTTAGCTAACCTACGGATGCAGCATAAGACTACCGTGTGACTTCTCCACCTCAACATCGTCAAATAATCAAGAAATGAATTACGATTTTATAATTCAACTTCGAAAATCAATCAGCAAAGTCTTATCGTCGAAACGCACATCACCACACGGAAATAATAAATCAGTATTCATTCATCAAGATTTGGAAACATGCAAGCAAGTTTTTGTAAGAAACGACGCAGTGAAGAAACAATTTCAACCTACCTACGATGAACCGTATAACGTATTAGAGCGAAATAGCAAGACTTTTAAATTACAAATGTAAAAATTTCCTGGAAGGATATCTACAATTATATCGATCGACCGACTAAAGCCTGCCTATATTATTAACGAGGATACTTCAGAGGATTCATCATCATCATCTCAACCACCAGCGAGGAAGCTTGAAAACCCATCATCTACATCAACATCAACCCAGATGAAACCTATTTTAAAAACTACGAGACATGGGCGAGTCGTCAAGCCTCCGGTACTCTTTCGCTAGGGGGAGAGTGATGTAGTAGCCAGCCAGGCTAATCAACTCTAAACGGCAATAAATAATGTATACCCTGCTGCTACCATAACGCAGAAGGCGAAGGTCTGAAGAAAACATTTATTTCCTAATTACCCCCGGCTGCTGAGATATTGCGGGCTGCATATCGATGCGAGGTAATTTGACGTATTTATATATTTAACGTTCTAATATAGAAACAAGAAACAGCCGCAAATATCATCAGCACCGCATCGTCTTCACACGCCGGCTATCTTCACGCATCCGTCGACCATTTTCGAGCCGTTTATTCAACGCCGCAGCTTCGCTTCTTCTTGCTGTTCCGGAGATGTGTCCCACGACGTCGCCGCTCGCCGATTACGCGCGCGCGCCGGTCTGCATCACTTTTATAGCCCCGTCCAGCAACGCAGCTACGAGAAGCTATCCACGAGTCTTACGCCGGCAAATGGAGCGCGACAAATAATAGTTGTACATAATATTTTATTGATTAATCTGTGTTGATCAAAATGTATGAATTGTAATTGGCTAAGTAAACAAAAATGTACTATTGGTAAACTAAGGACGGAACCGGGCATATAAATATAGGCAGGGTTGACTGAAAAATATACTCCATACTCCATTCGCCTGCACATCAGAAAAAATAGTTTCATTTCTCCGCCACTAAACCACTCGGAGTCTGTTAATAGTGGACCCCATACACCACTATCACAAGTTATTCACAGTACATATCTGCAGGCAGGCATCCTTCCTATCATCCAGGCAAGAAGCTGTAATGAATCACAGCTGATGACCACCAAACGGGGATTATCATTTTTCTGGGGCTAAGTTCATTGTTTAGGTGCTGAAATAAGATCTAACTAACTTGCTGAGCGCTTGCAATTGTCAAACAGAATCCATTTTTCGTTGCAGGTAACAATGCAGTTCAAAATTCCTTCGTTTGTGTGCCTTTTCGATTATATAACTAAACTCAGTTATTTGTAATTATATTATTTTTATAGCATCATCTACAAACATTAGCTATAATGAGCACTCATTTTGAAAGCGAATATTACTAAAAGATCTCTCCGAGTAGTGTGTACATAGGTAGCTCCGTGAAGCAGCCTAGCGATTTGTACATAGGGTTTGTTACACTTAAAAGCAATTTAATACAATCAGTGTTAAAAACCCAATATTTTACCCTTTAAAAAAAACTAACGTTGAAAACAAGCATTCACACGCAGACTGTTTAATTTACAGCATAGAAACACTTGTTCAGTGCGGGAACTAACCCTAGGTCCGGCAGTGCTGCAGCCAAACGCTTAGCCACTGCGCTACGGAGTCGTCATTTATTTTTTACATAATTAGTTACTAGTATAATAGTGCGTTTTTTTAATTTATATTCTCTTTATACATATTTTTGTATCTAATAATTGTAGAGATATAATTACAAATTGCTGTGATTAAATACATTCATTTCTTATCCTCATTGGCCTTAGGGTATTCAACTAAATCGGCATTTTTACACAATCCCCACGTTAAAAACATTATTTTCCATAAATAATCCAGTATAGAGATCTAACTTTTATTATGTAAAAATATGGATAAACAATTTATCGATAAAATTATTCCAGGATTGCCATTTATATCACTATTATAATTTGCCTATGTTGTCAGCACTGTTTGTTAAAAATGAAATGTCATGTCTTAATGTTTGTAGAGTAGCTTCACTTTCATACATTTTACTTATGGAGTGTAGAGAGAAGGAGGACCATCTCTATATATGAAAAGTGTCCCTAAAAACATGTCCAATAAGGGTGGCGCTGCAGTAGCATAGGATAAATTAAAAAAAGCGACAAAAGTAATTAGAATAAGATGGAGAAATAAACAAGGACTGACCAATCCGCTTGGTTTTGTACTATGTAAATAGTTGAGATTTTGTATACAGGCATTTTACGAACTACTCTAATCATGAAATTTTTTAAATATTTGAATTCAGCTGACTTCACTCCGTTCACGTCTGCTATCTTCATATCGTAGTTTTTCAGACGCCAGGGCTATTGTGGTAGGTTTTGGAACCTCTATTTTCACTAAATAGTAGGACACTTTTTCAACTTTCGCCCCTTATAAGATGGTTCTCCTTGTACTCTACACTCTATAATTTTACTTCACAAACTAATAAGTGCTAGGATATAGACCTGGGTCGTATCGCGTTTTCTGATATCAAAACTATATATTTCAAAATCTAGATATTATGCGTACGCGTTAGGTAATATTTTCTATTCTGATACGCTGTTGAAAACAACTTCAAAAAAAGGGAGGTCTTTATTCGACCCGTATGTATGTAAATATTATGTATGTTTTCGTTTTTCTGAATTCTAAAAAAACCAAATAACCAATTGTGATCATATTTTATTAACTTAATCTTCATAAAAGTCGGTTATTTTTTTTAGAAAATAATTTTCATACGATATTAATTTAATATTTATAAATAGTTCAATTAAAATAGTAGATATTTACAGTGTCTTTATTATTTATTTACAACACAAAATGTATTTAAAATAATAAAAAGCGCAACTTTCTCCTTCCACTACATTTATTCGGGCAGATCTACAAATAAATTGAAGATTTTAAATAAATTAATATAATATGCACTCGATTTTAGACTGTAAAAAACAATAACATTTGAAATGTATCATTATTAGGCAACAGAACTTAAACTTTAATACCTATATCACTCGCGCTCTATCGCACACGTTGAATCTAGCCACCGACCGATGAGATGCGATATAGGTATCGCGGCGGTACGCAAATATCAGATCTTGTAATACATAGTTTTCGAAAGAATCAGTATAATACCTATATCGCTCGCGCTCGCGCTATGCTACTGCAGCGCCACCCTTATTGGACATGTTTTAGGGCCCTTTTCATATATCCTCTCGAGCGCCCAGCCACCGTTTTACGGTGGACTGTTTTACCCACGATAAGCGCCCATCGACCGTTATACGGTGGTCACGTAGTTGTCCCAAATAATACTTAAATAAAACGCGAAAACAATGTTTATCTCTTTATAATGTATACTATTTTGAAGGTAATGAAACGTTTAACAGATCTTATACACAAACACGTATAGTTTCGACAATTGTTAAAACAAACAGTCAAATAAACTTATCAGTATGCGAAGTCATATCGTTTTGAACGTTTGGTCAACTTTGAAGTGTGAATTTATTGTGTTGCGATTTGAGTATCGTAAGAACAAAATTTTTGGTAAGTAGCTAATGTTATTCATAATATATGGTAATATTATTTTCATTATAGTTTTGCTACTATGAACTTGTTGTACAATATTTAGATTAGTCCATGTGCCTAGCCAAACAAAACCGTTGCAAAAATCGTTCTAGATTTTAAAAAATAAGAAATATTTCTGCAAAATTTTTTCTTTTACTGGGAAAAAATATCATGAAATATTGTTATATTACAAAAAAAGATATAGAAAGTACTTTAAATAAATCTAAATAACAAAATTATAAGACGATGTCTAGTTTATCCGTGATACGGTGGCGGGACGCCCCGAATTCTGAATTCATAATGGCGGCGAAATATAAATTTAGAAATGAACATAGAAGTCGTGGAAACGCCTAAAAATATTTTTAGTCTAATAAGTTGGTATTTATTTTTAGTTTTGTTTTAGTTGTATTTATTTTGGTATTTATTTTGTTTGGTTAAGATATATTTTGATTTAATGTTGATATTTGATTTAATGATATATAACTGTTTGCTAATTGTTTGTTTATTAATTTAGGTGTGGTTACAAATTAGGCGTAATAGGCATAATTTTCGACTACACACCTACTGTAAGGATACCTATTTTATGTACCTATATTATTTTATTTTACGTAACGATTACCTACTAAATTTTTTAATTATTTTTCAGATTTGTTAAAAAAGAAAGTGCAACCTCCAATTGACGCATTTATCTTACATGATAGCACCACTTCTTTCTCAGAAGATTATTTTTTACAGCTAACCAAAGAATAGACCAGACCAGACCCAGATTATTCCAGGCCCAGGCGGGAAGTATTGCGCAGGGTTTGCGTTGTATGCCGTAAACCTACGTTTACTGCCCTGGTTGCAACGTGACTCTGTGCCTGTTTGCTTGTTTTGCGCAACATCACGCCACTAAATAATAATTTAAACTTTTTAACCGACTTCTAAAAAAGGAGGAGGTTCTCAATTTTATTATTATTATTGTTATTATACAACTAATCCAACTTTTCCATAGTTTCATTTTCCACAAGTCGACCTACAAAAATCATTTTAAAAAAATTTAAGAAATATTTTTTGCTATTAACAAAATAAATTAAACATAAAAATGTAAAAAAATAAAAACACCGATGAATTTAACATAATATTAGATATACCTTTAAAAATAAATTTAAATTTTCGACGAAAGACGAGTCTATACATTTTTTGTCCTATATTGTCAGTTTGGTTCGAAATTTTGTCAATGTTTTTAATTGTTTTTAATAACTCTATCATATTATTAGAAATATGTGTTTATGTTTATTTGTTCCATATTCAGTATAGTATTTGACCAAACAACTCATTTATAAAATTATGAAACAGTTTATTTTTTACAGCCTTATCTTTAGTAGTAGTATTTTTTGTGGATCTTTTTTTGTTTCGTAAGATTCTATAAGATCTGACTACTTTAAACACACGATATATTATAAAAGAAACTCGGTAACAAGTTAAGCGTAATAGGGGACCACAAAAAAATATTTTATGTGGAAATTAAGTCCAAAAAGGGCTTTGAACTCAAA
The DNA here is from genome assembly GCA_033319125.1 of Parnassius glacialis. Lineage (NCBI taxonomy): Eukaryota > Metazoa > Arthropoda > Insecta > Lepidoptera > Papilionidae > Parnassius > Parnassius glacialis. The sequence continues at coordinate 15,287,061 of JAVANC010000012.1, forward strand.
GCTGTTGCTAAGATATTATTTTGCTTTAACTACTTCGTTTTCAAATATATTTCTTTGACTAATTTTATGAGAAGAGGGTGATTTTATCTATTTATATTAATAAAATAACTAATATATAATATTATAAGGCCTTTTATCATGCTATTAAGGATTCATATTAATATTTAAATGCATTTTTCTACAATTATGTGTATACATTTACACATTTGTGTGATCAGACCGTTTAAAATATTTCCACTTGCTATAAGAATAAGATAATTTTATATACATAAAAACGCAAATTTCATGTAGATTCTGAATATATGATTATTTATTAGTGCTCATAAATGATTTTACGTCAAAATCAGCATTTAAACGTTGACCGCCAACTTACTTTCATACGCTAAATTTGGGCTGGGCGCTTGTCGATGTTATGACGTTTGACGTTTGGGCGCTCGAGAGGATATACAGATGGTCCTCCTTCTCTCTACACTCCATAAGTAAAATGTATGAAAGTGAAGCTACTCTACCAACATCAAGACATGACATTTCATTTTTGACAAACAGTGCTGATAAAATAAGCAAATTATAATAGTGATGTAAATGGCAATCCTGGAATAATTTTATCGATATATTGTTTATCGATATTTTTACATAATAAAAGTTAGATCTCTATACTGGATTATTTATGGGAAATAAATTTTTTAACGTGGGGATTGTGTAAAAATGCCGATTTAGTTAAATACTGTAAGGCCGATGAGGATAAGAAATGAATGTATTTAATCACAGCAATTTGTAATTATATCTCTACAATTATTAGATACAAAAATATGTATGAAGATAATATAAATTAAAAAACGCACTATTATACTAGTAATCAATAATGTAAAAAATAAATGACGACTCCGTAGCGCAGTGGCTAAGCGTTTGGCTGCAGCACTGCCGGAACTTTTTTTTTTTTTATAGCATAAGGGTGACAAACGAGCACACAGTCCACCTGATGGTAAGTGGTTGCTGCGGCCCATAGACATCTACATCTATCCTCAATTACAAGTCAAAATGTAGATGCGTTGTCACCCGTGAGGACTAAGATGGAATGCCTCATTTCCAGTAAAAAGGGCCTCCGGCCACCTGCACTCACCAAGCGAAACGCAGAGGTAAACCTCTACTTCACGCTGGTTTTCTGTGAGGTCGTGGTACCACCCCGGTTCGAGTCGGCCCATCCGTGTGACAGCAAGAGCTGCCGCGTGGCTCTACCACTGTTAAACCTAGGGTTAGTTCCCGCACTGAACAAGTGTTTCTATGCTGTAAATTAAACAGTCTGCGTCTGAATGCTTGTTTTCAACGTTAGTTTTTTTAAAGGGTAAAATATTGGGTTTTTAACACTGATTGTATTAAATTGGTTTTAAGTGTAACAAACCCTATGTACAAATCGCTAGGCTGCTTCACGGAGGTACCTATGTACACATTACTCGGAGAGATCTTTTAGTAATATTCGCTTTCAAAATGAGTGCTCATTATAGCTAATGTTTGTAGATGAAGCTATAAAAAAAATATAATTACAAATAACTGAGTTTAGTTATATAATCGAAAAGGCACACAAACGAAGGAATTTTGAACCGCATTGTTACCTGCAACGAAAAATTGATTCGGTTTGACAATCGCAAGCGCTCAGCAAGTTGGTTAGATCTTATTTCAGCACCTAAACAATGAACTTAGCCCCAGAAAAATGATAATCCCCGTTTGGTGGTCATCAGCTGTGATTTATTACAGCTTCTTATCAAACGGGATGCCTGCCTGCAGATATGTACTGTGAATAACTTGTAATAGTGGTGTATGGGGTCCACTATTAACAGACTCCGAGTGGTTTAGTGGCGGAGAAATGAAACTATTTTTTCTGATGTGCAGGCGAATGGAGTATGGAGTATATTTTTCAGTCAACCCTGCCTATATTTATATGCCCGGTTACGTCCTTAGTTTACCAATAGTACATTTTTGTTTACTTAGCCAATTACAATTCATACATTTTGACCAATACAGATTAATCAATAAAATATTATGTACAACTATTATATGTCGCGCTCCATTTGCCGGCGTAAGACTCGTGGATAGCTTCTCGTAGCTGCGTTGCTGGACGGGGCTATAAAAGTGATGCAGACCGGCGCGCGCGCGTAATCGGCGAGCGGCGACGTCGTGGAATACATCTCCGGAACAGCAAGAAGAAGCGAAGTGCGGCGTTGAAGAAACGGCTCGAAAATGGTCGACGGATGCGTGAAGATAGCCGGCGTGTGAAGACGATGCGGTGCTGATGATATTTGCGGCAGTTTCTTGTTTCTATATATATATATATTTAACGTTCTAATATAGAACGTTAAATATATATACGTATGTTGTGTTACTAATGTTTTCTTCAGACCTTCGCCTTCTGCGTTATGGTAGCAGCAGGGTATACATTATTTATTGCCGTGTAGGGTTGATTAGCCTGGCTGCTACAAACTGAATACAATGATGGAGAAGGTCGCACGGCTGCAACCGTGCAAGCTTTGGTAAATCGCTCATCCCCGCTGCTCCTGCATGACAATACTACACAACGGACGGTCTTGTTGTTACAAGAGCTGGGGATGGAAGCTTTTCGTCATCCGTCGTACTCACCAGACCTTGCGCCTACAGACTTCTACTTTTCCGGAATTTGGATAACTTTTTGGTGGAAATAAATCAATACCCGAGAGGCAGTACAAAATATCTTTAAAGAATTTGTTGCCTCTCGTCTAGTTGATTTCTTCAAGAAGGGCATCAATGAACTGCCACTGCGTTCTGAAAGAGGCAAAGATTGCTTGGGTGACACATTAGTAAATACCTAAGTAGCAACCTAAGAAGTACGAGGGGATGTCAAAAAGTTCGCGGAATGACAGGGAAGCATGATGAAATGAAATATTAAACTAGTTTTCCTTCTCGAAGTATTCTCCTTTAACCCTAATACATTTATTAGTTCTGTCAAATAACTTTATATCCTGTTTAAGCAATTATGAACCCAACTGAGTATCTATTTATCAACCAAAAAATGTATAACTTTACTTAACCACCCGCACCTCACGGACTCACGGTCACACTAGTACAATATTTATAGCATCACGCTATTTCCCTCAAGGGGTTGATCGGAGCTTCGGATTATATTCTCAAGTCACAATGATACAACTTTAAGTGTAGTTAGGTATATATATTTAGTAATGCTCCTGACGCGCCGCTAGGTGTCCGCGCATGAGACGGGCGGTTCAGCGTGCCAGGATAGTATAAAGTCCATAGCCTTTGATACTCATAATGCCGCAAGCCCGATTTATGCTTGATGCCCGTTGAGTGTACCGAGGATTTGATAGGGTGGTCATCGCCTACAGTGTTAGTCGTACAGAAGAGAGACTAGTGGTTAATTAACGGTTGCACGGATCAATAGATCTGCGCGATTAAGCTGCACTTGTCGCAGTCAGTTCATGGATGGGTGACCGTTTTCTTAACATACGGAGATTGATGAGATGAGATGAGATCCTCAGACACCGTGGTATACTTTAATATTTCCAGCGTATTTAGCTAGTCTGTGTAAGATCATTGTTTTTAAATTCATGGAGCTAAAAAATGATAATAAGTTTATTATATTTCAGGAACAGATGAAAGAGAGTGTAGCCTCATAAACATATTGGCCTTTAAACAGAGCAAGCTTATTGAACTGATTCCCACAAGTTAAGTAAGTTCCTAAAAAGTTAATTCGAATGTTAAAATACTCTTTCTTAAAATCGATATTCAGAGTGCCTCGGATAAGTCGGTGATCGCTTTGAATTTGTTGATCACAGACATTTCTGAATATGTGCCTTTTGTCCGCTATGATGAAATTATTCTCGTTTTTTGTAATGTTATCGGGACTGCCCCACCTCCACTTCCTTTGGGGCTTCTTCTCGAAAAACGAATTCATCAGAAATAGCCCCTCTATCTCGAGGAATTTATGTTTCCAAAACCGTGGGCTCCCAAAATCGATTCAACCCACATATATATAACAACATTGTAGTGGGCCTTAGTGGTGTTACGTAAGACCCTAGAAATGTCTTCATAAACAGTTTTAACTTCATCATCTGAATGTGCCGAGATCAGGGCATAAATTTGTACGGCCGGTTTATCGTCAGCGCTGACAGCTCAGCGCGTAGCTATCAGTGAGAATTCGTTTTAGTGTTGTGCTGACCGCTGCGAAGTCCTGTCATGACCAATCCCATGAGTGTTAAAGTTGCTGCCGTGTATTTATTATGGAAAAAGAAAAGACCTCAACAACAACGAAACTTTTTTTTTCACAAATATTTTATTTCGTTTTCCTGCACATCCTCAAACAGTGAGACTACGATGTCGCTCCAGGCCTTCAATCGTGCGTCTTTGTTTTTATACAATTGGTCACTGGCGTCCCATAAACATTTTCGCAGCTGAACTTCTTCAATCACACACCCGGTATCAATATCGCAACTTATTTTGCAATTGTCTATATTCATCGGCGCGCGCGTTTTTCGTGACACAGTAACGATAACAGCTCAGTAGCGCGTCGGCGCCGCGCGCTCAGCGGCGCTGACGGGCGGCTTGTACGGTCGCGTATGGTTCGGCGCTGAGCGGTCGGCGTTATTCTAAAACGCTCCTTAGGCAACCATACATATTGGCCTGTTAGCGCTGACGATCAGCGCGACTTTTAAACCGGCCTACGATCTTCGGAGGGTATCTTTTTGATAACTTCAGTACAAGGTATGCTACCCGTGTCGACACACTGGAGATTTCTTCAATGTTGTTAGTGAGGATCCTGTGTATGAGGAAACCCACTCCGCCTTGGGAAAGGCCATCTCTCTCCCGAAACTAGAGCAGATGGCACGATTGCAGGTTAAGCACAGAAGTCTCTTCGGACTTCACTTAATCCTACAATATGCCATCTTATATTTTTCAACTCAGCTTCCACTTTGTAAATGTTTCCGTCTTGCCGCTGAGTCCGTCCACTATATATCGCCAAGTCCAGGTTTTGGTGGTAACCTGTCCTCTCCCGGTGTTTCATGCCCCCTCTGCCCCACCGTTGCCACGGCCAGGAATAATGAGGTGACCGGGAATTGGGGGCAGTGTTTTTGTGGTGCTATACATAGGATTTACCCCTAATCGCCACGGGGGGTTAGCGATCGCAGTACCAGACACATCGCACCTGTAACGCTGCTGCCCATCAAAGGCCTGGGCATTTTTGGTCTGACGAGGATTGGGATGGTTATGCCGCTTTAATATGGCAATTGTCTCTGTCATGTCGTACGACTTCCACGGAATGAGAGGGAGTGGCAGATACAGCTTTTTTCGATAGTTTTAATTTCCGCTAAGCAAGTGGTAAATCAGCATATAAATTGGGATCCAACTAGCTTATGTACCGTGTGACAAGACTTAGAATTCATACCTAACTGTTAGTTTTTAGTCTGCGACATGAATATTAGCAATGTAATAAAATCATCATAACTGATTTAGAAAACAAATTAATATTAATATAATAAGTCTAATCCCATTTTCTTTATATGTTTACTTTTAAATAAACAAAAACTAGTATATCGATGTCGATTGTTGCTAACATTAGGAATGAAATCACTATAGATTAAAGACGTCTTATGAAATAACAAGTAAAAGTTACGTGGACTAAGCCCACTCAGGACATGTTATCTTTAAAATCACTGGTCAAAGACATTTAGATTGATATAAATAAGCAAAAAGTCCAAAGTCCAAAAGTCGCATCTCAGCTACTCAGCTGTCATTGTCAATTATGTTTAGACGTCACACTAATCTATACATCTATACAAATAAATAAAATTGAAGTGTCTGTTTGTAATATCAAAATACCAGCTTTTTACTAAATGTATATGAAAGTATATACGGTACTTATTACAAAAACACAATTTTTAACATTTTTGTGTCTGTCGGTCTGTTTGTTCCGGCCATGAAGCTAATACAAAGGGGAGACGGCATAATCAACTGTGCACTGTGATTCTAAGTAGGTCCTGACGTCATCATAGTGGGCGTGGCTTTAGTTAGTACACTGTCAGCATTCGTCCTGTGCGCTTATGTGTTGAAAAAATCGCATATCGGTGTATTTTCGTAATATTAAGAAGAAAAGGGTGAAGTGTTGTGTTTTATTGTGTAAAAACTACTCAGATAGACGCTCTGGTGTTATGGATGGCATCACATTTCATTTATAAATAATTTTACACCTAATTTATTAAAATAGTTCTAGAAAAATTTCATTGCGTCGGCTTTCAAATATAATTAAATATATTCGACACTAGATGGCGACCCTTTGTGTCATGTGAACTAAAAATATAAAGGTCCGTAGAGCTCGGTATTGGTAAAATAATCATACGAAGGTGCTGAAATTTGTTTTGCATTCAGTCATAAAGAAATTTTAATCGCAAAATATTATTTTTATAGTTTATAATCATTTTGAGAACAGACCGTATTCTCGTCAAGTAAACCTCATAAAATAACAAAAAGACAGCGCCCTAATTAGAATTCAATTATTTTTCCCAGTAATCCACAACTTTTAATATTAAAATGCAGGAAATTGTACTTGGCTGATTTTTACGAAATGTTTAAGTTATATTTAAGTGACATTCTTTAAACAAAGAATCACTTAAATACAATTTAATGTTCTTAGATTGGCATTCAAGAAGTGCATTCGGATACCTATAAAATATTTATATTTTTATTGATTTGTTAATAAAATTATATTAATTATAATAATTTGTCTATTATTTGTTCTCCCTCAGAGCCCACACATAAATAATAGTCCAGCCATTACTGTGTGAAAAAAATTACACATACACAGTACATACTTAGTGTGGAATAAGCTCAAGGAGACAGAAAGAACACACAAAATGTCGCCTTTATAATATTAGTGAGATAAGTAGGATATTTAGTTCCAAATTAAATATCCTACTTAATATTGAACATAGAATATTTAGTTTCAAAGAGACTATTTTATGGATAAAATAAATATTTCTTGCAGGTTGACTTTCACGAAATGATAAACATATTTAAATTGTATTTAAGTGCTTCTTTGCATATAGAATGACACTTAAATATAACTTAAACATTTCGTAAAAATCAGCCAAGTACAATTTCCTTCATTTTAATATTGAATGCTGGGTTACTGGATAAAATAATTGAATTCTAATTGCGGGCCTCTTTTTGTTACTTTTTATGAGGTTTACTTGACGATAGATGGCGGTTTGTTCCCAAAATTATTATGAAAACTATAAAAAAATTACTTTGGCGATTAAAATTTCTATGTCTGAATGTATTTGCTTCATAAGATAGACGCTCCGATGCTATGGATGGCATCGCATTTCATTTGTAAGTATTTTTATACCTAATTTATTAAAATAGTTCTAGAAAAATCTCTTTGCGTCGGCTTTCAAATATAATTAAATATATTCCACACTAGATGGCGACACATTGTGTCCTGTGAACTAAAAATATAAAGGTACGTAGAGCTCAGTAATGTTAAAAGAATCATACGAAGGTGCTGAAATTTGTTTTGCATTCAGACATAAAGAAATTTTAATCGCCAAAATATCATTCTTATACTTTATAACATTTTGTGGACATGCCGCCATCTACCGTCAAGGTAGCTAAGCTACATTGCAACATCGATATGGAAAGATTCGAGTAGTTTTACTATTTATCGGTAGATGTAGATAATGTAAAGTGGGCGGGGCTTTGCATCCCCTCACCCCGCAAATTGTCACGCGTTGTTACATAGTGAAATTTAATTACAACGTCTCCTCTTTGTATTTGCTTCATGGTTCCGGCTAATCTCCGGAAACGGATGGACCGATTTCTACGGGACTTTCACTGGCAGATAGCTGATGTCATAAGGAGTAACTTAGGCTACTTATATTTTAGAAAAATAATTAGGGTTCCGCGCAACATAATTAAAACCCTACATTACACGCTGGCGAAGTCGCGGAGGACAGCTAGTTACTAAAACAATAGTATGGAGGGTAGTCTATTCTACACTCCATATACAATAGGGACGTCAGATATTAATAGAGTATACTCTTATTTGGAAGTATAAAGTAACTTACTGTATAGGACACTTACTATACTCTTTGAAAGAGACCAAAGATGACCATTTGTCCCTAAGTTGGAAGCTCCAGGGTGGCCCGCGAAATTCAAATTTTCTTGCGTTTTTTGGAATTTGTCGTGAAATATTTATTCGCCGCCACAGCTAAAAGTTGCCGCAACGAATTGGTTAAAAGCTCTACCCATAAATCACGTGTTTCGCTTTTTGCCTTTTTTGAAAATTAAATTAGGCAAAGCGAGACAAGTATAATGACTCCATTTATGTAGAAATGTAATTTTTCTATGCATACATATGTATGTAATCATCTCACGTTTTGAACATTATGAAGCAGTTTTGATTTTAAATTATCAAAATAATTTAAAAGCTCGAATGTAAACGATTTTGTATGCTTATGGCAATCATTTAGGGGTTGAAATAAAAATCCAATGTATAATATTACACGATGTATATCACGGCTTTTACAGTGGTATTTTCAGGTATAAACAAAATATCCAGATTTCATCGATTCAATAAATAATGAACATACTGACAATTCAATAAATAACAATTTTCACATTCAATTATATAAAGCGTCGGCGCCACAATAATTTTGATATTATAATAATAAGTCGTATTCATTCTGTATGTGGGATCAACTAAAATATTTTTACTTACACATTTATCGATGATCACAGATTGAGGATTATAAAAAAGCAGATTCAAGAACATACCGTGCTATGGAGACGATTTAACATTTCGAAATTTGCAATAGTGATTATTGAGTAATTTAGATTTTTCATTATAGCTTATGGGCTAACTTATCACTATCAGCACTCCGAGCGCGCGGGGCGGCTCAATCCGGTCCTAACATTGCTTGTCGATCGATATCAATACCACATTTAAATTAACAATATAATAAAATATCAATTGTACCTAAGATCTTTTCCAATTAAATACGCACATTCGTTCTTAATTTGCATTTTTAATATACATCTAACAGGCCGCGGTGACGGCTATGATATCTCCGACGCGGTGTTCGCCCTCAGCCGAGTGGCGGCTGTGAGCTACCGCCCTTCTTCTGAGCATGACGCACGTTATTCGTAATAATTAAACATACATGTTGTGATCAATAATAATAAAAATATAATGATACAAATACATTAATTACTACATTTTCGATTATTGTGTGACATAAATATTTACAAAGCGCATTAGGAGCGCCAAAATAGTTAGCGAGGCGGACTCCCAAAGGAGATTAATTAAGTGCGGCGCGCCGAGCTTTAGCCCCGCTCGCAAACGCCCAGCCATCTCTACCTGAACGAAAACCTAACTTGCACAAATATCTTTATTAACTAAAAACGCGAACATATTCCACTGTCAGGAGAGCTAAGAGTTTATTTAAATGCTCCAAAATAAAATCATCTTGTCAAATTGTTAAAAATACTTATAAGAATTATATTACAAAATAGCTAGCTATCCTGACCGTAAAAATCGCCGGATCGAGTTAACTGATTTATACAACTAAACAACGCATCGAGTTTGTTTAAAAAATTTAAAAAAAATCATCCCCATGATCACGGAGCAATGGTTGAGATAATATAACAATACTACCAGTACATCTTACAAAAGAAATAATATTACTCTAATTGTCAATGCGATTTTCGAGATTATGGTATGATTACAATTTGGGAATGCATGATACTACACGACGAAATACATAATTATTAAGTACCGATGATAAAAAAGACGCCTCTACATATACAAATAGCGTAACAACAATTTCATTCCTTCGTCATCTATAATGAGGTACAAAGGTAATATGGATGGTTATGAAACAATAATGCTATGAGTGGCTGTTTGAGAATGATCAGCCTAATTCAGCGACCCAAGAATATGACAACAACACGAAGTTTTAGATAATAAAAATAATTGTTAGGTATAGAGTGAGGTCTAAAAACGAGTGCGCAAACGCATGCGGCTTCAGTCGACAAAGTAATCTACAAACCACGAATGGTGGTAGTTTTTTAAATAAACTAGATGGCACCATGGCCCACTTTATTATCACAAGCGATCACATTCCATATCATTATATAAAACAACAGGGAGAAATAAGTAGAAAATAATAAATTTCACATGATAAAATAACTAATTCTTATAAGTTACTTTCATAAAGCAAATCATACATTACTATAATTTCTAAAATATAAATGTGTTACCTGTTCTCTTGTTAATGATTATGGAATATATCGCTAAGAGCATTTTTACATAAGCCCGCAGTGATCCAACCCAGACTTACATGGATTGATTTTTGACTATTATTTGCAGACATATGTACAAGAAGATGCCGTTTTGTTTTTCTTATCTATTTGTTTCAGTAAACAGTATAAATCCTACATCAGTTTTTATTTCGCCCAGATCTTACACAACGGAATGAAAGTTCACAATGGAAAACAAATCACGATTTAATAACATTACATCTTTGCAATTTTTTTCTTGATTATAATAATGCACAGCATATTTTGATTTGAGGGTAAATTTTTAAGGTATATAAAGTATAGTAGCTCAAAAGGAAATTAGAAGTTTTAGATAACATGTTGTTTTGAGTGAGAAAGAAATAAGAATAATTATCTAAGATTAATCTAAAAGAAATTAATACTGGTAATATAGCTATGTATTTATATTATATTCTCCTATATTTTGATGTGAGTGATTTCAATCAGAATGCTTTTATACCCTAATGGAATCATCCATAGTAATTTGATGCTGCTTCATTTTAATTCAATTGACTTTCTATTAACATTAACGGTAGTAGAAAACTATAAAAATAACCGGCGAAGTGTGAGTTGGACTCATGTCGAAGGGTTTCTAGTAGGGGAGCCTCTTTTAATTTTTATTTGTTATTATAGTGGCAACAGAAAAAAAAATTGTGCAAATTTCAACTGTCTACCTATTACGAATCATTATATACAGCCCGCTGACAGACAGATGGACAGACAGCGGAGGCTTAGTAATAGAATCCCATTGGTTACTCTTTGAGTACGGAACCTTAAAAATGAATGGAGGGTCACACAATGTCGACTTTGTTGATAGATACAACATTGGTTTCGTTCATTTTATAGTATTATATTAGCGTTAATGATTGTAGAAAGTAAACTTGGTAACAAGAGATGCAACCGCAAATTAAAATTACATGATTGCAATGTTAACATTCCATTGCGTCGTATCTGGTAACAGTATCAATGCAAGGAAGCCTGGTAGGACGGTGTTCAGGGTCATATGGGTACTGCGACAACGCGAATGTACGCTCACAGGTATAACAGTGATAGTTGTGAGCTTGTCTGCTAAATGTTTCCGCGACGTAAAAGCACCCTGCCGACAGGGTTGTGTAGCTTCAAGAGTCTGAGATTGCGCAACGCGATGTCGAGGCGTCCGGGAAGTGTGGATAAGGTCTTGAAGTGTCCGGTCGGCCACGTACACAATTGGGCAGCACTGAGAGTCGCCGGTGTGTGCGCGTGAACATTCCAAGTGTCCGTGGGCGTAGGCAAGTGAGGTGGGCGGCGGGTTGGGGCGCTCAGTTGACCATGAGCGTGTGCGACTCCATGGGCGCGGCCGAGTCGTACAGCGTGTCCGTGTCCTGCGTCGGCTCGCCTTGCAGCTGGCACTGGTTGGACAGCGTGCCCGCGCCACAGTCGCAGAAGAATCTGAAACGGAAACGGCCTTGACGTTTATATATTACTGTAATATATAGTGAAACTAGTTTAGGTATGACATTAGTATTTTTTAGAATAGAAATAAGGTTGCCAATAGAACTCACAGTCCACCTGTTGGTATAAGTGGATGCAGTGACATAATAGAAAGATTATAACACATGTCTATCATCAATTATGAATTATAATGGAGATGAGGACTCAAGAATGGCTTGATACAGTAATGACGGATTCTCGTCACTAACCATATGCAACAGAGCATAATTATGCTTCTGTTTTATGTCGGTGTTCTGTGAGTGTAGTCGTTCCCTCGTCAAGCCAACCAAAAGCAAATATCCTGATGCAGTGGCTCTACTACATGTAAAATGCTAAACCTTTATTTATACTTAACTTGACACTTATCCCTATACAATTAAATATAACCATAATATCAATCTCATTCAATCGCAAATATAAATATAATCAGCAAACCTATTTTTTTTTTCATAAAAACGAGGTGGATGGAAATTGTATGGAAGAACCCAAAAGTGTGTTCAATAAGATTATAATATATATAGACAACCATGTTGTTAAAAAAAGAAACCAACTTAATTATAATGTTTATCATATAAATCAGTGGGTTTAGAATAAAATAAATCTTACCTGTCATGGCGAATAAACTCAACATCATGTCCAGAATGGCACGTTTTGATGCAATTAACGCAAATTGCATTTCGGTCTGTCGTATTGCATGTCTGGCATCTGGGAATACATTAACATTATAGATTTAACAAGTTTCAAATATGTGAAGAGAATAGAGTTTATAATTGCTTAGAGCAAAGATTAGGTTGCTTAGGTAAATTATCAGACAGGTGATAGTATTGGAGAAGTAACCTGCGTGTGAATACATATATTTTGAAAATATATGAATTGTTTGCAATAGGAATTCTGTTAGTTATTCTTTTTGCTTTTAGCTTTGATGGCAATATAAGCAAATTTTACTGTGAAGATATACATCTCTTGGTCCATTTTTACCAGACTGAAGAGGGTAATATTTTTGGTTGATATAAAGTAAAGTAAAGAAAAGTTGCAGCCTATTTACGTCCCACTGCTGGACTCAGGCCTCCTCTCATTTCTGAGAGGGTTTTAGGGCAAGGAAATGTCCGCCACGATGCCCCAATGCGTGTTGGCGAACTTCACATGTCTTCGTAATATATTTTTTCTTATTTCTCAGACATGCAGGTTTCCTCACGATGTTTTCCTTCACCGCCGAGCACGTGGTAAATCACCATTTAAAATTGCAATTAACAATTTCATTCATGCAGGCAGGGATCGAATCCGGGTTGCTTGAGTACTGTGAACTTACTGTGTGTGCTTACAGCGAGCGCTAACCATCTGAGCTACCACGGCTCTTTTTTTGGCTGATATGAATGTTCTAAATTAAATTTTGACCAAATGATACTTTTATTGATTTATCAAATGAAAGAATAAATAAATAAGATAATATACCGTTTATTGTTTTAAATTAAAGGAGTTATATTATGAAATATATCTTCAAAACAGAAGTGATTAAGCTTTTATCAAATTAGGATATTTAACAAAACCATAATATATTACCTGTAGAAATCATGCATAGGAAATGAGGTGTATGAGGATATCTTGTAGAGGCACTGGCCACCACCAACAGCTTTCTCCACAGCATCTTGATTGCTGAAGATTTTGTTACCCCGAACCAGCGGAGATACTCCAGATGCCAGACAAAGACCTAGTAGACACAAAAACTGTTAGCAGAAATTATGGATTTTTTAAATAATATTCGCGTTTTGCTAAATTTGTCAAAATCAGAAAATTTAATATAATACATATTGTAATAATCATATTATGTTTATTTAAAATAGTAATAAAGCACTAGGACAAAAACCTAAAACTTAACCAGAATAGGACTAAAAAACCAAATACATTGCTAGACTACCTTAACAGCGGTCCAAGCTTAGCATGAAGATTCTCTGAAATCTGGCATTATTGACACTGGTATGTACATGAATTGGTTACTTTTAACATCTTGTTAATAATTTTCTTTAGTTCTCTTATACAAAACCTTGATATTATATATAAGTTGATGGATTCCTATAATCCCATCTCACTAGTATTGATTGATTACCAATGAGGGCTAATAATCTTCCACTCACCAGATGTCGCTACTTATGACTGAGGTAAAGTTTTTTGTTACACATTGTCAGTTAATTGAGAAATTAGTTTTAAATAATAGTTTATCATTATCTAGAGTATTATATTAATACACAACACAATGCGTCAGTGGCTTGATTTTTAATTTTCTTGCACTTTATTTTTTTTTTTATAGGATAAGGGTGACAAACGAGCACACAGTCCACCTGATGGTAAGTGGTTGCTGCGGCCCATAGACATCTACATCTATCCTCTATTACAAATCAAAATGTAGATGCGTTGTCACCCGTGAGGACTAAGATGGAATGCCTCATTTCCAGTAAAAAGGGCCTCCGGCCACCTGCACTCACCAAGCGAAACGCAGAGGTAAACCTCTACTTCACGCTGGTATTCTGTGAGGTCGTGGTACCACCCCGGTTCGAGCCGGCCCATCCGTGCGACAGCAAAAGCTGCCGCGTGGCTCTACCACTGTATAAAATTATAACTCTTTTTTTTAAAAAATTCGGTTTTTAATTATATTTATAGTTTGGTTTATTCATTTCTAATGTAAATAATATAAAATATAACTAATCATACAGAAAGAAACCTTAAAGATTATATTTTCCTAAGAAATTATCGTCCCCACTATGAAATCTGTCAAATATTTTACCTCACTGCAAAGTAGCGCCGCCCTGGTGGCAGAAAAAGTCGTGGATGCCCTCATTGAGTAAAATTAAACTTATAATTAAGAACATTTTATGCAATATAACAGAAATTTATTTTATGGGTTAAAGTTATATATTCTACATCCTATACCTATAATATACGTTCAACTGCTGGGCACAAGCCTCTTCTCATTTCTTAGGGTTTATGGCAAGGAAATATCCACTGCACTGCCCCAATACAAGATTTATGGGTAATTATAGTTCGGCCGTTCAGAGAATGCGTTCCTGACACGTCGCGATTGAACTGACGACGTAATTTTGTAATGGCGTTGCAGTTACGATAAAAATATTTTTGCTGGTTGTTTACCGTTTTAACAAATGACGAGCATTAAAACAACATTATTATATCAATAATCAATGAATGTTATAATTTTGTGACAAACTGAGTGTCAAATAACTTGGTAAACAATATTTTTCTAAATCTATACTGCGCTATTACAAGGTTATGTCAGCGCTTTATATTTCTAGTGCTGTGCTAACAATAACAGGCAATAACAGTATCACAATCTGTTCTTATACAGTTATATTTTATAAAATAATAAGTTTTGTTTTTCTTTTTAAGAATTTGAAAATAATGGACTATAAGATAACTTTTATTAAATATAAAAATAAAACTACGACTAAACCGAACGCGCGAAAGGAAGTAGCATTTTTATATTTAGGTTGAAAATGATAACCCCAAATGGAGTTATGGGCCGCCATTTTGTGACGCTAAAACAGTTCGTCTGTTGTCGTTTCAAGTGTTTTCGATCTGTTTTTATTTGATTACCCGGCTTTCTTTTAATGGACTGTTTCTGCTTTTCAAACCGACATCGGCGCTAAATCGGACTTCGATTGTGTTTTGTATTGCGTTCTTTTTACTTTTGGTGCATAATAATGCCTAAACGTGGACAAACATTGAAAAGTGGAGCCCGTGAGTTAATCATCAAGCTGCAAGATTACTTTGAGCGCGAGCGGCAAAATGGCGGACCCCTGTTACCTGTCGAACAAGTACAAGAACGCGTCTCTCAGGCGCTTGGAGTTAGCAAACGAACGATAACAAATATTAATAAAGAAAAGTTCGGCTCTACTGGCACGGAAGATAATATTTTACGTACTCCAAAGAAGAAACGTAGAACTAAACCCGTGACAGATATTGACACCTTTGACGCCGATGCAATCAGAAATCATATATATGGTTACTATTCCAGAAATGAATATCTCAACAGGAAGAAGCTTTTGGCATCGTTAAGAGAAACTGGACTGTTTAGCGAGGGTAAAACTGCTTTAACCAAAATCTTAAAAGATATTGGTTTTTCGTATAAAAAAACAGACAAAAGAAAAATTTTATTAGAACGATACGACATAATTTTAAAACGGATAAGTTTTTTGAGAGAAGCAAAAATATTGATAACTGGGATAATGTCGTGTTCATTGACGAGACATGGCTAAACGCCAATCACACGGTTTCCCGTTCTTGGACGGATGATACACAAGCGTCGACGTCGAAAGTACCAATAGGTAAGGGGGCCCGTCTGATAATATGCCACGCAAGTTCTGCAAAATACGGCTTTGTGGAGAACTCGTTACTGGCATTTCAATCAAAAACTACAAATGACTACCACGAGGAAATTAATGCCACTACATTTAAAGAGTGGTTCCAGAACGTGCTTTTGCCCAGCCTACCAGAGCTTTCTGTAATATTCATGGATAATGCCTCCTATCACTCGGTTCAAATACAGAAACCACCTACTCAAGCTAATAAAAAAGAAGAAATGGTGGCTTGGTTACAAGCAAAAGGCATTGACGCAAATATGCAGATGCTAAAACCAGAGCTAATTAAATTAGTTAAAGAAAATAAAGCGGCAAATGTGCGATACGAAATCGATGTACTGGCTCTGGAGTACGGTCATCGCGTTCTAAGAATTCCACTGTATCATTGCCAAATAACGCGATTGAGCTAATCTGGGCTCAAATAAAAGGTTACGCCGCCCGCCACAATACTTCCCCGCCATTCAGCACGAAAAAGATGATGACCCTATTAAAAGAAGCCTGCAGAGAAGTCACAAGAGATGACTGGGCAAAGGTTGTTGAGAAGACTAAAAACCTGATTGTGGAACATTTTGACCGAGATATCAGGATTGATTCTGTTATTGATAATAATATAATTATACATGTAGGCGAAGGTGATGATGAATACACCACATCCTCAAGCGAATCGGAGTCTGATTAATATTCTGTACGCACATTCAATTCAATGTACTTTATTGCATAGAAATACAGATTGTAACTTTGTAACAAAGAATAAATAAAACAATTTTATTATATTAATATTACCTTTTTTTGGTTTCCACTTAAATTACTAAAATATAAATTTTAAATGATTCCGCCAATTTAAAACGAAAATAATCTTAAAAATAACGCGGCGATTCATTTTGGAGGAACGGTAACGAACTCAGTGTTATGTTGTGCCCATCACTAGTCGTGACTAACTGATAGGTGTCAGGAACGCATTCTCTGAACGGCCGAACTAATACATTTACCAGCATGTATTTCAAATTTCAAGTATGGGTTTTTGTCCTTATGCAAAAATATAATATTTTAAATATCTCCAGTACAGTAGAAATTACTAGTTTAAGTCATATGACAAAGTCGAGATTGCTATTTTGTTTAACAATATCTTGAAATTAACAAAGTTATGTACTTCATCAAATGTACGAATAATATAGAGGCATTCATTTTTTGTAACCATTCTGTAAACAATGTTATAACTATATATGATGTAAGTAAAAAAAAAAAAATATTTTTAAGAACTAAAGTATAAAAATATATTATTGTTAGTCCTGTCATGGACATGGAACATACCTCCAAATCTATTGTTGAATATTTGATTGTGCTCAAGTGTGGCCGTAGCGTTGTTCGTAATTTCGACGCCGGCGGCGAGTCCATCGAAAATACGATTTCGACGTAATACTGGATGGCTTTGTGTTGAGATTAGGACGCCCGCTTGTGCATTGCGGAATATGTCGTTTTCCTCCAAAACGCCCTGTAGCAAAGGTGTTAGTGATTTTAAATCATTCTCTTTCATATTATTAAAATTGGATTAGATTGCGGGATTGTGGAACTTCATTGCTTTTATTATTTTTCTACTAAAGGAGGAGGGAGGTACTCAATTCGACTGTATGTTCTTTTTTTTGTGTCACCTCATAACTATTTTCTGGGTGAACTGATTTCGATGATGCTTTTTTTACTGAAAAGCTGGTGCTTCTCATGTGGTCCCATTTAAATTTGACCAAGGTCTGACCAATAGTTTTTGAATAATTATTAATAAGTTATATTGAAGTCGATTGTACAAAATGTTTAATTTTTAATCTATACAAATAAATAAAATTGAAGTGTATATAATGTCGAAATAACAGCTTTTTACTATATGCATATGAAAGTATATTTGTATATTTTGATAATTGTTAAAGGGGAATGCCCACCGTTCATAGACACTTCGGCCATGGGTGCCCACATATAAAAGCATATGGGAATGATAATATGCAATTAAAAGAATAAAATGGTTAAGGAATTGGTTTAAAAAAAGTCCGGATTTTTAAGATATAAAGTTTTTTTATTTTCACAAGAACAGTTTTTTAACAACAAACGACTTCGTATTTTCGTGACATTTAAATCGCAATTTACACAGCGTAAATGTCCTTTGGAATGACTTACTAAGACCTGGAAAGAACTCTGGCCGGTGTGAAAGCTCGGGTCATCGTTAACAGTGGATATCGAGTTCAAATTCGTGCAGAGGTAAGAAGTGGGAGAGGGATCCATTTTCAGGCCGTGGTCAATAGGGTGAGAAGAATTATCTCAGTCCATTTAAAAAGCTTATTCGTTGCTTAGATAACAATTCCAAATTCCACTTTTTTTTCTAGTTTAGCAACTTCCAATGGATACTGCCAGCGTCAAGTATTTCATGAGAGTCACACAGTACACAGAGTATGTACTAGTTTCCGTTTCCGTAGATGCGCTTACTTAGCTTTATGTTACGAACTTACTTATATAGTTATTTTCGAATGAATTAACATTACGAATTTGACTTGTGACTATTTAGTTTTGATAACTATGGCATGGGCCTAGCTGTCAGATTTGATGTTGCCAATTAACAGACACAAAATCGATAAATAGATAGCGATTTTTTTATTCGATTTATAATTTCATAAAAAAGAATAATCTTTGATTCGATTTAAATTCTGAACGCCTTTTAAAATATGTTTTGTTTTATTTCTTATACGTGGTAGAGCCATGCTGCAGCTATATTAGTAGTATAGTTGTAGCACGAATGGGTCGCCCCGACCGGGGAAGGACCACGTTTTCACAGAATACCAGCGTAAAATAGCAGCTTAACACTGCTGAGTTTCGTATGGTGAGTGAAGAGGACCAGAGACCCTTTTTACTGGAAAAGAGGCATTCCATCTTAATCCTCACGGGTGACAACGAATCTGCATTTTTATTCGCAAACGAGGATAAATATAGATGTCAATGGCCACAGCAAACACTTACCATCAGGTGGACTGTGTGTTCGTTTGTCACCCTATCCTATAAAAAAAATATTTAAATTCCACTTTAAATGTATTTTTAAGAACAGATAAGAATAACAGTTAAATTGTGCAGCAGCGTTTTTGTTATGTTCTAAAGTGTTCACGGTAAATCAACTAGCAATTTGCTTGTTTAATTATCATAACATCATAATAATTATCAAAAAATAATATTACCATTTTAATAATGACACCATAAAAATCGATTGAAAAAACAGAATCGACTTTTTTTACGAGATTTGTGATTGGCAACACTTCATTTTATCCACAAACTAATGACTTCCAGATTTACCTAATTTCATTTTTATCTTTTCGGTACTTTTATTTTGTGCAAAAATATTGCAATCTTTTTTGGATACATAAATACCGCGATTAATTACCATAAAAAAGGATGTATTTTTTTAACAAATGCAAATTGTTGGGCGTTTCATGGCCAGAATTGGGCATTCCCCTTTAAACACTTAGTACACTACACTACAGTACTTATAAAAAAAACACGATTTTTAACATTTTTGTCTGTCTGTTTGTTCCGGCTAATCTCCGAAACGGCTAGCCCGATTTTGATCAGACTTTCACTCACAGATAGCTGATGTTATAAGAAGTAACTTAGGCTACTTTTATTTTAGAAAAAGAATTAGGGTTCCAGGCAAAAAATTATAACCCATGAAATCCAATCGTAATAAATTACGCGCGGGCAAAGTCACGGGGAACAGCTAGTTATTTATAACTCTGTGGGTGAGTTTTTGTTAAGTCTGTCTGCCTTACCAAAAAAGTGTCAGCTGGCATCCATTACTTGTAAGATTTACCGACCTCATCACCAAACAATTACTAAAATACTGAAGTGACAAACGAACTTATGGTAAGTGGCTACTGCAGTCCTACAGATGCGTTGTCACCTCTTAGGACTAAGATGAAACGCAAATACAACATGTGATTATACTGGCTCTCTATATCCTTCAGGAGCAGAACATAGCACTGCACAGCTATTTGGTGGTAGAAACAGTTCACAATATGGTATGTATATACCCAGATGGACACCTAGACAAGAAAAGGAGTCCTCCACCCAGAGATTTTAGGGGAGCCAAATTCATCATCAACAATGTTCACCCAGTGTACACATAAGACTGCAACTTGTAAGAACAATTAGCATATTGTTTCTAACACCCCACCTTATTAAAAAAGGTTGTATCCAATTTTACCTTTCCTCCATTAAAAATGCAGATACCGCCATCACGCCCATCAAAAATTTTATTTCTTTTGAGCGTGGGATTTGAATCAGTCTTTATCCAGACACCAGCCATAGCGTTATCGAATATCTCATTCTGTTCAAGCAGGCCCAGCCCGCCGTTATAGACGAGAACGCCACCGTTCTGTCCTCCCCATATCTTGTTACCGCGTATGACCGGGTTACTGCCGGTCCTTATTTGGACGCCAGAGTATAAATGGTTGAAAATGTCGTTGTCTTCCAGTTTACCATGTCCGTTGTCGTAAAAGTATACGCCAACCTGTGAACAATTAAAAAATGTTATGAATAGATATTATTATATTAGAGTTCAAGACTGAAAAGTAATTTCACTGATAGTTTAATAATTAATAATATACCTGTTTTCCTGAGTGAATACGGTTCCTACGTAATACAGGAGTGGATCCAGTTGTGATCCAAACACCTGCCAGTGTGTTTGCATATACTTCATTTTCTTCAATCAAACCCTGTCCCTTCTCATGAACATAAATACCACCATGTTGTCCGTGATGAATTTTGTTGTGCCTAACAATAGGATCACTGTTTGTGCGGATCTGAAATTTAGCAAAATAGAAGTATACTATTATAAATATTTAACAAAAAACTTAAAAGGGTGTCAAATTCGGTACAAGCGATATTTTGGGTTGTCGACTTCGCCGACAGAGTAGATTTCTTAATGGGTACCAAGTTTCATAAAGTTCCTTAAATCTGTATATATAAAATTATGTGTTACATTTTTTATCTGCGATGAACTCCTAAACTATTGAAACTGATTTCAATAAAATTTTGCACACTATGTGCAGTTTGGTCCAACTTGAGAGACAGGATAGTTCTTATCCCGATAAGTGACTCTCAATTTTTTTTTATTGCGAATTTAAGAATTTTTTATAGGAAGGGTCGTCGGAAAGGGCAGAACAACGTCTGCCTTACGAACTAGTAATGACTATAGAAATTTACAATTTTCATCAATTGATTTAAAAGAAAATTTGTTATGTTCTTTAGTACTTAGTGTAGTTAGTTTATAATTTGCTCTATTTTATGCTACATAAATTTTGTTGGATATAAAACTTGCCAAGGTACAAATTCAATATCATAGAATTCATAAGTAATAGCAATTATTATGAGGTGCCTAACAAGAGCCTAAATAATATATTAATCGAAAGTAGCTGGTGATAGTAGGCAGGAGTAGTAAATTACCTTACATCATATTAATGATATTAGTGTAGATTTACTTATTCAACTCATATCTTAGTGGCAAACTCAGCTCTTTTTAACTAACTTTAAAAAGGAGGAAGTACTCTATTCGACTGGTTTTGTGTTTTTGATTTTTATGTGTGTTACCTCATATCTTTTTTCTAGGTGAACTGATTTTGATGATTTTTTTTATTTGAGAGCTGGTGGTTCTCATGTGGTCCCACATAAAAATCAAGGTTTGACCAGTAGTTTGTTTTGAGTTCTCCTTAATAATCTACATTGAAGTCGGTTGTAAAAAAAATATTTTACCATTTGTTTCAAATAATTTTATAACTTCGTTATCCAAACAGGGAATAGAATTGGCATCAATTTGATTTTTTTTTTGTATTAAAATGTAGTAATAAATATAATACTAACGTCATTTTCTTGATTTAAATCAATTATAATATGTTAATTTAAAATTTTAAGTTGAACACAAAATTTGATGTTTTAAAGATAAAATGTTATATGTTGTGTGTGATATTTGCACATACCTGTATACCAGCCAAAGCATTTCCATAAATATTATTGTGCTCAATAAGACCGCGACCCTCGCCAAATATGTACACGCCGCCTTGGTGGCCATTGTATATTTCGTTGCGTCGTATAGTGGGGTTACTGTTTGAGGTTATCCACACACCGGCAAAGTTGTTGGAATGTATCTTGTTGTCTATGAACTGGCCGAGGCCGGATTCGTGAACGTATATGCCGCCTGTTTGTCCATGGTGAATTTCGCAATGTACTACGGTGGGATTTGCGCCGGCTTTCACCTCGAATCCAGCTATTCTGTTATTGTGTATGTCATTTGCTTCAAAGTAACCCTATAAACATTATCAGTAAATGGTTATATATATAGACTACTTATTGAAACAATACAATAATTATAATACTTATGGCCTTCAACTTGATGTCCAAGCATAACCTATACTTTAACTCAATTAATAAAATATATTGGTGTTAGATGGGAGGGGCACACGGTGTAGTCGCTACGCTTGCCAGGCAGATTGGCAACCACTGTCTTTTTTTACAGGATAAGGGTGACAAGCGAACACACAGCCCACCTGATCGTAAATGGTTGCTGTGGCCCATAGACATCTACATCTATCCTCAACTGCGAATCAAAATGTAGATGCATTCTCAGCAGTGAGGACTAAGATGCAATGCCTCTTTTTGAGTAAAAAGGGTCTCCGGTTCTCTACACTCACCATACGAAACACAGCAGCATTAAGCTGCTATTTTACGCTGTTATTCTGTGAGAGAATGGTCCTTCCCTGGTCGAGTCGACCCATTCATGGTACAACTATACAATTAATATAGCTGCAGCATCGCTCTACCACATTTAATTTTGAGTTGTTATCAGGAAGATGCTGCAAGTAAATCTCTTATTTCAGTTTCCCTCTGTCGCCTCTTACGACACCCATGATATTACATGAGATAGTGGATTCTCTTACACCACCATTACACAGCGAGTTGGACACTACCAATCCCATACTAATACACACATAACAATCTATGTGCGATGGACTTTCATAGTCTGCAGTAATAATGATGATAATGATGATGAAGCTAAAGAATATTGATAATGTACTCTAACGTACCAGTCCATTCTCAAAGGTGAATATCCCGACATCCCGGCCATGGTGTATATGATTGCGGCGCATGATAGGATTAGCGAAGTTCTTCACCCATATGCCAGCGAGGGCGTTACGTGAAATCTCATTGTCTTGGTAGGCGCCTTGTGCATAATCCGTCACGTAAAGACCTACATTCTCACAGTCGCTGATGTCACAGTGTTTTATTACCGGATTCGCACCGGCGCCGCTCACACAGACTGCAGCACCCACTGTTGACACAATTGAAACAGCATGATTTGATTGAATGTTAACTATATGTGGTAAAATCACATACAAATGTATGTAGAAGCAGAGGATCAGTCATTTTAATCCTCACATGTCCATGTGAAATCAACAATGCAACTTAAAGGAGATGTATGAAATTGGGTGCTTGACATTGTTCGTAACAGTTATACAAAAATATGTAGCTAATAAAAAGATAAATTATAAGCAAAAATAAATTATTTTCATTTCTGTAATACTTGGGACAATTATAAAAACACATTTGTAAACTGAAAAATGAAAGCTAATGCTTTTCCTTTATCAAAAACGAAACGTTTTTAAATATCGTTCTATATTTTGTCTATGGCAATACATAATAAAGGCTATTTTTGTAATAAAATAGCCTCATTATCAAAAAAATCATAATATTGAAACATTGATGCGAATCTGTGGTGATTGGTATTGAATAAAATAATATATTTAGAAAACGATTGGATAGGCGATGTTATTAAACTAAAAAAAAAAACATTTGAATATTACCCTAAATAGGCTGTATAATATACCTAAAAGACTTAACTTGGTAACTTAAGAGTTTCAGCTTGTCATGCGGCATGTGCATTTGGCATTGTAGCGGTTTTTTTTTGGATAGATTTCGTGTTTTTGCTTTCGTGGATTTATTTAACTTGACCCTTGGATTTTCTCTCAGATCACAGGACAGTAGTTTGTTGCACTCACATTATGATAATAATATGGTACTTAAGTTTTGAGAGGAATAGAACAGACAATGAACAGCCTCCGGCTGTTTTTTTGAAATGAAATTTCATTGATAATTTCAGAAAATAGTTAAACAATTAAAAAGGTTGAGTTTTATTTTACTTTATTTAATAATAACATACATACATACATATAATCACGCCTCTTTCCCGTAGGGGTAGGCAGAGACCACTTCTTTCCACTTGCTACGATCCTTACATACTTGTTTCGCTTCGTCCACTCTCATTATTCCCTTCATACATGCTCTACGGTTTAAGGTACTCTTAACCTGGCCTTTTTTCAAGACGTCCCTAATTTGGTCTAGAAATGTCCGCCTAGGTCTACCCCTTCCAACACTTTCATTCACACTCGCCTTATACACTTTTTTCGTCAATCGTTCTTCATTCATTCTCTCGACGTGGCCAAACCATCTCAGCATACCTTTCTCAATTTTTCATCTTCTTTCAGACCACAACGTTTCCTTATCTCACTATTTCTTATCCTGTCACTCAGTTTAACTCCTATCATACTTCTTAATGCTCTCATCTCAACTGCATTTATTCTGCTTTCATGTTTCTTCTGCCATACCCAACTTTCACTTCCGTACATGAGTGTCGGAACCAACACCCTCTCATGCACAGCCAAACGAGCCTTGTTAGACACCTTCCGACTGCTCATAAAGGAGTGCAAAGCTCCATTCACCATGTTTCCTGCATTCACTCTTCTTTCGATATCACTCTCACACTTTCCATCTCTTGTAAACTTTGACCCCAGATACACAAACTCTTTCACCTGTTCAATTTGTTCATCTTCAATCACGATATTGCAGTCTGTCACTGCCTCATCTTTTTCAAACACCATCACTTTCGTTTTCCTTACATTCATCTTCATTCCCTTTCTAACAAAAGCTCTACTCATAGCAGTTACCATCTCCTGCAACTCCTCGGCCGAAGACGCAAGTAATACTTGGTCATCAGCATAGAGAAAACATTTGACGAGTAACTCATTCATTCTCAACCCACTTTCATTCTCTTTTAAATCTGTCAAACAATTGTCCATGAACAGATTAAACAGCCACGGTGACGCTACACATCCCTGTCTAACACCTTTTTCGATATTAAACCATTCAGTGTATGCCCCGTTTCTCCTTACACAAGCACTAGAATCCCTATAAAGAGATTGCAATGCTCGTATGAGGATACTGCTCACACCGTTCATGGACAGTGCTGACCACAATTCATTCCTCACCACTCTATCATAGGCCTTTTCTAGATCTACGAAGGTGCAGTAGACTTTCTTGTTTTTAGCCAAACACTTTTCGGCTATGCACCGCAAGGAAAAGACCTGATCCGTACATCCCATTCCCTTTCTAAATCCCGCTTGTGCATCCCATACTTTCTCGTCTGTTTCAATCACAACCCTTTCAATCAACACTTTCGCATACAATTTATGTAATTGTATTGTAATTTATGCAGTCCTGCCGTGACCCTTTTCCCTTATACAATGGCACGATTACGGCTTTGCACCAGTCTCCCGGTACTTGCCCATTTCGCTAGCACAGATTGAAAAGGCGGTACAGCTGACTAGCCACCAGGCCCTGTCCAGCCCTTAGCATCTCGACGGTAATCCTGTCATACCCTGCAGCCTTACCTAATCTCATACTTTTCAACGCTTTCACTATTTCATCCATGCTTATCTCATTTTCATCAACATTTATATTAGTTTCCGTGGAAGGTGGCAGATGCTGCACCTGCACTTCCTCTCTTTCAAACAAACTTTCAAAATACTCTTTCCATCTCTTTAACACACATTCTTCTCCTTTTATAATGCTCCCATCTTGACTCCTGATTGTACTCAGCTCCGAGGTAGAAGTTTTTCCTCTGGCTGTTTTGATGGTTTTCCAGAAAAACTTAATGTTTGACTGGAAATCTTCAGTGAGCCTCCTATCGAAATCATCTTTTCGTTCTTCTTTCTTTCTAGACACAAATTCTTTCGCTGCTGTTTTCAATCTTTTATACTTCGATCTTGCTTCCTTTATCTCGTCATCCGTTGCCTTTTGAACTTTTTGGTTAGCTTTTGTTGCTAACTAATCCAACCACACTTTCTTCTTTTCTTGCACAACCCTTTGTACATCTTTATCCATCCACACGTTATCATTCTTTCTCCCTTTCCTTCTTTTAGCTATCCCGCATACCTCAATCGCAACATTTACAACCCCTTTCTTAAATGTCTCCCACAAATCTTCAATCACTCCTATCTCTTCTATCCCTTTAAAACTTTCTTTCAGTTTCTCTACATACTCGTCTTTCTTTTCTTTTTCTTGTAGATTTTCCACTTTTACTCTGTCCAAAACACTCGTAGGCTCGGCCCCTCGGTGTAACCACCGTTTAAAGAGGCCACGCTTTCGGGATATGACCAGGAAGTGGTCTGTGTCGAGGCCTACACCGCGGTATGCCCGAGTGTCTAGCACTTTCTTCCTCAGTCTTTCATCCACAATTACAAAATCAATCATACTTCTAGACTCACCCTCATCTCTTGTATACAAATGGATCTTTTTGTGGTCAAACATTGTGTTGGCCACGCACAGATTCCATTCCAAGCATACTTCAAGCAGGCTTCTCCCATTGTCATTCACTCTCTCGTCCCCAAACATACCCAGAACTCCTTCATACCCATCCCGCTTTACTCCAACCCATCCATTAAAGTCCCCTAACATCACGATCCGTTCATTTTCACCGCATTTATTCAAGACCTCTCTCATGCTATCCCAAAATTCCTCTCAATAATAACAACAAAACTGCATTTATCGTGTTTTTTTCAATTTCTTCAAACAACTTATCACAAGAACGAATGATTGTACTACATAACCTACAAATCATAAAACAAAACCCCAGGTCGTGAAAAAAAATGATTTTTCGATATAAGTAACAAATGTTTAAATCCTTAAACTAAGGCATATTTTAAGTTAGTTCACGTGAGGCCCAAGCTTGTATGGAATCAAGTTCATCTCCTTTCTGGTTGGCTAGCTGGGATTTGAAATATGAACTATTAAGTTCATATTTCACAGTTTATAGTTTACAGTAACTGGTTTAGAGCCTAAAATAAGGTCTAAAAGACCATAGACCTTATTTTAGGCTTCTATTATTTTATCCTTATTTAGATAAAATAAGGTTTTTGTAACAATATAATCAAGCTTTAATTATACTAACCAACACTAGCACTGCGTATAATACAATGGTCGACGGTGGGAGAGCAGTTATCGGAGACCTCCAAGCAGTAGTGTTTGTGATGCTGCATTGTGCTGGTGGCGTCGGGGGAGAATTTGAGCGTCATGTGACCGGCATACGCGCGGTTGGCGCCTTCTGCGAATGTTAACGTTGACTCTGCTTCGCGTTCCAGTACCACTGATTCCGCTACATTGCCTGGGGCACAACCTGTAAATGCAGATAAGATTAAAGTTTTCTAATTTGATGTAGCTACAGAAGTTATTTGTATATCATTACTTTTAACATACATTTAGTCTTTTCAGATACAGTTTTTGAGTTAAAAATAAAGTAAGTAATAACTGTTTAATGTTTATGTATTGAGAATGAATGTGACCATGAAGTGCGTATTCAAAAAAATCAAAATAAGTAATTTATTGGTGGTAGAGCCATGCAGCAGTTTTTGCTGTTGCACGTATGGGCCGGCTCGAGCCGGGTTAGTACCACGACCTCACAGAATACCGGCGTGAAGTAGAAGCTCTGCTTCTGCGTTTCGTCTGGTGAGTGCAGGTGGCCGGAGGCCCAATCCCCCCCCCCCCATCAACATGGTAGCGGAATTACACAATAGACTACCCCAGGAGGGTACCAGTACCCCTGGAGAATCCCTCGCTGAGCATCCACGACCATGTTATTCCAATCCTGAGCGTGGGTGCTCAGGCTGCCCCGCGTATTCTGGGGGGGGGGGGGGGGGGGCAAAATTCCGCTCAAAAACATAACTGCTCGGGGTAAACAGAGCAACAATACCAAGGCGACCCCTGCCACGCTATCCGTGAATTTCTGCAACATCAGGGGACTTAACTCTAACCTAAACGCCGTCCACTACCATCTCGAGACGGCGAAGCCGGCCTTGCTCTTCCTGACCGAGACGCAGGTTTCCTCTCCGGCTGATATTTCGTATCTCTCCTACCCTGGGTACAAATTGGAGCACTCCTTTGTGCCCCGGGCTGGAGTTTGCGTGTATGTCAGAGAGGACATCTGTTCTCGACGCCTCGGCAGTCTTGAAGGTTCGGACCTGTCCATCCTTTGGCTACGCGTAGACAGCGACGACCATCCGCGCGTCTACGGGTGCCTCTATAGGTCCCATAGCGGTAATGCCGAAACAGACCGACTCATCGACCACGTCCAAATGGCTACAGATTCCTTGCTACAACAGGTCCCATCCGCAGAGATCGTGATCCTTGGCGATTTTAACGCCCACCATGCCGAATGGCTCGGTTCACGTTTAACCGATCATGCGGGGAGATCTGTTTATGACTTTGCCTTGGCATATGGTCTGACACAACTGGTTACTTCGCCTACGCGGATTCCAGATGTGGAGGATCATACACCTTCCCTGTTGGACCTTCTGCTGACCTCTCATCCGGACGGATATCAGGTTTCCGTCGATGCCCCTCTCGGCTCTTCGGACCACTGTTTGATCCGGAGTATGGTGCCACTCACGCTCCCTTCGCGGTTGCGTTCTGCAGGTTGCCGCCGTGTTTGGCATTACAGGTCGGCGGATTGGGACGGAATGCGGTCTTTCTTTGCATCCTACCCATGGGGGCGGGTTTGCTTCTCGCCGGATGATCCCAGCGCTGTTGCTGACTCTGTCACTGATGTGGTGCTACAGGGAATGGAACTATTTATTCCATCATCTGTGGTACCCATCGGAGGCAGATCTCAGCCTTGGTTTGGTCGCTCCTGTAAAACTGCATTACGCAGTAAGCAGGAGTGTTATCAAGCCTGGGCTGCGGCTTCGGCGACTCGGGATGTAAACACCAGCACACTTAAAAAGAAGTATAACTTCGCCTCCAGGTCCTTCAAAAGAGT
The DNA here is from genome assembly GCA_033319125.1 of Parnassius glacialis. NCBI lineage: Eukaryota > Metazoa > Arthropoda > Insecta > Lepidoptera > Papilionidae > Parnassius > Parnassius glacialis. The sequence continues at coordinate 15,316,422 of JAVANC010000012.1, forward strand.
TATTGCCAAGGCAAAGTCAGACCACATAGGCAGAATTGGCGAGAAACTAGTTCGCCTTCCTTCGGGAACCCGTGCATTCTGGTCTCTCGCCAAGGCTGTCCAAGGGAATTTCTGTAAGCCATCACTACCATCTCTGCACAGGGAGGACGACTCACTGGCCCATGACGCAAAAGACAAAGCCGACCTTTTAGGCTCCCTTTTTGCGTCCAACTCGACTCTTGATGACGGGGGGAAAACACCGCCGACCATCCCGCGGTGTGAGTGCTCTATGTCGGATGTGCTGTTCTCACAGCGCTCGGTTCGCAAAGCACTTCTCTTCCCTGGACATCCAGAAGTCGAGTGGGCCTGACGGAATCCCCCCAATTGTGCTGAGGACGTGTGCTCCGGAGTTGGCACCGGTCCTAACGCGTCTTTTTCGGTACTCCTACTCCCAAGGCGTAGTCCCGAATTCATGGAAGACAGCTTTTGTCCACCCGATCCCTAAAAAAGGCGACCGCTCAGACCCGTCCAACTATAGGCCTATCGCGATCACCTCCTTGTTCTCCAAAATAATGGAATCCATTATCAACTGCCAGCTCATCCGGTACCTTGAGGATCACCAGCTGATTAGTGACCGCCAATACGGTTTTCGTGGGGGTCGATCAGCTGGTGATCTTCTGGTCTACCTGACCCATAGATGGGCGGAGGCAGTAGAGTCCAAGGGGGAGGCGTTGGCCGTTAGTCTGGACATTGCGAAGGCCTTCGATCGGGTTTGGCACAAAGCGCTTCTCTCGAAGCTCCCTTCCTATGGGCTTCCCGAGAAATTGTGCAATTGGATCACCAGCTTCCTTGCAGATCGGAGCATCAAGGTTGTTGTAGACGGTGCATGTTCTGACTACAAGCCTATTAACGCTGGTGTTCCACAAGGCTGTGTGCTATCACCAACGCTGTTTCTTCTGCATATCAATGATATGTTGCTAACTGGTAACATTCATTGCTATGCAGATGACAGCACTGGTGATGCTCTATACACCGGCCGTGCCAATATTTCTCGGGAAAACGTCTCCGAGTACCGGAACAAACTTGTGTCTGAAGTCGAGTCTTTGCTGGACAAAGTCTCGAACTGGGGGCGACTAAATCTAGTCCAGTTTAATCCTCAGAAGACACAAGTTTGCGCGTTTACCGCTAAAAAGAACCCCTTTGTCGTATCTCCTCAGTTTCAAGGTACTCCCCTGGTTGCCTCAGCCAGTATCGGAATCCTCGGCGTCGACATATCGAGTGACGTGCAGTTTCGTGGTCATTTGGAAGAGAAGGCCAAATTGGCCTCTAAAAAGCTTGGCGTGCTCAGCAGAGCGGGACAGTATTTCATGCCGGCACACCGCCTGCAACTTTACAAGGCGCAGGTTCGGCCTCACATGGAATACTGTTCCCATCTCTGGGCAGGGGCTCCCCAGTGCCAGCTCCTTCCACTTGACCGCATCCAGCGCAGAGCGGCTCGAATCGTCGACGACCGAGTTCTTTCCGATCGGCTCGACTCATTGGCGCTGCGAAGAGATGTTGCATCTCTTTGCATTTTCTTTCGCATCTACCATGGGGAGTGCTCTGAGGAATTGTTCGGATTAATCCCAGCCGCCAAATTTCACGAACGCACATCGCGGCAGAACTCCCGATACCATCCACACCATCTGGATGATTGGCGGTCCACTACTGTGCGATTTAGAAGATGTTTTCTTCCTCGCACGACTTCCTTGTGGAATCGATTACCATCAGCGATTTTTCCGGACCGATACGACTTAGGGACCTTCAAGAAAAGAGCGTACTCCTTTTTAAAAGGCCGGCAACGCATCTGCAATTCCCTCCCTGGTGTTGCAGTTGTTCATGGGCGGCGGTAGTCACTTACCATCAGGTGAGCCCCATGCTCGTTTGCCCCCTCTACTATAAAAAAAAAAAAATCAAAAAGTTTTGCATAAAAATGGAAAATAAACACATTATTATCATAGATATAGTCCACATGAATCTTTCAATAGGCAATGTCTCAATGTAAGTTTGAAGCTAAGTGTAAGTTCATTACCATAGTTTTGGATTAAAAAATAGTAAAGTTACAACTTATATATTGTTCAGATAATAGAATCAGGCGTTACTTTGCGGAAATCCATATATCCTTACATATAATGACGCCTCTTTCCTATAGGGGTAGTTTTGGACCAAATAAACTTTTTGGCGGATGTACGCGAAGTAATTTTTTGACAACTTTATTATATATGTTCCATTGCTTGGCACAATGGACATATATTATAAATTTAAAAAATAAAAGTTAATTGTAATTAAATAAATAATATCTTAGATTTTCAAATTTTTTTGTTATTATTACCTATACCCTTTTTTTTACTGTAATTAAGGCATTCCATATTACTCCTCAGGGGTATCTGAGGGTATCAACGCATCTGCATTTTGATACTTAATCGTGGTGTATGTAGATGTCTTTGGGCCACAGCATCGACTTACCATCAAGTGGATTGTGTGCTTGTTTGTCATACTATTCTATAAAAAAGAAGCTCACTGCCAATTAGCGACACGTGGTGGGCGTAAAACGATTGGCGTGACACTGACCGATGAGCTGCACATCTGTGTCGATGGCGAGGCACTCCTCCTGGTAGAGGCCGGCGTGCACGAACAGCAGCGCGGGCGGCGGCGCGGCCGCGCGCCGGCACGAGCAGGCCGCCGCGCCGCAGCCGCACGCGCCCGCGCCCCCGCCCCCACCGCCGCCCCCGCCCCCGCACCCGCCGCCGCCCGCCCCGCCCGACGCGCACGCCACCCCGCTGCGCTCCTCCACGTACTCCAGCGCCGTCTGCCACCAAATTAACACAATTGTACTCTAGTAATCTGTTCAAATTACGACCTGGTTAGACATTGCAATAAGTTGGATTCAAGAGGCCTCAGGACAATGCTTTGTGGCATTCCTTGGGAAAGGCCTATATTCAGCAATAGAATTGTGAGGGCTGTAATGATGATGGTGATGATAAATGTATTAACTAGCGACCCGTAATAAAATCCGTAACAAGCTTAATGGTTAACATTACATTTCATTACACACAAACATTAATTTAAAAAATCCGCCCATGTACAACAGTTTACTGTAAAGTGAACAATTATTTTCACAGTAATAAGATTATAAGTTTTGAAAATTTATGGTTGCTAACCAATTTTAAATCGCTATAGATTCTAATTAATCATTCAAAATGAAAAATGATTACAGAAATCTAATAAAGATGATTTTCAGACCTATTCAATGATACGCCACTTGATGAATCATAATTCATCGACATTTATTTTTTTTCTTTCCTACAATATTGTAGAAACGCCATATGGCGTGTGGTTGTCATCACATTGGATTTCGATTACTGATAATGTCTTTATTGACATTCTTAAGACAATCGGTCCACGTATTTGGTCTCTAGACGGGAGAACTGCATAACCCAAAGGAGAGTCTTTGGGTTGTGCAATGTGGTAAAAATAGATTCATTTAATTTATTAGACATAACATCGTAAAGTAACTTAGATGTATCATAAATGATTAGATTATAATTCTATCTGAATGAGTAAAACTTACCCTGATAGTACTAAAGTGCTTAATCCTTGAGTCCTTCTTGGAGCGGAAATTTGGGCGGACATGTATGCCGTAGTAGAGCTGCCTGAAGCTCTCTTTCCACGGGTTATCTGCGTCGCATTCATCCGGTGCCACAAATTCAAATTGGCATGGGGCAGGGTGCATCAGTGGTGTGTCATACTCAAACACTGACTGGTATAGACTTTTCCTGTCCATCAGAGGTTTCTCTTTATAAATTTTGTTAATTATGTATAGTTTACTTGGTTGAGTAGAAAATAGAAAACATAATAAAGTACTTATTGTTAAAAAATATATATAGAATTAAATTAAAACCAAGAGTTTGAGAGTTCAGCTCAGTCATCGCACATTGAGTAGCTAAATGTTTGGAATGTTCTTTGCTTTCAAAATCCACCGCGCAAACTGCAGCCGCGGCGGTTGCAGTGGACGCGCAAACATACACACTAATGCTTGAATAATTATAAAGATGCTTGCTTGAATTTTAATTTTGATCGCAAATCACACATTGCGGCTGTCAATGGATGCACGTGTGACCCTGAGGATGATACGCGTACACATGCTACAGGAAACATGTATCTGTGGCACACTATTTTCATATCTATTTTAATTCTATATCCATTTATTAACGAAAATTGTTGTATGTGTACTGACTTAGTATGCCAAGACTTAGAATGCCAATAATCAGCCTGTAAATATTCTACTGCCGTTTAATTTCAGAAGCAGTTGCTGTTATTGCCACTATTTGCAGCCTGATGATTATCCGTTTATACTTATCAGTGTTTTAAGTGTACATTTCATATAGTGATTGTACAATTAGTCAGATGATGAAGTTATCAGTTTTAGTTATATTAGATTTTGTCATGTCAACATTAATATTATTAATTTAACATCTTTATTATTGCTGTATTATGTTATTGGACAAAATTATGAAATGGGTGAATAGATAAAGCAAACTACTTACCACAGTTCGGTATCATTGGCGATCGTGTTGAATCTTTTGCAGACCTGCGCGACGCGACAGAGGTCACGCTCAGTTAGGTGGGATAGAATACAGAGCAGCACCTCATCAGGCAACTCATACTGCAGGTACTGCGATACGTTGCACACATCCACGCCTTGAGACAGTGATCTATTAACAAATCAAAGTTTATCTATCTATCTATCTATATATATATGTGATTTCCACCTATATGTACTGACTCATATCTATATATCTGGAACCATAAGGCCTAGAGACTTGAAATTTGGTAGGAATATTCCATTCACCAAGTACAAGTCAGCTAAGTACGGATTTTACGAAATTCTACCCGCAAGAAGATTGCGGTTGCGTTAATTTAAAAAAATCACATTTTCAAACTATGTCTCTTATAGGTATAAAACTTGGCCAGAATATTTTTTTTGGCATGTTAAAAATTAACAAAAACGGATTTTATGAACTTCTACCCACAGAGCACTCCCCATGGTAGACGCGAAAGAAAATACAAAGGGATGCAACATCTTTTCGCAGTGCCAGTGAATCGAGCAGATCGGAGTGGACTCTGTCGTCGATGATTCGAGCCACTCTGCGCTGGATGCCGTCAAGTGGAAGGAGCTGGCACTGAGGAGCCCTAGCCCAGAGATGGGAACTGAAGACCGTCTGAAAAATCCTAAGTACCGGAAGACTCGTGAGAACTGGTGCCAACTCTGGAACACACGCCCTCGGCACAATTAGGGAGATTCCGTCAGGCCCAATCGACTTGTAGATTGTAGGAGAGGAGAAGTGTTTGACATACTAAACACTGTGTAAACCGCACATCCGGCATGTAGCACTTACAATGCGGTAGTCAGTGGTGATTCCACTTTCATTGAAAGTAGTTGAACGTAAAAGGAAGCCCGAAAGATCGGATATCGACCTTCAGTCAGACACTACTGACAAATAACAATCAGCAATTTGTCTGTGTAGACACAGCTCATCTGCATATATGCAACTCATGACAGTAAAAGAGGGAAGGAAGGATCACACCATTCATTGTTCTAATGGAAATTTCTATAATACATTAAATATTCTTCTCTCTGTTCTTAGCTTTCTATATAAATAAAATGGTAGAGGTTTGCAGTTATGTGCGCATCATGGGAAAAATACTAGACAGATATGAATTAGGTATTCTAAGTTGTATTTCTTAGACACTTGGTCCGATCTTCATTTAATAAATTTATAAAAGTTTTAAGAAACAATGATTTTTATAAGCATTATGTGTTCAGTGATGTATGTAAGCAACATGGACGAAGTCGCAGGTGAAGTGAAGATAAAAAATAAAAAATTATTGTGTTAGCATTGTGAATACTTGCTTGTATTACTTAAATAATCTCCTTCATTTATTAGCATTTTGTTGTAACTCGAAGATCTAGTAGGACTTATGTTCAATATATTCTTATGACGCGATTTTATAGCACTTGTTATGGGAAGTGGAGTACGCCGTTATAGCAACGTTTGGAATGTAGGTTAGTCATGACAAAACTAAAGATTAAGAAGCTATTAACAATCGCAATTCTTATGTAAATAAAGTAAAATATTGCTATTGAATAGTGTAAGAAATATGTGTATTCAAGAAAAAAACATTAAATAAACATAACAACAGTGGCAAAATTATAAATTACGATTATTAAAATTTTAATAAAAATTAAAATACATAAACATTTAAGCAACATTTTTTACCACTACAAACGTTGCCTAGAACTGGACAAATCAATTGATAAGACTTCATATATATTTATGGAGAAAGATTTAACAATTATCAATTTCAGCAAGATTATCTAACTTTGAGGAATGAAGAAGTGGTGGCCTTTTGACAGCTGTTAAAGAAGGAAGGAAATGTGCTACCAGTGAAAAATTTTATTGAAGAGAATGGGCGAATTACATATGAAGAGATTTACATATTATAGATAAGATCAGAAAATATTCACAAGATTTTACACCAATATCTTTATCTTTGCTTGAGGTCATCCACCTTCAAGCAAGCTGTAAAAGGGGTACCTGTGGTGGATTGGAAAATGTTTCCATTTTATATATTTTTGGATCTTTTTTTTCTAATACGTATATATGGAATGTATGTGTATATGTCTTGTATATATGTGTGTGTGTACAGTAACAAAATCATTTTAAGTTTGTATAAAATTGTAGCCTTGTATGATTTAACATATTTGAGTGAAGTGATAAAGATAAAGATAAAGATATATTTATTTGCAAAAACATGTATAGATAATAATACATTTGATGTTTATTATTGGTCTGAAAGTTATAATTTTGAATCAACATGTTTGACCATAGTTGGTGTACAAATATGAAAAAATAAAAAAGAAAAATGCTGTAACAGATAATTAATAAGTTATGACAAAAGATATAATATCTACTAAATAATGTATCAGAACATGAAATAATTTAATGTAATAAATGTCAATTATATTTCCTATCAAAAATAATTATACAATGGCATTAATAATACAATGATATTAACAATGTATATAATAAATAGTAATTAAATAGGCTTGTTACATTCATAAAGATTTGTCATTAAGGAAGTCATTAACATTATAATAGCATTTTGCAGTCAATATTTTTTTAAATGTTTTCTTAAATAATCCTGTATTCAATTGTTTAATGTCATTTGAAATTTTGTTATATATTAATGGAGCTTTGCATACTACACTTTTACGCAGAAGCGCTGTTTTAGCAGGGTGAGCACATAGTCTATTGTTGTCTCGGCGATTACGTCTTACATTGTCTGATAGGCGAGAAAACAAGTGTGGGTTGCTTCTAACAAATAAAGCTATTTCCAATATATATAGTGACGGAAGTGTAAGAATTTTGTGATAAAAATTGTTTTTGAGTAAGATGACCATGTTTGTTATCATTACAATATAAACTATACAGTGGAGAATAGAACATTAACTTTCAACCGACTTAAAAAAGAAGAGGTTCTCAATTTGTATTTTTTGTGTGCTACCTCAGAACTTCTAGGTGGACTGATTTTGATGATTCTTTTTTTAATTGAAAGCTTCAAAAGGCTTCAAATTGCTTCTCATGTGGTCCCATATAAATTTGATAAAGATCTGACCAGTCGTTTTTGAGTTTTTCTGGAAAAATGCATTCAAAGGGCTAATATGAACTTACAGGGTTGTATTGGTGATTTTAATGATAATAATTCTGTAATCACATAATCGGTACGGTCGCGAATCATATTTTGTTAAATATACAACCTAACCCTGACCTGCAAATTCCAAAAAAAAACGCAAGAAAATTTGAATTTCGCGGGTCACCCTGGAGCTTCCACCTTAAGGAGAATTAATTGAATGTTAATACATAATAAAATTTGGTTAGCCACAAAAAACAGCATTTAAATCATTAAGTTCAAAGATTCTGTTGGCAATAAAACTAACACATTTAGCAATTCTTGTTTTGCAAATAATCTTGATTAATGTTCAGTAATTTAATCATAAACAGTCAATCCACAATATATCAGCAAGATTCACGATTGGTTAGTAAAGAAAATGTGTCTTCTTCTTCTTCTTTTTCCTTTATGGCGGTTACGATGAATTCACCAATGACATGTTACATGCGAAAAGGTTTAATTGGGACACAAACTCTGCTTCAAAAGGGGAAATTGATAATACATGAGATGGTAACAACGAATATTATGTGAATGATTTTGGTCAACTTATCTGTTGAAGAAAATGTGTCTATAAGCAGAGAACTAAATTTACAGACGTTGGTTAAATTTAGGTGCACTGTAAAATTTGTAAAAATATGTTATGGCTAAAAGCCGACATGCAGTTACACCTAGTTCTAGCTGGCTAGAACTACGAGGGGGCACTGAGTTTTTAGAACTGGCCACTTGTAAATGATATAATAAAAAAACTCAAATTTTGAAAATGGAACTCTTCGTCAATATTATTGAGTACATATATATTTTATTAATTTGTAATTTGTTTACAAATTGAAAATTGTCTACATGAAAGCTATGATAGACTTCGATTGGCCTTTCACAATGAAGCCCCATCTCGTGCCATTGTTTACAACTGGTTTAAAGAGTTTAAACATGGTCGCACTAATCTCACCGATTATCTGCGTAGAGGATCGAAAAACAGTTACTGCAGAGTTGTATACTAACAATTGTTTGCCACTTGGAAAAAGTTTGGGAGAAATGACCTCGCAGTAGGATCCTCCTTCACCACGACAACGCCTCGTCGCACACCGCCAAGCAAACAATCGACTACTTGGCGACGTCAGACGTGGAATTACTGGGTCACCCACCCAGACCAAAACTTCGAGGAAAACGTTATATGAACACCGAGGAAGCAGTGGCTGCATTTCAAAATGCCATCGAAGAGACCCCTAAGGATGAGTGGGCAAAGTGCTTTTTTCAGTGGTTCCATGGGATGTAGTGATGTACTGATGCAAATGGTACTATTTTGAAAAGATATAATAAAACCATGAAGCAAGTACAAAGAGGAGACGGCATAAGCAACTGTGCACTGTGATTCTAAGTAGGTCTTGACGTCATCATAGTGGGCGTGGCTTTAGTTAGTATACTGTCAGCATTCGTCCTGTGTGCTTATGTGTTGAAAATCGCAAATCGGTGTATTTTCGTAGTTTTAAGAAGAAAAGGATGAAGTGTTGTGTTTTATTGTGTAAAAACTACTTAGATAGACGCTCTGATGCTATGGATGGCATCATATTCCATTTGTAAGTAATTTTACACCTAATTTATTAAATTAGTTCTAGAAAAATCTCTTTGCGTCGGCTTTCAAATATAATTAAATATATTTGACTCTAGATGGCGAAACTTTTTGTCATGTGAACTAAAAATATAAACGTATGTAGAGCTCAGTATTAGTAAATAATCATACGAAGGTGCTGAAATTTGTTTTGCATTCAGATAAAGAAAGTTTAATCGCCAAAATATTATTTTTTAGTTTATAATCATTTTGTGAACAGGCCGGTCATCTATCATCAAGGTAGCTAACTACATTGCAACATCGATATGGAACAATTTGAGTAGTTTTACTATTAATGGTAGATGTAGATAGTGTAAAGTGGGCGGGGCTTAACATCCCCTCACCCCACAAATTATCACACGTTGATACATAGTGAAATCTAATTACAACACTTCCTCTTTGTATTTGCTTCACGAATAAAACTAATAACTTGCAAGTTTGTTCAGATTTTGATTTTCTAAGAACTTTCAGTGTCACCCTCGTAGGTGCGGCCAGCAGTAGCTGGTTAAATTTAGGTGTACTGTTAAATTCGTAAACGTACGGAAATACGTATCAAGTAATATTAGCGACAGTAGGTTAAAGTGTGGCTGAGATGGACCTTGGCCCATCCCAAAGCAACATACATTATTTAAGTAATAATAGTAATAATCTTTATTATTTTTTTTGTTGCTTGCCCTCGTAAGTGTTTATCAAAATGAATACAAAACATTACAATAATAGCACAAGAGTCATGTTAAGGCAATTGTAGGGCATAAGCTTGTTTGAATTCTGGCAAGCATAACTTAGATTTTAACTTGAAGATCCCTACAAAGGAAAGGTAGGTTAGTAAGAGCAGAGCTTGTAATGGAAATAGTGCCACCAGTCTTTGAAAAGCTATTGTGGTTTGTTTTTAACCTCCGACGAAGAATTGGGGAGTTGTATGTTTAAGGTGTGTATTTGTTTGTCTGTGGCATTGTAGCTCCCAAACAGATGAACCGATTGTTTGAGACGTTACTTGATTGAGAGTGTTGTTAGCTTATGATTCAAGAACATATTTTCAGCCATTTGAAAATCACCAGCTATTGTTGTTTCGGGGGTTTTTTAAATTTTTCTGTTTATGTTACCAATTTTCTACCAATTTCTCAATTACCTTATAGTATTGATTAAAACATTTGAAACAATTTATCACAATATTTTTGTACAAATTACATCACTAATTTTACTGCAGTAGCAGCAGCAGTTGGTACTTTAGCAAAATATACTTACGTCCTAGGCCTTTTTCTAGCAGGAAGAGAGCAGGCGCCGGAGGGCCCAGGCTCATGGTAGGCAGGCGGCGATTTTCTGCGCAGGTCATAGGGACTATGGTGGCCGGCGGTGGTGGCGGCAGCGGCGGCCGGCACCGGAGGCGAGCCACCGCCACCGCTGCCACTAGGCCCGGCGCAAGCCGTAGCCGCCATAGCGCTGCCTGTCACGTTGTTTGGGCAAGGTACAGATTCACATGGTTCACCTAGAATTGATATGGTATTTACATTATTTAAGGCTAAATTAAAAATAAATAAGAACAAAATGAATCCTGTTTCTATCAAAAATAAAATATACATAAAGGTTTTCGTTTGAATAATGTCAAATTTCATTGTTTAATATTATAGGCAAAATATTCTCTACTAAAGTTACAAGATTTTGACTTTCATATCACATTACATTATATTTAATGAACAACAATGTTTCAATAACATGTTTTTTAAATAACTGTATCATCTTATATATATAACAGTTCTTCAGTAACAGTTGTAAGGTTTAATAAACCTAGCAAGCTAATAGCATAGCAAAGTGGCGAAGCAATCAGCTTAGTAGCGGTTTCTAACAGAAAAAAAAAATCAAAATAGGAGGTTCAGATGCCTGGGTGATCAGATTGCTGAAAACAGAATTTGAAAATTCGAAACCGTTCTCGAGATAATCGTGGGACAGACGGACGGACAGACGGATAGACATCGTGAAATCAATAAGTGACTTCACAAGCTTCGCCACTTAATAATTTTGAAAATGTGAATAGCTTATCTAATGTAGTAAATATTATCAAAATATTGTACTGGATTATTTCTCAAAAAAAAAATTGCCTGTATATTTTACATATGCCAATGATGTGTGAAATTATGAAAATACAACTATCCGCCATTGAAACTTGTTTTGCTGCCAAGAGACTTGACCTATTTTAGAGGTAAATCTAGTCACATTGTGTAAAATTAGGTTACTTTTCAAAGTTCTTTAGTTTATAACACACTATCTCTTATAGACCTGAGCTTTAATTAAATTTTAGTTTTATTTACCCCACCATATCCCACCATCATTTTTTTTTCTTTATTGTTCATAGAACCAACAGCATGTTATAAATATAAATAGAAGTTCTCATACAATTCTTAATGCCAATTACAGGTTCTTACTTTATATACATAATATTTATACTATCGCTTGTTAATTGACAAATTAATGATATTAGTGCTTAGATCTTAAAAAGTTATCTTAAAAATAAGTTTAAAACATAAAAACAGGCAATAAGCAAAAAAGAAGAATATTACACAACAATACTGTCTGACTGACTATACAACTAATAATTAACAGAAATGAAATTTATATTACATATCTTTGATACGCATGTGTGTGTGTGTGTGTGTTTGGTTATCTCTTGCTTAATGATATAATAATTTCCTTCTTAAATATTGATTTGCTTTGGTGGAAGATGTCAATCGAAGAAAATTCTTTATTATAAGTTTTTAGTATGCGACATATTACAGAATTCTGTGCATAATTTGAGCGCCTTGAAGGAACATGAAAGAAGGAAGTATGTCTAGTGCGTTTACTAGGTGCTCGTAGTTGTAAAGTGCAGGAAATTAATTCGGGGCTATCAATTTTACTACTGCAGATATCATGTAGGAATAGCATCTGCAGTAAAGTTCGGCGATCTTTCAACTGCATTAATTTATGAAAGTTACATGATTCTTTATAATTTTTTAATGTTTTATTTTCGGATCGAAAATTCAATGCCTTAATAATTTTTTTCTGTATTCGTTCTATTTCGTCTATGTATATTATATAATTTGGATTCCACACAACACTGCAATATTCCAGGACACTACGGACGTAAGAATAATATAAAACCTTTATACATTCTACGTCTGAAAAAGGTTGACAAACCCGCAATACAAAACCAAGATTTTTATAAGCCTTTGTAACCATTGCTGAGATATGATCAGACATCATCATTTTTGAATCAAAAACTACTCCGAGGTCTTTGGTTTTGTCAGTGTTTTCTAAAGGTACGTTATTCAAATAGTATTGAGATATAAATCATACAACCAGACACTCGGCCAGTCTTCACACTTTTCTTGTCGACTTACCACACATTAGAACCAAACATTTTGTTACATTGTTCATCATGTGTATAGCAAAGGAGTGGAATAAGTTACCAGCATTATCTTTTCATCATCTGATTACAATATGGGTGTCTTGAAAGCAAGAGTGAGGTGAAAGAATGAGTGAGAAGGCTTTTGTTAAGGCAGTGCACTTCACGATCTTCAGCTACATCACCACTTACCATCAGGTGGTATAGTAGTTAAAAAACAATTGAGAAGGTCCAATTTTAGCTTTTTTCTTTACTTAAACTTCAATCAGTTACTAATACACCATCTTTAATTACCTTTTTAAATTCCACAATTATCTCAATATATCCTAAGGTAATTAATTTCAACTAAAAATTATAATTTTTTATACTTTGTTACAATACCAAATTACGAATACATTTTTATGTTAAATGCAATTTATGATATAATTTCATTTTTGTTCAATAGTGAATGTTTTTCATTTATTTTAGTGTTGTTATTATATGTAAAAGTAAAATTACAGCCTATATGCAACTGCTCTACACAGGCCTCCTCTTATTCCTGAATGGGTTAGGGAGCAATTACTCCATTATGTTGCAGACTGTGCTGGGAGACTTCATGTGTCCCCAAAATATTTTATTTTTTGGACATGTATATTTTCTCATGATGTTTGCTTTTATCACAAAACACATAGTAAATAAGCACTTAAAATTGTAATTAGCAATTTTATTAGTGCTGACCGGCTGTAGGTTTCTTATATAATGTGTTATTTACAGTGATAATATATTCCTAAATATTATTATATTATACACCCTAAATAAAAAAAAATATTTGCAGATTTTATATCTCAACTCATAGACTTTCACATTGAGACTTTAAATACTTCAGTCCCCTCATGGGTCATCGAAAATTAATAATAAGGGATAAAATTTCCAATATGGACCATCGATTTAAATGCCCATATTTTTTTTGTAGATAGTACTCACTAAAAGAAAGCGTTTTGCAAAGTTTCAATATGCGGAAACGCGTACTTTTTGAGAAAAAAATTATTGAAAATCAATTATTTTTGCAATATTTACGGTAAAACTGACACTATTTTGTATTGTCCATAGAGAAAAGTAATACATCACAAAGTATTGTCTTTGTCATCGTCGGTAGGGATGTCGATTCTTTCCAAAAAAGATCGATTCGAATCGTAAGCTGTATCGATTCACAAAAACATCTATTTCTAAAATATTGATATTTTTTCATGTTTGCATTTATAATGTAACAATAAGGTTCAACTTGTGTCAAAGAATCGAATTGATTGATCCCGACTCCACCTGGTACGAGTCTGTTCTACCCCTAGAGTGGTTATAAAGAGCCGGAGGCGCGTAGGGGGAGCAGCCTCCGCCTGCTGTAACAAATCGTAGGCATCGGACGAGCCGGAGCGGCTGAGGCTGGTCGCCCGAGGGCGACCAACAAGCCGAAGCTGCGGAGGCGAGGAGGGATGCCTGCGATTTGTTACGCAAAGGCGTAGAGGCTGCTCTTCCCGCAGCGCCGGAGACGTTGCAGTCTCAAAATAGATACATAAACCCCTTTTAATCAGTCCCCCTATTTTATGTCTGATGAAGGGGATTTTGTTCTCATAAAATGGATTTAAAATTCCATTATAAATCCAAACATGAAAAAATATCGAAATTTTAGAAATAGATTTTTTGTGAATCAACTTACGATTTGAATCGATTTATAAAATCGGTCTTTTTCGCAAAGAATCGACATCCCTACCGACGATGACAATAACAATATAAAATAGCGTCAGTTTTACTGTAGGAATTGACATAAATTTGCAAAAATAACTGATTTTCAATAATTTTTTTCTCAAAAAGTACTCATTTCCACATATTGAAACTTTGCAAAACGCTTTCTGTTAGTGAGTACTATCTACAAAAAAATATGGGCATTTAAATCGATGGTCCATATTGGAAATTTTAACCGACAAGTGTTTTTGGAAATTTATATAATATTGTAAATAAATAAACCATATTATGGTAAAACTTTTGTAACAACTAATTATTTTAAACATGATAATCACAGAAATATGATTTTTAATAGATAGACAATAACCATAGCATTATTATTTGTGTATTTAGGTTGTAATTCATTAGGATTAGGCTCAACTTTAGAGTCAACTTTAAGATAATTTATATTATTGACTGGGTACCATATGTGTTAATAGATAGGAATACAAAATGTTTATTTTCATAACTATTACTCAATTATCAACAACAATTTAACAGGCTAAAAAAAATTATTTTTATATCAAGTCTAAAATATTGTTCTTGGATTTTAAAAGGTTCACTATTTCCAGAATAGCCAATAGAGTTAACCACTTTTGAACATAATATGGCCATTTAAATTTACAAATTTATATGAAATTTGCAGTACTCTGCCTAGGAAAGGTAATAGGAAAGTTTTTCAATACATTGAAAGCAAGGTTGGCAACATATAGAGAGAAAGTTAGTGTATACCCCTTACATCCTGACCAACTGCGGCTGTATTAAAATAATTCATTGCATGTAAAGCTTTCATTGTTAATACTTTAATATTTTATACTTTTTCAACACAATGCAAACAAATTTATAATATTAATAATAATTGCGATTTTTTTTAAAGTTTAGTGAATTATCTTATTATCTCCTATCATAATATTCGGCAACGCATATACTGTTAGGAGACACAAAATTTGCTTTTGTCAATATCCCACACTCGAATAATAACAATTTTCAACAGTAAAAGTTTTAATATTTACGATCAATAAAAGGTAAACAAATCAATGACTATAGCTAAGCTAAAGTAACAAATTTTTCATGCTTTGCTAATTGTACTAGCTAAATGTTTTAGTCATACTTGTAATTTGTTACTTACAATGAAATAAAATGTTTCGTAACTAAACGTCGTACGAATACCATTAGTGTCGATCGGAACAGCTGTTTCGTTACGCCGTGTAAAATAAGACTTCATGTATCAAATCAATACTCACATTGCGCAAAATGTCGCTGATATGCGCTATTCAATATATACATGCAAATTTGAGGCGCTGGGATTATAAAAAAAACAATATTAGCTGCTCCGCTGAACAATGATCTCTATTGAATTATAAAATCAATTTAATGTCGAAGTTCAATAAACAATATACAAAGAGGCGAAACTAATGAAATTTGATTATTACGCACATTATTACCTGTTGGGAAAATAGTACTTGAATAAAACCTACATTTACGAAAACGTCGATAACGAGCCATTTGTAAAACTTGGTGCGACATCAAACGACCCGGATAACTTACTTGATTGTGTCCTGGATGGTAGTGGTATTCTATGTCCGCCTTTTCTTCGCGATCTACGAACGTAAGAACGCGAAGAGGAAAACGAGGCACTAGGCATTATTTCTTTTAATGCTTATTTTCACTAGAATTCAGCCTAAACAAAGGAGACACCCGCACCAACACCGTCGGCCATTTTCTGTTTAGAATAGATTGGAGAACCGATATAGGAAATACAGATAAAACCACATTAATAGACACTAAATATTAACTTCTTTTCTTTCACATATATTGCACTAATCACTAATACTAATATTATTATAGTTAACTCATAAAAACCATTATTTAAATAATTAAGTTAAAAATTCACACTACCCTAAAAACCAAAGGGCGACTCTCAGAAAAATATGGCGGAATTTGGATTAAATATGGCGGTAGTGATTCGACCGTAGACAGAGAATCCAATTGGATTCTCTAGTCTCTACTAAACGTAGTGATTATATTCTCTTTGGTCTCTACCAAGGAGATTGTAAAATATAGGGAGTGCGCACTTCATACTAGAGAAACGGCCCTAAATCAGTGACCTTGAAATGAATGAAAGGCACCGAGTTAGGCGTTGCATTTCTTTCTAATAGTGTCCATGATACAATATTTTGAGAATATTATTAGTATATACAGCATCACGGAAAACGAAATGCGTATTTTTTTCAATATGGAAAGTGCTGAATAGTGTTATAATTAAACTCCGTTTAATATTTTGATTACATTATTGCTTCGCTACAGTATCAAACCTTACGGTAACTAGTGGCGGCGTAGCGTGGCTTGACACCTAGGGCGGTTTTCTATCAAGCACCCCCCAAAATAATACAAAAAATGCTATACATGCTAACGGGAATTTATTTTGCTAAAATATTCTAATATATTATCAAAGTCAAAGTTATTTCTAGTCATTTTCGATAGATAAAGTGGAAAGATTGGTTAATCGCGCTTGGCTCATTGTGGACCTTAAGTAAGATTTTATTAACTTGAGTTTTGAAAAGCTTCCTACACATGAAATTTAATAGTAAAAAAATCTTAGACACAGCGGTAGGTTCGGAACAAATTCAAAATAGCCCAATTTTATGAGAAAAGCTCCAATGAATGACATTGAACCGCTTCTTGGGAAGAAATGCTGGCAGCTTTCAAGTCGTAAAACAAAAAAAGTAGAAAATTCATCGTAGATTTTTGTCAGATTTTGAACTATTATACGAAGATCTCCATCTGGTGACGTTAGCAGAGTGTAAGGCTGAACAACACTAAATGTTACGAGAATATCATCCATTGCTCTGTAGCGATGGTCTAGTTCCTCATAAATATGTCAAGACATTTTAACGTAGCTCTCTGCAGCTCCTCTGGCAATGTTAGTCCAGCATATCGGGTCATTTCTCCTGGTAAACGTTTTCGATATCTCCTCATTTCTCTTCTTCCTTTATTCGAAATGTCCACATTCTCACATTTTTTTTTCACGTAGGAAATAGCTTTCTCCACTAGTTGAATAATAAAAGATAGCATAAAAAACTGAAGTCACACAAAGCTGGTAAGAGTGTAGATACTGCTTCTTTTGTATCGACGTTTTCTCTGTTGGTACTGGGATCATACATATCTTCGAGTGTTTATACCAGTTTTTTTTTAATTATTCTGCAGTGGTTTAACAACGTCATGATGATCAATTCATTTTGTCTCTGAGAGTCTTTTGACGGATACGCCTACACTTTTTATTAAAGTTTCCCATTGACGCGTGGATGATGAAAAGAACCTGTGAACTGTTCCGAAAAAGTTTAAACTTGAATTAACGCTCCCTAAGTGAGTGCACTCCACATAGATTTAGCGAATGATTAGCACAAGGCGTTTTTACGTGGTAGAGCCATGCTGCAGCTATGTAAGTAGTATAGTTTTTTTTTATAGGAGAGGGGGCAAACGAGCATGCGGCTCACCTGATGGTAAGTGACTACCGCCGCCCACGAACAACTGCAACACCAGGGAGGGAATTGCAGATGCGTTGCCGGCCTTTTAAAAAGGAGTACGCTCTTTTCTTGAAGGTCCCTAAGTCGTATCGGTCCGGAAAAATCGCTGATGGTAATCGATTCCACAAGGAAATCGTGCGAGGAAGAAAACATCTTCTAAATCGCACAGTGGTGGACCGCAAATCATTCAGATGGTGTGGATGGTATCGGGAGTTCTGCTGCGATGTGCGTTCGTGAAATTTGGCGGCTGGGATTAATCCGAACAATTCCTCAGAGCACTCCCCATGGTAGATGCGAAAGAAATTGCAAAGAGATGCAACATCTCTTCGCAGCGCCAATGAGTCGAGCCGATCGGAAAGGACTCGGTCGTCGCCGATTCGAGCCGCGCTGCGCTGGATGCGGTCAAGTGGAAGGACCTGGCACTGGGGAGCCCCTGCCCAGAGATGGGAACAGTATTCCATGTGAGGCCGAACCTGCGCCTTGTAAAGTTGCAGGCGGTGTGCCGACATGAAATACTGCCCCGCTCTGCTGAGCACGCCAAGCTTTTTAGAGGCCAATTTGGCCTTCTCTTCCAAGTGACCACGAAACGGCACGTCACTCGATATGTCGACGCCGAGGATTCCGATACTGGCTGAGGCAACCAGGGGAGTGCCTTGAAACTGAGGAGATACGACAAAGGGGTACTTTTTAGCGGTAAACGCGCAAACTTGTGTCTTCTGAGGATTAAACTGGACTAGATTTAGTCGCCCCCAGTTCGAGACTTTGTCCAGCAAAGACTCGACTTCAGACACAAGTTTGTTCCGGTACTCGGAGACATTTTCCCGAGAAATATTAGCACGGCCGGTGTATAGAGCATCACCAGTGCTGTCATCCGCATAGCAATGAATGTTACCAGTTAGCAACATATCATTGATATGCAGAAGAAACAGCGTTGGCGATAGCACACAGCCTTGTGGAACACCAGCGTTAATAGGCTTGTAGTCAGAACATGCACCGTCTACAATGACCTTGATGCTCCGATCTGCAAGGAAGCTGGTGATCCAATTGCATTTTTCTCGGGAAGCCCATAGGAAGGGAGCTTCGAAAGAAGCGCTTTGTGCCAAACCCGATCGAAGGCCTTCGCAATGTCCAGACTAACGGCCAACGCCTCCCCCTTGGACTCTACTGCCTCCGCCCATCTATGGGTCAGGTAGACCAGAAGATCACCAGCTGATCGACCCCGACGAAAACCGTATTGGCGGTCACTAATCAGCTGGCGATCCTCAAGATACCGGATGAGCTGGCAGTTGATAATGGATTCCATTATTTTGGAGAACAAGGAGGTGATCGCGATAGGCCTATAGTTGGACGGGTCGGAGCGGTCGCCTTTTTTAGGGATCGGGTGGACAAAAGCTGTCTTCCATGAATTCGGGACTACGCCTTGGGAGTAGGAGTACCGGTTAGGACCGGTGCCAACTCCGGAGCACACGTCCTCAGTACAATTGGGGGGATTCCGTCAGGCCCACTCGAATCTTCAGGTGGGTCGAGCCCGATTATGCAGTATCGCAGATTCTTGTTGGTCACGGGTGTTTCAACGAGCGTCTCCTAAAATTCAACCTTAGGAACTCTGGCTTATGCCCCTGCGGCTCAGCACTGGAGAGTCGTGACCATGCTCTCTGGGATTGCGATCTGTATATTGAAGAGAGGAACGCATTATTGGATAGCCTACAAAGAACAGAAATAGGACCAGTATACTTCCGGGACCTAGTGGGCTGCGAATCCAACTTTAAGGAGTTTAGGAGATTTGCGCATGCATGGCATCACAAAAGGAAACAGTATGAGGACTGAAAATACGACCAGATAGCTGCGAACGCGAAGTGTCGTCGCTGTGGAGTCACGCCCCAGAAGGGGGAGAAGTGAAATGTAGAGAAAAGGAACGGAACAGAGAGATTTGTAGGGAGTCAAGTAAGCGCACGTGGGAAAGAGCCACGAGCAAGTACCGTGTGCGTCTCCCGTGATTCGGTCCGTATGCCGCAAGGCGGGAAGGACCATGGGATGGTGGAGGCCCACTCGACTTCTGGATGTCCAGGGAGAGAAGTGCTTTGCGAACCGAGCGCTGTGAGAACAACACATCCGGCATAGAGCACTCAAACCGCGGGATGGTCGGCGGTGTTTACCCCCGTCATCAAGAGTCGAGTTGGACGCAAAAAGGGAGCCTAAAAGGTCGGCTTTGTTGTTTGCGTCATGGGCCAGTGAGTCGTCCTCCCTGTGCAGAGATGGTAGTGATGGCTTACAGAAATTCCCTTGGACAGCCTTGGCGAGAGACCAGAATGCACGGGTTCCCGAAGGAAGGCGAACTAATTTCTCGCCAATTCTGCCTATGTGCTCTGACTTTGCCTTGGCAATAACTCTTTTGAAGGACCTGGAGGCGAAGTTATACTTCTTTTTAAGTATGCTGGTTGTAGCACAAATGGGTCGGCTCGACCGGGAAAGACCACGCACTCACAGAATACCAGCGTAAAATAGCAGCTCAACACTGATGTATTTCGTATGGTTAGTATAGAGAACCGAAGACCCTTTTTACTGGTAAATAGGCATTTCATCTTAGTCCTCACGGGTGACAACGCATCTGCATTTTGATTCGCAAACTAGGATAGATGTAGATGTCTATGGGCTACAGCAATACCACTTACCATCCGGTGGATAGTGTGCTCGTTCGTCACCCTATTCTATAAAAAAAACAATATATTCATTCATTTGACAACGTCAAATTTTAAAATAGTGTTGTCATCTATAGCGTAAAATGCACCTCCTAGTTTTTAGGGAAAGAACATTCGTGTAACAGAAACAGAAACTTTTTTATTAAATATAGATTATAAAAAATACTTATTGAAAGTCACTCTTTTGTTTAATTACCACTGCTTCGAAAAAAAATCTCTGTCCTGGGAAGAACCAGCAAGAAACCCAGCGGAACTTTTTTTTTAAATAACAGCTTACAATCATGTATGTTATACAAATTAACAACATAACAAATTAGAAATAGCTTGGTAGCGATCACCTCATTTCCAGAGGTTATTATCATCCATAAATTTTTTAATATTATAATAACCCTTTTTATACAAACTTAGTTTATTAAAGTTTATGAATTTTGAGCTGGTCAAATTTTGTATATTTTCTGGAATTTTGTTGTAAAAGCGTATACATCGCCCCAAGAATGAATTACTGACTCGATGGAGTCGAGTAACTGGTACCACTAGCTTGTGTCTGTTCCTAGTATTTATAGAATGAATATCACTTATTTTTGTAAAACTACTTTTATTCACGTACACAAAGTACGTATATTACATTTTTATAAATGTATTGAGAGGCCAAAGTTAATATATTAATTTCCTTAAATTTTTGTCGCAGCGACTCTTTAGGCTTTAAATCATAAATTGATCCCTCTTCTGTAAAACAAATATAATTTCAGTGTCAGCTGCGTGTCCCCATAGCAAAATACCATACGACATTATACTATGGAAATAGCTAAAGTAAACTAGTCTAGCTGTTTCAACACTGGTAAGACTTCTAGCCTTGTTTACAGCATATGCTGCAGAGCTAAGTCTGTTTGCTAATTTTGATATATGGGGGCTCCATTGAAGCTTGGCATCTAATGTGATTCCAAGAAAAATGGTGGTATCTACAAGACTCATTTTCTCTCCATTTAAAATTACATTAATATTTAATTGTTTGACATTTGGAGTCATAAATTTCATACATTAAAGTGCATTAGTGGTTTTTTTGTGTTACTTAATAATAAGCTTAATTAAAATACAATATGGAATATACCAACTATAATTAGCGACAAAAAATGTAAGATTATCGTTCTAGCATACGTCTTAAATATTATTTTAAGTCAATAACTGTCTAAACGTTGGTAATGTTTTTATTTTGTGTAAACATTTATCAATGTTAGAAGGAGATAAAATATAAAACTCGGTGCCTCTCTTTCTAAGAAAAATGAGGAACGTTTTCAATGTTTCAAGCGCTCACTCCCTATATTATTATATAACCTCCTTGGTCTCTACGGATTCTTTTTTTTTGGAGTTTATGGCCTGGTATCTAGACCTTCTCTCTACGGATTCGACTGCCATCCAGTGTTACCAGATAAAAATTGCAAACTACCGTGTCAGCAGAATGATGCCTCTTCTGCAATACTCGCGAAGTATATCGAAGTTGGACGAGGCGAATAGTGTAGAGAGGTACTTCGATTCGCTTCGTGCAACCTCGCTTCGCCTCGAGCAACTTCCGATCGCTGTCGGTTTTTTGCGCTAGAGTCAAAGGACTTCGCGAAGTACCCCGAAGTTACACGAAGAGTCTCACTACACTACTCGGCTTACGCCAGTTATGAATATTTTTTTGATATATAAATATTAAATATGTAACTTTCTACATATTTATTTATTTTAGTTAACGCATTGACGTCGTACTGTTCACACAATTAGGTACATATAACAGCTGCCTCTTCAACGTTATTTATGTTAAGGGTGCGGGAGACTCAAGACGACTGAGCTCTTCGCGAAGTAGCACGAGTGTGTAGTCATGTTCTTCGGACTGCGATCGACTTCGACGAGCACTTCGTCAAAGTTACTTCGCGAGTAGTGTAGAGGAAGCATAAAATTACAAAGTTATTTTTGTAATCATGTCTTTCGATGGTGTAATATAAACACAATTTTCATTTCTGTGAATAGATTCATCAGTATGTTTCTTTTCTTCGTTTTGATGTCATTTACTTTACTGAACAAATTTTCTCATGCATTGGAGTGAGACAAGGACAGAATGTTCAAAATCAAACTTTAAACAAATATTTTCTCCACTTTGGTCCTTCAGCTGAGCTATCTGTGAACAATGAAAACATTACTCAACGGTGTGTACCAAGAACGAAGCGATCAAAATAATTTGAAATTAATAAAATACTTTCTTAATTTTAAATTACTTACTTTTTGCCCTTTGCAGCTTTTGTTATTTTGAAGAATGTTGGTCTAGTTTTAGTATCAGTCTCGTAACTATCACTGTCACTTTCATCACTGTGTGTTATGTTCCCGTAATGTACGATTTTGTAAAGAAAAATAATATTTTATGCACCAGTAAACAGCAACAAATTACTTCATCATCATTACAGCCTTTCATAAGTCAAATTACTTAAAGAAATATAATTCCATTCATTCGTTCATAACACTACTTATTTTAATATAAGTTATACAAAATAAAAACCACTTGCTGAAAAAATCTTTTTCGTTTTATGAAAAATTTTTACCTGACATGCAATAAAATGTTTTTGGATTTCCCGAACAGTGGCAGCCGATGATTATGATCATATATAAATATAAAGGTATGTGCAAGCACAAACTAAAAAGAAGTGCTAGCGCAGTAGCAAGCTAATAATTAGAATATGCATTTTGTTTTACGCATCTATACAAATAAATATAATTGAAGTGTCTGTTTGTAACGTTAATATAACAGCTTTTTACTAAATGCATATGAAAGTATATTTGTATATTTTGATAATTGTTAAATTTAAAAAGGTTGTATTATTAACTGATTGAAGTTTAAGTAAAGAAAAAAAGAGCTATAAGTTACAATAAATCATTTAATTAAGCATTTTTTAAGTATTATTCCATCTGATGGTAAGTGGTGATGTAGCTGAAGATGATGAAGCGCCCTTACTTAACAAAACCTCTCATTCATTCTTTCACTTCACTCTTACTTTAAAGACACCCACATTGTAATCGGATGAAAAGACAACTTATTTCAGGCAGCTTATTTCACTCCTTTGCTGTACACATGACGAACAATGTAACAAACTGTTTGGTTTGAATGTGTGGTAAATTGATAAGGAAATGATAGAGACTGGCCGAGTGTCTGGTTGTCCGATGGTGGGAGGGAGTAACAAAACTAAATTTAAATAAAGCTCAGGTCTATAAAAGATAGTATGTTAAACTTAAGAACTTAAAGGTAACCTCATTTTACACAATGAGACTAGATTTACCTCTAAAATAGGTGAAGTCTCTTGGCAGCAAAACAAGTTTCAATGGTGGATAGTTATATTTTCATAATTTCACACATCATTTGCATGTATAAAATATAGAAGCAATTTTTTTATTCAGAATATATCCAGTACAATATGTTGATAATATTTCCTACATTTGACAAGTCTTTCATATTTTAAAAACTATTTAATGTTACAATTTTCACTAAAGAACTTTTATTTGTGATAGAAACAAGATTCATTTTGTTCTTATCCGCGGGATGTTTGACAGTGTGTAACCCTAGTATCCAAAAGATGGTATTTCTCCTTTGCGGCATGGGCCAGTGAGTCGGTCTCCCTGTGCAGAGATGAAACAGATGGCTGACAAAAGTTCCCTTTGATAGCCTTGGCAAAAGACCTTAATAAAATTAGAGGTAGAGAAGAAAATATGAGCAGTTTAAAATCTTTCAATCATATCCAATCGGTCAACGAAAGGTACCAAACAATTCAGTCTTTATTTTTACAATCTATTTATTTGTACTAAAAATTAAAAAAAAACTAGCCAAGTTTGTGTCGGGCACACAGACTTCCTTGATAATAAGCATAATAAGTGAGTTCGCGGTTTGACCGCTATAACGACTAAAACTGGGCCCAAATAGGAAGGTCATAACTGAAGGACTTATTTTCAAATCAGCCTTATAGGGAGTGATATTCACAAAACATTAAAAAAGCTTTTCGATTTTGATAATAATAATACGGGTAAAGAAAATCATACTCCATTTACTTGTATTGGAAGTACCCAAAATAATAATGTTTTTTAAGATTTTATTTCACAGTTTTCAAGCGTGATTAATAACTATGCCAAATTACAGACCTACGGTCTCTGAGCAAAACTGCGGATGGATGGACGGACATGGCGAAACTATAAAGGTATAATTGTTGTGTAACTACGGAACCCTAAAAAAGAACAACAATTAGAATTCTTCTGTACTTACACTATTATCAAGCTCAGCGCTCCCTCGAACCTTGCGCCAAAGGCTCCAGCCTATTCAGCCTGCGGGTAAATTAGTCCCTGTCCATGGTCATGTAATAAATTTTAAAAAATCAGAAGGATTCTTGGATACCTACTTTTAATAAGAGAAATTTGACAGATTTCTGGGTTTATTGCTCTCAGAATGATCTAAAAATAACCAGCGAAATCATTAAAATCATAATTTTAATTTTACTTTTATTTGGTTTTATTTTTTATTCACTGTTAAAGTGACTCGCAGGAAGAGTTTTTATGGAAAACTGGATACTTAATTAATTAATAGACTATGATGCATAAAATCCTATTCAGATAAGAGATTCTTCTGTGGTTGTTCATGAAAGAAGACAAGAAAGAGTTATTCAACATTCAACCTTTAGGTAAATGTCGAATGATGGATTTCGAGGGACTGTTCAGCCATCGACTATGAATTCTATTGTACGTCCTCATCTACGGAATGGTTGTAATTGAATGACTCCTCCACCTGAAATGTTGGACCACTCTTTAAATTTATTATTAAGTACGTATCATATATTTGATTAAATATTATTCATATGAAATTATACATGCATATGAAAGTATATACGGTACTAATACCAAAAAACAATTTTTAATTTTTTTGTCTATCTATCTGTCTGTTTGGTCCGGCTAATATACAAAACGGGGCAAACAATTTTGACGGGACCTTTATTGGCAGATATCTAATGTTATAAGGAGTAACTTAGGATACTTTTATATTAGAAAAAGAATTAGGGTTCCGTGCAAAATATTAAATCCTATGAAATCACACTAGGTATCGTGAAGGAAATCAACCTTCATATTTGGATCTAGTATTAAAAAATGAGGACTCACTTATAGCTAGTATCGATCACCATCGACTGCCCCTATTGGTAAAAGCGATCATACCTGCTTATTGGCTACTATAGAGTTGCAAACGCAGAACCAACAAACGCAACATAAAACCAGACTAAATTTTAACAAAGCCGATTACGACAAAATAAACACTAAATTGTTATCATTGTTACCCGAAAATATGGCAGCCAAAAGGTGTAGTAAATCACAATTTGAATACCTTCATGGGGCACTGATGGAAACTATAAATTTGTACGTACCACGGTTGGATATCCGTCTAAATAACACAAACAAGCCCTGGGTTAGAAACAAAACTAAAAACCTCATCAAGAAAAATAGCCTTATAGAACAGATATGTGCTGACTGGACTAGAACAAATTAGCCAAAAAAATTAGCCGTGTAGTGGCGGTCAAGAATATCCACTACCCCATATCCTCCCGTGGGTGTCGTAAAAGGCGACAAAGGGAAACAGGTGGGAGATGGGCAGCAGCATCTTCCTGATAATAGCCAATATTATAATAAAAAAAAAACTGCGGTTGCCAACCCGCTCGCCAAGCGTGGCAACTATGGCAAATACCCCCCTTATGAATGGATGTAATAAAGAGACGGCCCCCAGTCCCCGGCGGCCCCGCTATTCCTGGCTACGGTGGCGACCATGGTAACGGCGGGGCAGGGGGTGCTAAGAATCTCCGGTGGAGGTTTAGTTGCCACCTACGACGACTCGACCTGGCAACATACAACGCACGCACCCTGAGGACTGACGAGAAGATCGTGGAGCTGGAAGAAGAGATAGACAAGTTGCGCTGGCATATTATAGGATTATCCGAAGTCCGAAGAGAGGGGGAGGACACGGTAATCCTCGAATCCGGCAACTTGCTCTATCACCGGGAGGGCGAACATCTGTCCCAAGGAGGTGTCGGATTTATCGTCCACAAGTCTCTCGTTAACAACCTTGTAAAGATCGGGAGTGTGTCGACGAGGGTTGCGTACCTTATACTCAGAATCACCAAACGGTATTCCCTGAAGGTCATACAGGTTTACGCACCAACCTCGGCACACCCCGATGAGGAGGTGGAGGAAATGTATGAGGATATCTCTAGAGCCATGCATTCCTCCAAAACCCAATATACGGTGTTAATGGGAGACTTCAATGCAAAACTAGGCACAAGAGAGAACGGTGAGCTGAAAGTAGGGAAATTTGGAATAGGGCAACGGAACCCAAGGGGCCAGCAGCTGGCCGACTTCATGGAGAAAGAGGGACTCTTTATGATGAACTCTTTCTTCAAGAAGCGGCCCCACAGGAAGTGGACCTGGTTGAGCCCCGACGGTTCGACAAAAAATGAGATTGACTTCATTATGACGACCAGACGACAACTGTTCAGTGATGTCTCAGTGATCGCGAGGGTGAAAACCGGCAGCGATCACCGAATGGTTAGAGGCACACTGAACCTAAATGTTAAGTTGGAGAGGTCTCGTCTGATGAAGTCAACGCTCCGTCCCCCTCGTGCTCTAATCCAAAGTCCCGAAACCTTTCAGCTCGAGTTACGTAACCGTTTTCAGTGCCTAGAAGACTGCAATGAAGTGGACGATATGAATGACAAGCTCGTGGAAACTGTCCATGCGGTCGGAGCTAAGTTCTGCAAGACCCGCCGCAGAAGAACACAAAAACTCTCCGATCACACTCTTAATCTCATGGCTGTTAGACGGGAGATGAGGCTACATTCTTCAATAGATTTGACAGCATACAGGCAACTGAACAGACAGATCTCCAAATGCATGCGGCGGGACTTACGCAACTTCAATACAGCTCGTATTGAAGAAGCGATCGAGCGGAACCAAGGCTCCAAAGTCTTTGCCAGAGATCTGTCTGCCAGAAAGAGCCAACTGTCAAAGCTGAAGACCGAATGTGGCAGCATCGTTTCCGGGGCACCTGAGATTTTGAGTGAGATTGAGAGGTTCTATGGGCAGCTGTACACGTCATCGTTTGAGCCACACGCAAGTGTGAGTAACGATCCAAGAGCGAGTCTTATCCGACACTATTCCGAAGATATCCCGGACGTCAGTCTGAGCGAGATTAGAATGGCTCTCCAGCACCTTAAAAACGGCAAGGCCCCAGGCGAGGATGGAATTACAGCGGAGCTTCTGAAAGCGGGTGGAAGACCGGTACTCGAAGTCCTTCAGAAGCTCTTTAATTCCGTCCTCCATGGTGGCATAACACCGGAGGCGTGGAGCAGAAGTGCGGTGGTCTTGTTCTTCAAGAAAGGTGACAACGCTCTCTTGAAGAACTACAGACCGATTTCCCTTCTGAGCCGCGTCTACATGCTGTTTTCGAGAGTCATTACGAATCGTCTTGCGCGCAGACTTGACGACTTCCAGCCTCCCGAACAAGCCGGTTTCCGAAAGGGCTTTAGCACCATAGACCACATACATACCCTACGGCAAATTGTACAGAAGTCCGAAGAGTACAATTTGCCACTATGTCTGGCGTATGTGGACTATGAGAAAGCCTTTGATTCCGTCGAAATTTGGGCGGTGCTGCAGTCCCTTCAGCGGTGCCAAGTTGACTGTCGGTATATCGAAGTGCTGAAGTGTTTGTACAGTAGGGCTACGATGGCTATCCGAGTACAGAACCAGAGTACGAAACCCATCCAATTGCAGAGAGGTGTAAGACAGGGTGATGTTATATCCCCGAAACTCTTCACCGCTGCATTGGAAGACGTTTTCAAGCTTCTGGACTGGAAAGGATGCGGTATTAACATCAATGGCGAATACATCACTCACCTTCGATTTGCCGACGATATAGTCCTTATGGCAGAATCGCTGGAGGACCTAAGCACTATGCTCAATGACCTCAATAGTGTCTCCCAACGGATAGGTCTTAAGATGAACATGGACAAAACAAAGATCATGTTTAATGTCCATGTCACACCTATGCCGGTAGTTGTTGGGAGCACTAAGCTCGAAGTTGTTGACGAGTATGTTTACCTGGGACAAATAGTCCGACTAGGTAAGTCCAACTTCGACCGAGAGGTCAATCGACGGATTCAACTCGGCTGGGCAGCGTTCGGGAAGCTACGACACATCTTCTCGTCAGACATACCTCAAAACCTTAAAACGAAATTGTACAACCAGTGCGTGTTGCCAGTGATGACTTACGGAACTGAGACGTGGTCCTTCACTGCTGGCCGTATGAGGAAGCTCAAGGTCGCTCAGCGAGCTATGGAGAGGGCTATGCTCGGAGTTTCTCTGCGTGATAAACTTAGGAATAAGGATATCCGCAGTAGAACCAGAGTAACCGACATAGCCCAACGGATTAGTAAGCTGAAGTGGCAGTGGGCCGGCCATATAGCTCGAAGAACCGACAACCGATGGGGAAGAAAGGTTCTCGAGTGGCAGCCTCGTACCGGTAGGCGAAGTGTAGGGCGTCCCCCCACGAGATGGAGTGACGACCTGGTAAGACATGCAGGAAGTCGATGGATGCAGGTGGCTCAGGACCGTGCTATGTGGCATTCTTTGGGGGAGGCCTATGTTCAGCAGTGGACTTGTGAAGGGCTGTAATGATGATGAATGATGATGGACTAGAACAACATTATGGAGACTACAGAAGCACGAACAACCAATTACTAAATGAAAATAGAAAAGCTCGAACAACCTACGAACAAGAAATAGTGCATGCAGGACCAAAAAAGTTTTACTCCTATATAAAACAACAAGTAACATCAAAAGTAAGCATTCCTACTATTTTGCTAAACAATCAAGGACAAACTGTGATCCAACCTCATGAAATTTCCAGGGTATTTGCGGACCAATTCGCGAGTGTTTTCCAAATAGAACCACATGACGAACTGCCTACATTAGACCCGACACTTCAAGTAGAGGATTCCATTGAAGAAATTCTGTTTACGCCAGACCAAGTCAACCGAGTCATTTCAGAAATGAAAACAGACTCCAGGACCACACGATATACCAGTAGTTATGTTGAAGAAATGCAACCTATCTCACTATTTAACAACAATAATGCAAACATCGTACGAGACAAGCATCTTACCGGACTTATGGAAAACAGCATTGGTGACACCCATATTTAAAAAAGGTAGCAAACTGGAACCATCCAGTTACATACCCATTAGTCTGACCAATGTGGTCTGCAAGGTTATGGAGAAAATTATAGTCATGCATATTAGAAACTTCCTCTCCAACTACAAAGTTATCCCTAAACAGCAACATGGTTTTTGTCCACATCGTTCCACAATTTCCAATTTATTATTATGCCTATCATAATGGACCAAACACTTTAATAAGAGAGATCCTATTGACGTAATTTATCTTGACTACGAAAAGGCCTTCGATGAAGTCCCTACGAGAAGACTCCTTCAGAAACTGGAATGCATAGGAATACGTGGAAAACTACTGGCTTGGATCGAGTCTTTTTTGTGTGGGAGAACCCTACAAGTAAGAATCGGTGAAACGAAGTCTGATCATATAGATGTACATAGTGAAGTGGCACAGGGTTCCGTTCTAGGCCTTGTATTATACATTATTTATACTTTTGACCTTCCCCTTTGCCTACGAATATGCAAATATGCTGCATATTTGCAGATGATACTAAAATATTTGCAAATCCACTAATAGACTACGACCGCCTTCTGGATGATATAAATAAAATAGCTATTTGGTTCAAGGAATGGCTCATAAATCTCAATGCTTCAAAATGTACAGTATTACACATAGGAAACCGTAACCCTCGTCTTACCTATAAACTAAACTGAGCGGCGCGTATTTATTGCTTTTCGAAGTATTCTCCGCGAAATTTGACACATTTTTCCATACGATGGAACCAATCACTGAAGCAACCATTCCATTCGGAAGTTGGGATCTCCAAAATGGCCGTTTTGTAGGCGTCCACAGCTTCTTCAGGTGATGAAAATCTCTGTCCACGCAATTTATTCTTTATTTTAGGGAAAGTATAGAAATCATTAGGGCTTAGGTCGAGGCTGTACGGCGGATGGTCTAATAATTCTGTTTTCTTGCTCTTAAAACTCTTTTGTTCTGTGTGCGGTGTGAGAACTCGCATTGTCGTGATGGAGGATGATGCGGCGGTTGCAGTTCTCTTTACGGAGTTCAGAAACGACTTGTGGCAAACAAATGCTAGCATACCATTCTGCATTAATCGTTCTTTGTCCCTCAAGAGGAATAGTCGTAACATGGCCGGTTTTGGAAACAAACGTGGCCGCCATTTTTTTTGCAACACTCCGTGAACGAACAATTTTTGTTGGCTTTAACTCATTTTCGAACACCCAAACTCGTGACTGGTTTTTTGTTTCAGGTTCGTACGCATATATCCAGGATTCGTCACCTGATACGATGTTGTATACAGCATTTGAGGATCATGCGTGGAATTTTTCGAGAGTTCTGACGCACCAAGTAACGCGAGCCGCTTTTTGCTCTTCACAGAGCGAATGCGGTATCCATCGGAAAAACAACTTTTTTACACCTAATTGTTCATGCAAGATTATTTGTATTTAACTCATGCCAATGTCCAAAGTTGCCTGAATTTCGCGGTATGTCACATGTCGATCTTCCTCAATCAGTTTACGCACAGCATCAACGTTTTCTTGGGTGACTGCAGTTTTTGGACGACCTTGAAGGGGATCATCACTGAGCTTGACTCGTCCACGTTGAAATTCAGCAAACCAGCGATAAATTGTGGTTTTGGATGGGGCTTCATTACCAAATGCAGAAATCATCCGGACAACACACTGTTTTTGTGTTAAACCACTTCGAAAGTCATAATAAATCATCGCTCTTGAATTTTCTCGAGTCAATTCCATTTTCTCAACGACTAAACAAGTTTGACAAAACCTTGTGACAAGACCGAGAATCTTTCTTTAAATAAATAAATGGTATTCGATTTTTAAAACCAAGGAGTTTTCAATTAAAAAGATTTTAATATGACAGGAACAGTGGAAATATTTCATTCCCGATACTTTTAGTGCAGCCTATGTAATTACCGTCTATCTAGTAGCACTGCTGCCATCTGAAGTTAGAAACCAAAGAGTCATTACAATTTTGCTAGAAAACTGTTACTTGCTCACAATAATAACAAGCATAGAGGGAATACTGAAACAAAAAAAAGATCTTGTGGTTAAACTATTTATGCATATAATGTTGTTGTACAAAATAACATAGCTATATTATTCTCACCTTCTTTATGTTCAAGGTTGTTGCCTTTTTATAATTCCAAAGAAACCTTTATTTATGTGCTATTAGCAAAACAAATAATGTTGTCGATAAATTCATTTAGTCTATGATTTAGTAACATTAAGGATATTAATTAATTAGGTTCGTTTAATACTTAGATATAATAAGTAATCTAAGGAAATAGAACAGGAGATTAATTATTATAAATAATAAAAGCCTTAAAAATAGTGAGAGCAGATGTTCAACTAGCTCTCTTGCTTATGCTATTAATCATTATCAGTAATAAGACAGCGTAACATAAATAGACTATACATTCAGTATAAAGCAATTAGAGTTTGATCATACCGTAATATGTTTGCGTCACAATTACACACTGGTGTAACGGGAAGGACATAATTAAATGGTAACACCCAAACATACAAACCAACAGCAACACCACTCATTCCAATGTAACACAGAGCAACCTCTTAGCAACACCATTTTCCTTACCTGCACCAGAAGAAACACCACTACGGACAGAACCACGATATTTTAGAATCTTAGAATTCGTAGAATGACGCAAGCGAATCTTCACCGCTCGGCACCTGCACTGAACTTAACACTGCACAAACGAGTGGGGATTCCCTATGTACCCTCAATTCTACCCCGCTACTATCAACATGACGCTCCGCTATAGTGACGCAACCTCTTACTCATTCTCGATCCATCCGATATTTTATAGACACATCGACACGGACAATCCTCACATACGACCGTCCTCGGGCGTGTATCTTCATGAATTCCTGTAACAAACACGATTAATCAGCCCTTCTTCGCTTGTTTATCCTGACATGCAAAGATACACAATATACGCAAGGCGATTATGTTTGATCTCATGCAAACTAACACTGGCTAAGGTGTCCTTTCGACCAGCTATCATCTGCCATGATGACTTGGACTGGATAACCTAGCTTTCGACTAGCTAGCTCAGAGAGCGACAGCTTCCCTTCGACGAGTCGTCATCTCATATGATAACATGGACCGGACAACTGGATATTTCCACTAAGGACACACAGATACACAGCTTGCACGGTACTGTTAGCATCAATAAAAGATTAACAACAAATGAATCATCGAAGGAAGGTACACGGCGGCGGTGCGGTATACAAAGTGCGACATTGATATGTTATGAGTCATTTGTTTTCCGTTATTACCCCCGCCTTATGATTGCAAATTAGTGCAATGATAATGTAGTACATAAGCGAAGAGAAATTTGTTTTTGCGCATTAGCTCTCTAAATTTCTTTAGTGACACAATGCCTACTCCTTTGTTTTGTACCAAAACGACAGAATTTATTCACAATAATATTTTGCCTGTTGGCACCAATATACCAGCACAAGCACGTGTTGTTATCAACAATGTTTTAACATTTTTCACTGAAATGAAAATAGATCCCGAAAAGTTACAAAGTGTTAATTTCTGCTGTTCTCGTGAACTTGCTGCGGCGATATGTGGTGTGAGCGTTAGAGCGGTCGACAAAATTAAAAAAGAGTGTATAAAGGGAGAAGTTAGCTCTCCGCGAGAAAGCGTTTATCGGCCTTGTACAGTAACTGCGTTAGACGACTTTGACAAAAGTGTAATTAAACAAATAGTGTCGTCGTTTTATCGCGACGGTGATTATCCTTCCACGGCTATAATATTGAGTACAGCAAAAGAAAGAATTGATGGATTCCAGTGTTCTATTTCTTCTATGCGTAAAATACTCATAGAACTTGGGTACAAGTACACACAGGTTCCAGATGGTCGTAAACAATTGATAGAAAGGGCTGACGTCGTTTGTGCGCGGTTACAATTCCTGAGAAACTCAAGACCCTGAGAGATAGTGAAGATACTCGACCAATAATTTATTTGGATGAGCCTTTGGAAATCACAGCCGCCAACGAATTTGGCTAGACAAGGATGGACAAGGCGGCTTAAACACAAAAAGGGAAAAGGGGGGCAGACTAATTATTGGTAAATATTCTTTCATCTTTTATGTAAGAAATACGACTGTGGATGACGATGACTCTGATGATTCTGGTATAGAATTTTAATGTAAATAGTTTTAGATTTAATTTTAGATATAAGTTATTATCTTTGTATTTATTTTTAATATAACTTGTTACATTCCAAACATTTGTACTTATAAAACATAACATAAACACTCACGCCTGTCACCCAGAGGGGTAGGCAGAGACTATGGAATTCCATTTGGCACGATCCTGACACACCTCTCTCGCTTCCTCCACATCCATATACCTACGCATACACGCTCGTCGGTTAAAGGTACTCTTAATTTGGCCCATTTTCAATATATCGCCTATTTGGTCGATAAACTTTCGCCTAGGGCGACCCTTCCCGACTCTGCCAGTTTACTTATAGTTTTTTTAATACATAGATATCTAATTAATAATTTATTTTAAATCATTATTATTCTTATTTTAATAAATACGTTGTTTTATCTATTTTTTTTCTTTTTTATCACTAACCTACATAATGACAAAACTAAATATACTATCGATGACGCTTATCGACAACAATAATGCGCATCACTAGGTCCAAAAGTCCGTGAGTGGGAGAGAGAGCGAAATACTACGATGATTTATGACCCAAACTGCACGGACAAAATAATTCTATTATAGACCTCCACCAACACCACACGCGCACCGCACTCACTCTTTGAGCTACGGCTACGGTATAATTTATTAAAGACGTCATGCCTTGTAAAATAATGTCAAACGCAATACTACAATGTAGATGTCATTTTTCTAGTAAATCAGAAGAAACGTATTTGGCGTAGTATAAAGAGACAACAGATGACCAATTGTCAATCAAGCTCTACTTTTTTCGTTATTTGAAAATTAAATTAGAAAAACGAGACAAGTATATTGACTCAATTTATGTACAGTCGAATTGTAAGTTCTTCTTCTTCCTCTTCTTTTAAATTATGGCTTCTCTTGATAGAATTCTGCCAGTGTCAAGTCAGTCATGAGAGTGACAAGTAAATATTTATTACATTAAAGAGTTCTCAATTTTACAAGTGGGTTCACAATCTACAACAAAAGACGTCACATTTTTATATACCATCAACAAAATTAATTAATAATTTTACAGTTTAACACAGTGTACGAATAAAATCACACAAAATATTTACAAAAGGATTATACACTAGGGACATCAAATACTGGAAATTTACAGGACGCGGGACGTAATGGGGCAGGATATCATAGAGAGAGTGAGAAAGATTAGGCCACTCAAAGAACAGATAATTTACGGATCCTTCGTCTAGCCCACATTCACAGATTGAGCTATCCCTAATCCTTAGTTTTGCCAAGTGTACCGGAGTACAAGCATGTCCAAAGCGAAGGCGACAAACAGTAGATGTGATTGTTTTATTAAAGTGGCGATATTGAAAGAACCAGGTTTTGATGGGCATTAGTTTGGACTTTGGAATAGTGTTTACATTTTAAAAGTTTAGACTGATGCCAGATACTTTGCCATGTAGACAGAAGGCTGGATCCAGCCTTTGGTAGGAGGTCATATGCATAGAGGCATTGTTTAGGGAGGGAGCCAGATTTGGTGGTTTCTTTAGCTAAATGATCCGCAATTTCATTACCCTGAATCCCGCAGTGGCTAGGGATCCAAGCCAAGACAATTTTCAGCCCTTTTTTATGGCAGTTGTACAAAGACTTTCTAATATTTAAAATTAGGGGGTATCTTATCTTAGAGTGAAAAGGACTGGATGCTATGCTTTGAAGGCAACTGAGCGAGTCAGAGAAAATGAGAGTCCTTTCCAGATTGTGAGATTCTGCATATAAGACTGCTTCTAAGATAGCTAAAGACTCACCTGTGAATACAGATAAGTCAGGTGGGGAGTTAAAATTTAAAATAATCTTGTAGTAGGGGATCCACACTGCAGACCCAACTAATCCTTCGTCACTTAGCTTTAAAGCATCAGTGTACATAATTAACCAATCATGCAAATTTTGGAGGAGGAGCATATTTAATTTATTATTTACTTCAATAGTATTCTTATCTATTCCGAAATTTAGAATGATGTCTGGGTTGAAAATTAGAGCTTACTATGGGATATTGACAAGTGGATTGTTACGGGATTGATAAATAGGAGAGTGAACATTAACTAATTTAATGTAACTTTTTATAATACATGGCAAATCTTTGTGGGACCAATATGAAGATTCCCTGTCCGACTGATACAAGGAACGAAGTTTGGAGAGGAGAGGATGGTGTAAATAACAGACAGTTTTGAACAAAAACCTATTTGAGAGATATTGTCTACTTAGAAATAAGGGGGGCTCAACACATTCAATTTGTAGAGCAGAAATGGGAGTAGATTTCATGCCACCTGTTATTATACGTAAACATTTTGACTGAATTTTGTCCAAGGTATTAAGAGCCATTTTGCTACATGGCTCTAGTAAAAAGCAGCCATAGTCAAAATGACTTCTAATAAAAGCATTGAATAAAAGCTTTTGGGAGTAGGGGTGGGAACCCCACCAGGCACCTGACAGGGATCGGATTACACTGAGGTTTTTTCACATTGGAAGCAATATATGATAGATGAGGAATTCCTGTCATTTTGTTATCCAGAATAACTCCTGGAAATTTCACCTGATTTTCAGTGGGAATTAGGGTATTTTCAATATATATGGACACTTCTGGTATTTGCCTTCGCCTAGAGAAAACCACAATACTGCAACTGCTTTCAAAGGAGTCATTGATAAGCCATGCTCAAACAGCCAGTTATTAAGAAAGTTGGCAGCCTGGGATAAACGGGAAGTAGCTTTGGCAATAGAGGCATCAGTTACAAATAAGGCCAGATCATCTGCATATTGCAGGACATTACCTAAGTAATTCACAGATCTGTCTAGATCATGAGTGTAGAGGCTGTATAACAAAGGGCTCAAGACAGAACCTTGTGGTAGTCCCTGCCAGGTAAATCTAGCTTGTAGAAATCTTCCTACAGAACGGACTAATATGCGTCTATATAAAAGTAAGTTTGATACGAAATTTGTTATTCTCTCAGGAATATTCAGCTGATACATTTTTTGCCTGAGCAGTGGGAGAACAACATTATCATATGCTGCACAATCATCAATAAAAACGCCTACCAGAAAATTGTTATTGAAGAAGGCAAGTCTTATATCGGATACTAAAATGCTAAGGCTATCCATTGTGCTAAAACCTTTTCTAAAACCAAATTGGCTCTTTGGTATAATGCCTCTATTTTCAAGAATCCACTCAAGTCGATTTTTTACAAGGTGCTCCATGATTTTAGACAAGGTTGATGAAATAGCAATAGGGCGATAACGGCGATCAGGAATGGAACCAGTTGTGAAAGCAAAGTTAATGATGTTTAAAAAGAACTGTTTACACTTAGTACCCATTGTTACGGCCTACAGCTGCTTCTACAAAGGTTCAATATCCGGGGCCCATAAGCGGAGACTCAACAAGCAGCCGCAGGTTCGAGCCCGAATGGCTATATGGAAGAATTTCCTATCATATTAAGCTATATAGAATATGTTTTATCCTAATACAATTTAATGGGGAGGCTAATCAAATAGATATTACTTACCTGGCCGTAGGTGTGTATGTGTTGAGTATAGTGGTGTTTTGTGGTGTTGGTGATGATAGACCTGACGGGACCTCTGAAGTCGGCAGCAGACCGGACTTCGGCGCCGCTAAATTGTGGTAATCTTCCGCGACGACACCCACCGTCACTTTCTTTCTTCTTCCCTATGACAGTCTATTAACTATACTTCCAGACGCCACTAACACTAAACTAAAGCGTAACACACCGCTAATACCGAAAACGTATCCGAACTATATCAAAGGCCGCACGAGCAAATGAATATTGTCAAATGCACTAATATACGCTATCAAATTAGAATAACCGAATTTGCAGTAAATTAGGCGCTCATGACACAAAATTTAGACGTTGATCGCAATCAATTTTAACTTCCTAACAATTTGTTAGCCCGGATTCTAATTCTAGATTTAACATACAAAACCCTCGTCGTGGCAACAACTTGCTAACAAAACCGACTCCAAAATGGAGGTTTCCCGGGCGACTTTAAGACATGCTCTCGGTGGCACTGTATTCTAGCAACTCTGTTGCACTAACGTTCTGACCTCGCGTCCTCTACGCTACAACGGAAGTGGGGCCAAGGTGACCTTTACAAGTCGACGGGCGGAAGCAAGTGTGAATGCAAATTTCAAAGTTAATTGTTTGGCCTAAACACCCATATTAACTAGAAATGACTAGGGGATACCATCAATGTCAGGAGTGGAATTCTTTAGGTACCTAAAGTACTAACTGCAGTTCAGCTCTTCAGAATGGTTCATTAAGGTTATTAAAAGAGTTAGATGAATGAGGAGGAAATGATTTAGAGTTAGGAAATATCTCTTCTTCCAATGGAACCCAGGGGGAAGCCAGTCTGTTACTGAAGACGTCTAGCCAGTGGGAAGGGTCTGCACAAGGGAAATTACTATAATTTAAAGCACCACGGAAGTGCCTGATACTTTTCCAAATAAGAGAAGAAGGTGATCGGGGAGGTAGGCTCTAACAGAATGAAACCATCCTTTTTTTTCTTTTCGGAAAGCAGTTTATTGGTCTGAGCAGCTATTTTTTGATAATCTAGAAAATTTTCCATGGTCATATTAGAGGAATATAGCCTTTCTGCAGCCTTTCGTTTTTTAATAATTGAGGAGCAGTCTACATCCCAACATGGAGGTGAAGAATTTTTTTTTGTGGAGGAGTTCTTCAAAGGGAAAATTTTGCAGGCTATATTATTCAGAAGGGTTATAAATTGGGACTAGACACTCTGAAGGTTATCTAAAGAAACTGGGGGAAGGTTATTGATATGAAGTTCTGATTCTGAGGAAAATACATTACAATCAGCTTCAGACAGATTGAATTTGAAAAGGGGAGATATACTTCGAGTAGGGACACATCTATTACTTAGGTTTAAGAGGATGGGAAAGTGATCACTACCAAAAGAGGAAGGAAGAGTTTTTCATGATATGCTAGCAGTCAAGATTGGAGAGCACAATGACAAGTCTACTGCGGATCTAGGGTAGGACACCCTTCGCAGAATACTAGATTCTGGTGGGAGAACCATCATTTAGAAGACAAAGATTAAATTCATTGAAGACATCAAGTAGCAAATAACAAAAAGAGTCAGATTTATGGGAACCCCACATAACATGATGACTGTTGAAGTCTCCTAGTACAATGTAAGGTGGGGAGATGCTTGATAGAATTAAATTGAGTTCTGGAATACAAAAAGGAGTGGGAGATGGAATGTAAATGGATAGAATTGTGATGTCCAAAGCCTTAACAGCTACTGCATTAATATTGCCTAATATAGGATGAAGCTGGATAGGTGATAAAGAAATGGTCCTGTTTAGTAGAATCAGAGCACCTCCATAGCCATCACTCCTATCACTACGATAACAGGAGAAGCCTGGGGTTCTAAATGGCTGGCCTGGCTTAAGCCAGGTTTCCGATATTACAAGTATTGAAGGATTATAAGAGTTAATTAAGTGAATTATATCAGGTTTCTTATTCTTGATGCTCCGACAATTCCACTAGAGGAGGGTTAGGGACTCGAACTTTATATATTCTGGAAAAGAGGTCTTGTTTGTTTTTCACGTTGAACGGTAAATGGGAATCATCAAATTTGCCAACAATATCTGTAAGGGAGGCCACAAGATTTTCTAGAAGATTATCATAAGAGGATATTACATTGTTTTGTAAAGCATGTCCATTGGTGATAGATGAGGAAGGAGTGCTTGTAATGTTATAGTGTGAAACTTTATCATAACCTACTGAAGATTGCGCTGAGATAGATTTGGCTTTATAGATGGTTTTCCTATAGGATTGGGAAGGAGATGGAAAAGTAGGAAGGTTTACAGGTGCCCGAGTAGAGGGGAGATGGCTTGCAGGAACTTGTGAGAATGCAACATTAGAATAAGGTCTTCTGACAGCCGGGAAACGGGCAAAAGCCTCAAGATATGACATATTCTCTAGTGACATTACTATCTTGATAGCTTTTTGCCTTGAGTGTTCAGGGCAACTGTTTTCAATGGCCGAATGGTTTGCAGAGCAGAAAAGACAGGTTGGGGAATATGTGGGACAATTTTCTACAGTATGTTCTTTGCTGCATTTAAAGCAACGTGGTTTGGATCGACATTGAGCTTTGACATGACCGAAACGGCAGCATTTAAGACACTGGATGGTAGGGAGAAGGTAAGTCTCTACAGGTAATGATGCATAAAAGCAGTATATATTTTTTTATAGGATAAGGGTGACAAACGAGCACACAGTCCACCTGATGGTAAGTGGTTGCTGCGGCTCATAGACATCTACCTCGTTTGCGAATCAAAATGCAGATGCGTTGTCACCCGTGAGGACTAAGATGGAATGCCTCATTTCCAGTAAAAAGGGCCTCCTGCACTCACCAAGCGAAACGCAGAGGTTCGAGCCGGCCATCCGTGCGACAGCACAAGCTGCCGCGTGGCTCTACCACTGTTAAAGACAAGACAACAGTTTGAGTAGGGACCCACTCTACTTCATCGCCCTTCTTGACCTTTCTATTAAGTCTTCTGGCTTTAATGATTTCCCCTCTGCCAGGAGGGAGCTCGAATTCGCAAACTAGTTCCTCCATAGAGATGTCAGTTGGGATACCCCTAATCACACCCATACGAGTAACATTAAAAGTTGGAATGACAGCAGAAAGTTTATATTGCGAAAGAAACTGAGATTCAATAAAATTATTAGCATCAGTAGCTGTTTTAAAAGCAATTGAAACTCTATTACGTTACGCCCTAAGATTTTGATGCCCTGTTTTTCAATATTGGCTACTTTATTTTATGAGAGGATATGGCCAATTTTCACAGATCTAATTGTATAACCTGCTGATGGATCAGGTTCTGAGCGACTTAAATGAATATACTTACTTTTTTTTCTTGGAATTCAGGATGGACGAATGTATTTTGATAGGAGGCCGAAGAGTGATCTTTGTGCCCTATTTTTTTCTTTGGGAAGCTGGGTAAAGGATCCGTAAGTTTACGTTTGATAGAGCTAGAATCACCGCATACATCCGGTGGTTCAGCGTCTCCCCCATCAACATCCATCGTCGTCACAAAGATCTACATCAACTATCTAAACAAATAATACTCACCAACTAACAAACAGAACACACTCAGACAACACAAAGAAAATTGAGAAAGTTTACCGCAAATTTAAATCGGAAAAGAATTAAAAACTTATTTCAGTACAAAAACAACGTGTCATTAAACTACCAATCACTCTGACAGCAGAATCGAATTGTAGGTTCCCTCTATACATATAGATGAATGTCATTACTCTCAGGTTACTTATATAAAGTCTTTGCACTTTGTTACATAATTATGTAGGGTACTTTCAAAATAAAAATACGTTTGAGGCGTCTTATTCACGGTCCATTTTGCTTGCAAAAACTATAAATTTTACCTCTGTTGTATTTACTATATACTAGTAGTTTATTTCTATATATTTTAATAATGATACTTAATCAAATATGTGATGTGTTTAATGATAAATTTAAAGAGTGGTTCAACTCTTCAAGTGGAGGAGTCATTCAATCATAAACAATCCGTAGAATTAGACTGACAATGGAATTCATGGTCGATGGCTAAACAGTCTCCCGAAATCCATTATTCAACATTTACTTAAAGGTTGAATGTTGAATAAATCTTTCTTGTCTTTCATAAAAAACTACAGAAGAATCTCTTATCTGAATAGAATTTTATGTAATTATAGCCTATTAATTAATTTAGTTTTTCTGTTTTCCATGAAAACTTCCTACGTGTCACTTTGACAGTAAATAAAAAATAAAAACAAATAAAGGTAAAGTAAAATTATGATTCTAATCGTTCTAATGATTTCGCTGGTTATTTTCAAACGATTTTAAGAGCAATAAACCCCAGACATCTGTCAAATTGGGAGTTTCTTTTTTTTTTGAAATGACTAAGAATTCCAGTGTAACTTGAAAAAGTATTTAATCACAACGTTTTAACTAATTCTATGAAACTGTCAATCTCCTAATATTAAAAGTAGGTACCCAAGAAACCTCCTGATTTTTTAAAAATTTATTACATATCATGGACAGGGGTTAATTTATCCACAGACTAAATAGGCTGGAGCCTATTTAACCTGTGGGTAAGTGGCTAAGTGTGGGGAGTTCGATGGGGCGCTAAGCTTGCCTTTGCAATCACCATTTAATAAATAAGAAAGTGCCGATGAATATTAATTGTTGCTCTTTTTTAGGGTTCTGTAGTTACACAACAAGGAACCCTTATAGTTTCGCCATGTCCGTCTGTCCGTCAGTCCACGGTTTTGCTCAGAGACCATAGGTGCTACAAATCTGTAATTAGACATAGTTATAGATATTGATAACGCTTGAAAACTGTGAAATAAAATCTTAAAAAAACATTTTTTTTTGGGTACTTCCCATGAAGCTAATACAAAGGGGAGACGGCATAATCAACTGTGCACTGTGATTCTAAGTAGGTCCTGACGTCATCATAGTGGGCGTGGCTTTAGTTAGTACACTGTCAGCATTCATCCTGTGCGCTTATGTGTTGAAAAAATCGCATATCGGTGTATTTTCGTAATATTAAGAAGAAAAGGATGAAGTGTTGTGTTTTATTGTGTAAAAACTACTCAGATAGACGCTCTGGTGTTATGGATGGCATCACATTTCATTTGTAAATAATTTTACACCTAATTTATTAAAATAGTTCTAGAAAAATCTCTTTGCGTCGGCATTCAAATATAATTAAATATATTCGACACTAGATGGCGACACTTTGTGTCATGTGAACTAAAAATATAAAGGTCCGTAGAGCTCAGTATTGGTAAAATAATCATACGAATGTGCTGAAATTTGTTTTGCATTCAGACATAAAGAAATTTTAATCGCAAAATATTATTTTTATAGTTTATAATAATTTTGAGAACAGGCCGTATTCTCGTCAAGTAAACCTCAAAATAACAAAAAGACAGGGCCCTAATTAGAATTCAATTATTTTTCCCAGTAATCCACAACTTTTAATATTAAAATGCAGGAAATTGTACTTAGGCTCATTTTTACGAAATGTTTAAGTTATATTTAAGTGACATTCTATATACAAAGAATCACTTAAATACAATTTAATATTCTTAGATTGGCATTCAAAAAGTGCATTCGGATGCCTAATTTGAAATAAAATATTTATATTTTTATTGATTTGTTAATAAAATTATATTAATTATAATAATTTGTATATTATTTGCTCTCCCTCAGAGCTCACACATAAATAATAGTCCAGCCGTTACTGTGTGAAAAAAATTACACATACATAGTACATACTTAGTGTGAAATAAGCTCAAGGAGACAGAAAGAACACACAAAATGTCGCCTTTATAATATTAGTGAGATAAGTAGGATATTTAGTTCCAAATTAAATATCCTACTTAATATTGAACATAGAATATTTAGTTTCAAAGAGACTATTTTATGGATAAAATAAATATTTCTTGAAGGTTGATTTTCACGAAATGATAAACATATTTAAATTGTATTTAAGTGATTCTT
Organism: Parnassius glacialis; assembly: GCA_033319125.1. NCBI lineage: Eukaryota > Metazoa > Arthropoda > Insecta > Lepidoptera > Papilionidae > Parnassius > Parnassius glacialis. The sequence goes on from JAVANC010000012.1 coordinate 15,360,167, forward strand.
TGCATATAGAATGTCACTTAAATATAACTTAAACATTTAGTAAAAATCAGCCAAGTACAATTTCCTTCATTTTAATATTGAATGCTGGGTTACTGGGTAAAATAATTGAATTCTAATTGCGGCCCCGTCTTTTTGTTATTTTTTATGAGGTTTACTTGACGATAGATGGCGGCTTGTTCCCAAAATTATTATGAAAACTATAAAAATATTACTTTGCGATTAAAATTTCTTTGTCTGAATGTATTTGCTTCATAAAATAGACGCCCCGATGCTATGGATGGCATCACATTTCATTTGTAAGTAATTTTACACCTAATTTATTAAAATAGTTCTAGAAAAATCTCTTTGCGTCGGCTTTCAAATATAATTAAATATATTCCACACTAGATGGCGACACTTTGTATCCTGTGAACTAAAAATATAAAGGTACGTAGAGCTCAATAATGATAAAAGAATCATACGAAGGTGCTGAAATTTGTTTTGCATTCAGTCATAAAGAAATTTTAATCGCCAAAATATCATTTTTATACTTTATAACATTTTGTGGACATGCCGCCATCTACCGTCAAGGTAGCTAAGCTACATTGCAACATCGATATGGAAAGATTCGAGTAGTTTTACTATTTATCGGTAGATGTAGATAATGTAAAGTGGGCGGGGCTTTGCATCCCCTCACCCCGCAAATTGTCACGCGTTGTTACATAGTGAAATTTAATTACAACGTCTCCTCTTTGTATTTGCTTCATGGTACTTCCCATACAAGTAAATGGAGTATAATTTTTTTAACCGTCCATTCCATCATGTGCGGTATCGTTGGATAGGTCTTTTAAAAACATTGGGGGCGTGGAACAACATATTTTCGATTTATTTAGCTTTAAAGTGCTAGAGTCATGTGTCCCTCTACCAACTAGACCACTGTTTTTGAAAATGTGAAAAGTATACACGATAGTAGTATATATTATTAAGTTAAAAGAAAAGCTACCACAGCTATGTAGAATTAAGAAGTTAACGAGTAATAGTCGACCAACTTATAAAATGCACTTAGATTAGTAAAAATTTCGTTACAACTCCATAGAAAATAACCTAAAACTAACTGCATTAATAACTTTGTAATGTTATTGTAAACATTAATAAATAAACATTTTATGAAGAAAATGACTTAAATGCATTACTACCATTAGTTTTACTTTGACCTTCGCGGGATAGATAAGGTATTATTATCAAAATGGATTTTTTTAAATGTTTTTTTAATACCTTTTATTCCCTATAAGGCTGATTTAAACATAAGTCCTTCAGCTACGATCTTCCTATTTGCGCCCATTTTAGTCGTTATAGCAAGTCGTGGCACGTAAGTCTAGCGTTGACCGCTATTGCGCATAAGTCGCGCTGATTAGCTTATTGCGCACAAGTCGTGTTTATTGCGCATAAGTCGCGCTGATTGGTTCGTCGTATCATTCGCACGCACTGATTGGCTCTCCAGTCGCATTCGTGCAATTCAGTTTGTGCGCGTACCCTCCACGTTTCATTCAGCGCTAGACTTATGTGCCGCGACTTGTATCGCAAACTCACTTAATATGCTCATTATCAAGGAAGCCCACGTGTTGTGATGGACAACTACGGAATCCTTCCTCTACATTGACCCATGAACGACTCACTGGCCCATGCCGCAAAGGAGAAAGTCCATCTTTTAGGTTCTGGGGTTACACACTGCAAAATATCCCGCTCCGCTTGCTCCATGCTGGATGTACTCTCTGGATGTCAACTAATCGAGGGGGCCTGATGGAGTTGCTTCTATTGTGTTGAAGACAGGTGCTCCGGAGTTAACACTAGTTCTAAGGCGTCTTTTCCGGTACTCCTACTGCTTAAGCGTAACTGAACTGAACTTATGAACAAATCCCTGAAAAGGCGACCGCTCAGACCTGTCCAACACAGGCTTATCACCTTCATTTCCTTGTTCTGCAAAATAATGGGATCCATTATAAAGTGCCAGATCATAAGATATCTTGAGGACCATCAGCATCAGATGGCAGTCACTAATCAGTTGGTTCTAGTTCTAATCATCTAATTTGCTTAACTCATAGATGAGCGGAAGCAATAGAGTCCAAGAGGAAGGCCTTAGTCGTTACTTTGATCATAGCGAAGGCTTTCGATGGTCTTTGGCACAAAGCGCTTCTTTAGAAGCTTCCTTCCTATGGGCTTCCCGATAAATTGTGTAATTGCATACTTCGACTAGGAGCCTATTAATGCCAGTTTCCACAAAGCTGCGTGCTTATCACCTATGCTGTTTCTTCTGTACATCAATTACATATATGTTGCTGTAACTGATGATGGTAAGTAATACTGGTGATGCTTTTTACATCTTCCGGGGCTAATATTTCTCGGCAAAAGGTAATCAAGTATCGAAATAAACTTGTGTCTGAAGTTGAGTCTTATATAAAGAAAATCTTAGATTGGGGACTACTCTAGTCCCGTTTAAACTTCAGAAGACACAAGTTTGCACGTTTACCGCTAAAAAGAACCTCTTTGCTGTATTTACATAATTTCAGAGCACTCCCCATGCTGCCTCTGACAGGATTGGGATACGCGGCATCGACATATCGAATGACGTACAGTTCTGCGGTCACTTGGATGGGAAGGCTGAATTAGCCTCTAAAAAATTTGGAATGCTAAGGAGAGCGGCGGAGACCGTTGGCAACTTAACAAGGCGCAAGTTCGCCCACCTAGAAAGCTAGTAAAATATAAAAATCAGACCGAACAGGCCGGTGGGGACCGGGGGGTACCGGGGGTACCGGGGGTATTCAAAGTTAGCTTAGGGCTATCGGAACTCTAAATCGGGCACTGACTGACTGGATATTGGGTCCTTCAATCCAAATATTAATTTCTGTAGTCTGATGTATATTTTATTTAAAGCATTCTTCACAAGTGGGTTACTTTGCGCGATAGCCTTAGAAATAAGGACATACGCAGTAGAACCAGAAAAGCCGACATAAGCCGGTTATGTAAACTAAAGTAGCAATGGTCCGACCATATAGCTCAAAAAACCTACAACGAACGAGGTAGAAAGGTGGCAACCTTATACCGGTAATCGAAGAGTGGGGCGGCTCTCCACTAGATATAGTGTAGTAGTGGCCCTCCACTAGTACATAGCAAGATATACAGGAGTTCGATGAATGCAGGTGGCTCAGGGTCGTCATCTGTGGTTTTCCTTAGGGCTTAGGGGCATATATTCAGCAGTGGACTTGTGAAAGACTGTAAATAATGGTGATTCTTAACAATATGCTGTTGCGTCACATTGTAAAGTTTTTGGATTGTTTCTGGTCGGAAACAGACAAGCGCAGCTCACAAATGGATAAGTTCACATGCGCAGATATTTCCGCAACAAACCGTCAGCGGTCAATTTCCTGCCAAAAGAGTTGAGTTGAGGTGAGTTGCCATCTATTATTACGAGGAATATTTTCACAAACTCCATCTAGTCCATACTCTGGTTCTGTTGCGGATACCATCGTTACGAATTCTATCACGCAAAGAAACTCCAAGCAAGGCCATCTCATTAGCTCATTGAGTGACCTTAAGCTTCCCCATACGACCAGCAGTGAAGGGCCGTGTTGCAATCCATAAGTCATCACTGATAATACACAATTTTTGTACTCATTTGTTTTAAGCCTTTTAAGATTATGTGACGAGAAGATGTGTCATAATCTCCTGAACGCTGCCCAGCCCAGTTGGAACTGTCTATTAACTTCCTGGTCGATTAATCCTTTTGGACTAGTCGCAAATTTAAGTAAGTCTACTCAATTATACCTTCAAGCGTAGTCATCATCATCATCATTACAGCCCTTCAAAAGTCCACTGCTGAACATAAGAGGCCTCCCCCAAGGAATGCCACAAAGCACGGTCCTGAGCCACCTGCATCCATCGTCTTCCTGCATGTCTCACCAGGTCGTCACTCCATCTAGTGGAGGGTCGCCCTACACTTCGCCTACCGGTACCAGGCTGCCACTCGAGAACTTTTCTTCCCCATCGGTTGTCGGTTCTTCGAGCTATATGGCCAGCCCATTGCCACTTCAGCTTACTAATCCGTTGGGCTATGTCGGTTACTCTGGTTCTACTGCGGATATCCTCATTTCTAAGTTTATCACGCATAGACACCCCGAGCATAGCCCTCTCCATAGCTCGCTGAGCGACCTTGAGCTTCCACATACGGCCAGCAGTGAAGGACCACGTCTCAGATCCGTAAGTCATCACTGGCAACACGCACTGGTTGTACAGTTTCGTTTTCAGGTTTTGAGGTAAGTCTAACGAGAAGATGTGTCATAGTTTCCCGAACGCTGCCCAGCCGAGTTGAATCCGTCAATTGACCTCTCGATCGAAGTTGGACTTACCTTGTCGGACTATTTGTCCCAGGTAAACATACTTGTCAAAAATTTCAAGCTTAGTGCTCCTAACAACTACCGGCATAGGTGTGACATGGACGTTAAACATGATTTTTGTTTTGTCCATGTTCATCTTAAGACCTATCCGTTGGGAGACACTATTGAGGTCATTGAGCATAGAGCTTACGACCTCCAGCGATTCTGCCATAAGGACTATATCGTCGGCAATTCGAAGGTGTACTCGCCATTGATGTTAATACCGCATCCTTTCCAGTCCAGTAGCTTGAAAACGTCTTCCAATACAGGGGTGAAGAGTTTCGGGGATATAACGTCACCCTGTCTTACACTTCTCTGCAGTTGGATAGGTTTCGTACTCTGATTCTGTACTCGGCTAGCCATCGTAGCTCTACTGTACAAACACTTCAGCACTTCGATATACCGACAGTCATGTCTAGTCTGTCTAGTCTTCGATATACAGACTTGACACCGCTGAAGGGACTGCAAAACCGCCCAAATTTCGATGGAATCAAAGGTTTTCTCAAAGTCCACATACGCAAGACAAAGAGGCAGATTATACTCCTATGTCTTCTGTACAATCTGCCGCAGGGTATGTATGTGGTCTATGGTACTAAAACCTTTTCGGAAACCGGCTTGTTCGGGAGGCTGGAAGTCGTCAAGTCTGCGTGCAAAACGATTCGTAATGACTCTCAAAAACAGCACGTAGACGCGGCTCAGAAGGGAAATCGATCTGTAGTTCTTCAAGAGAGCATTGTCGCCATTCTTGAAGAACAGCACCACCGTGCTCCTGCTCCACGCCTCCGGAGTAGTGCCACCATGGTGGATGGAATTAAAGAGCTTCTGAAGGACTTCTAGTACCGGTTTTCCACCCGCTTTCAGAAGCTCCGCTGTAATTCCATCTTCGCTTGGGGCCTTGCCGTTTTTAAGGTGCTGGAGAGCCATTCTAATCTCGCTCAGACTGACGTCCGGGATATCTTGGGAATAGTGTAGGATAAGACTCGCTCTTGGATCGTTAATCATACTTGCGTGTGACTCCAACGATGACGTGGACAGATGCCCATAGAACCTCTCAATCTCACTCAAAATCTCAGGTGTCCCGGAAACGATGCCGCCACACTCGGTCTTCAGCTTTGACAGTTGGCTCTTTCTGGCAGACAGATCTCTGGCAAAGACTTTGGAGCCTTGGTTCCGCTCGATCGCTTCTTCAATACAAGCTGTATTGAAGTTGCGTAAGTCCCGCCGCATGCATTTGAAGATCTGTCTGTTCAGTTGCCTGTATGTTGTCAAATCTGTTGAAGAATGTAGCTTCATATCCCGTCTAACAACCATGAAATTAAGAGTGGGATCGGAGAGTTTTTGTGCTCTTCTGCGGCGGGTCTTGCAGAACTTAGCTCCAACTGCATGGACACTTTCCATGAGCTTGTCATTCATATCGTCCACTTCATTGCAGTCTTCTGGGCACTAAAAACGGTTTTGTAACTCGAGCTGAAAGGTTTTGGGACTTTGGAACAGAGCACGAGGGGGACGGAGCGTTGACTCCATTAGACGAGACCTCTCCAACTTAACGTTTAGGTTCAGTGTGCCTCTAACCATTCGGTGATCGCTACCAGTTTTCACCCTCGCGATCACGGAGACATCACTGAACAGTTGTCGTCTGGTCGTCATAATGAAGTCAATCTCATTTTTTGTCGAACCGTCGGGGCTCGACCAGGTCCACTTCCCGTGGGGCCGCTTCTGGAAGAAAGAGTTCATCATAAAGAGTCCCTCTTTCTCCATAAAGTCGGCCAGCTGCTGGCCCCTTGGGTTCCGTTGCCCTATTCCGAATTCTCGAAGTCTCCCATTAACACCGTATAGCAAGTTTTGGAGGAATGCATGGCTCTAGAGATATTCTCATACATTTCCTCCACCTCCTCATCGGGGTGTGCCGAGGTTGGTGCGTAAACCTGTATGACCTTCAGCGAATACCGTTTGGTGATTCTGAGTATAAGGTACGCAACCCTCGTCGACACACTCCCGATCTTTACAACGTTGTTAACGAGAGACTTGTGGACGATAAATCCGACACCTCCTTGGGACAGATGGTGATAGCCCTCCCGGTGATAGAGCAAGTTGCCAGTTTCGAGGATTACCGTGTCCTCCTCTTCTCTTTGGACTTAGGATAATCCTATAATATGCCAGCGTAACTTGTCTATCTCTTCTTCCAGCTCCACGATGTTCTCGTCAGTCCTCAGGGTGCGTGCGTTGTACGTTGCTAGGTCGAGTCATCTAAGGTGGCAACCGAACCTCCACCGGCGATTCTTAGCACCGCCTGCCCCGCCGTTACCATGGTCGCCACCGTAGCCAGGAATAGCGGGGCCGCCGGGGACTGGGGGCCGTCTCCTTGTTACTCTCTTCATAGGGGAGTATTTGCCATAGTTGCCACGCTTGGCGAGTGGGTTGGCAACTGCAGTTTTTTTTATTGTAATTTTGGCTATTATCAGGAAGATGCTGCTGCCCATCTCCTGCCTGTTTCCCTTTGTCGCCTTTTACGACACCCACGGGAAGATATGGGGTAGTGCATATTGTTAACCACCACTACACGGCCGCGTAGCTCCCGCGTAACTCAAGCGTAGTGCTTGCAACAAATACTGGCACATGTATGGCATGGAAGTTACACGTGATCTTCATCTTGTTCATGTTCTTCTTAAGACCTATCTTTTGGGAGATACTATTGAGGCCATCGAAGATAGTGGTAAGATGTTCCAACGATTTTTGTCATAACTACTGTATCGGCAAATCTACGATCAGTGATGTATTCACTCAATGGTTTATTTATATTTATAGCATCAATATGCTGATGCAGTAACCTTTCCGGCCTTGTAGTCTGAAACGTCTTCAAATGCAGTGGTGTAGAGGTTCGGGGATATAACATCACCCTGTCTTACGTCTTTCTGTGGCTTGTACGTTTCGTTTCTAACTCGTTCGGTAAGTTGACGTAAGCGCGACTGCAGATCATGAGACCCCGGGTTTGAATTTCAGGTCAGTCCAAAATTAGTTGTTGGGTTTTTCTGTCAAGAAACTCTCAATAGTATCACGGAGTGAGGAAGTTGGCTTTGTTTTACCCGCGTGCCTCAGAAAGCCGGTTATCCCTTACCTGATCTCTGTCCAATGGGACCGTAATCCGACACGGATTACGGTCCCATTGGACTATGAGAGTGATGGAATAGAGCACCTGTGCATGCTTATTCACGCGTACACTTTAATCCTGTCAACTTGTCTTCGTTAGATTGGCCACCTTGACCGAAATTCAATCACAATATTCAAATTTCGGATACGAAATATCACAGTTTTTGCCCTAGAACAAAATATTTTATAAATATTACACTCTCTAAAAAATATTCATCCTCCGACAGAAGTCCGTCAAAAGTCTATATGTTAATCATAATGTTAATAATTTAATCACATGTTCACTTGAGTAAAAAGGGACGCAATCCTGTTTAACCATACGTTTGCACCAAAAAATCCAACTTATAATCTTTTAAAACTTGTCGTATAAAATAAGTCACACAACATGTTCTGAGAAATTGTTCGGATTAATCCCAGCCGCCAAATTTCACTAACGCACATGGCGGCAGAACTCCCGATACCATTCACACCATCTGAATGATTGGCGGTCCGCCACTGTGCGATTTCGAAGATGTTTTCTTCTTCGCACAACTTCCTTGTGGAATTGATTACCACCAGCGATTTTTCCGGACCAATACGACTTAGGGACCTTTAAAAAAAAGAGCCTACTCCTTTTTAAAAGGCCGACAACGCATCTGCGATTCCCCTGGTTCCCCCGGTGTTGCACTTGTTCATGGGCGGCGGTAGTCACTTACCATCAGGTGAGCCGCATGCTCGTTTGAACCCTCTCCTACAAAAGAAAATAAAATGTTTTGTGAATATTTGCGTTTGCTGTCCACAAAAATGTGCAAATTTTGCAACAAATATCAAGATTTGTTGCTGTTTGCAATCACACTGAATAAGAACCTTTAAAATATAAAAAAACTACCTGACCTGGTAAGACTTGCAGGAAGTCGATGGAAGCAGGTGGCTCCTTGTACCATCACCGTACTTTGTGGCATTCCTTGGGGAGACCTATGTCCAACACTGGACTAGTAAAGGGCTGTAACTATGACGTTGAAAAACTTGTACTTATTAACAAATTTAGTTTTATTAACTTTTTGGACTTAATATTGCATTTTATGCAATTTTAACGATGCAATTATATTAATGCTTGGTATAGTTTTTTTCATGTTGCAAAAAGTGCCAAATTCTAATTATTTCAACTTATATCGATGTTATAAGGTGGGCAATCTTTACCTATTTTTTATTTATAAATAACAATAATAATGTCCTCCAGACCGAATTTCGGCCACGGCGGCCAGTCTCAACGGAGACTAACCATCGGCGTAGGATAGGATTATAGTGACCAAGTGTATGCGCAAGCACAGGTGTACTGCTTTCCAAGGCACGGGGGTGAGACATCGCCAACTTCCTGACTTCGAGCAGCTACTCAGAATTTAATTGATGGAAAAACTCAATAACTGATTTTTTGGCCCCGAACTTAATTCGATTACCCGGGACCTCGCGATCAACAGTCGCACAACCACAATCACGTGACCAACGAAGCAGTTCATAAATTACGAAGGTGCAGTTTAAATAATTTATATTTTATTTTATAGATTGTTGCAACGGCTGGCCTGTTAAATAATAATAATAACAAGGCGTAGGGAAGTGACGACCCCATCGTCCGCTGAGTTAACAGTTAAGTGACAAAACTGCAATAGTCAGCGCCTTGCCAAGTGGTGTGAGCGCCGTGCCTCGGCAGTATTGAGGATGCAAAGGCCCGTTTGTGCTTACGGCCACACTATTAAACGGCGCCGGGTCTGGGCGTCTCCCGTTAATTGACGCCCAACTTAATGGATGATGAATAAAAATAGAACGCGCCTAGGGCCGCTACCTGGGGGTCGCCGGGGCGCGTCTGGAGATGGCGTTGGACGCGACAGCATGCGAGCCGCCAGCCGAGCGCGAGGTGCTGCACGACCACCTAGCAGCCCCTCGCGTCCATCATCCCCACCAGACGGCTTGGTGTCGGCGGGGTCCTCTCAGACTCAGCAAGCGGCACCCGCTGCTGGTGGAGTACGCCGCATGCGTTGGACAAAAAATATGAACATAAACGCATTGCGGGCGTACTATAGGGCGAAAGGGGAAGAAACTGGAGGGATGGCGTATCGGGCTAGGATGCATCGCTTTTTTGCTGAGCTTGAGCCGTCAATTCCCGTCACAGAGCAAAACCTGGCAGACCGAGTTCGGTACATCATACGCTCGAAAATATATGATGATGCCGAACTCGAACGACTACGGCGTGAGGCTATTCCCTCATCGAATGAACCGGCTATAGCTGGGGATGCGGCTCCTCAGGCCACAGACCAGCAGCCACATATAGAGGGCGCCATGGATCTCCCCGCTCTGGTTAATTAACTAGAGCAGATGAGGAGTTAATTGGAGGAGGCGATTGTGGAAACGCTCAGTACGCCTCTCGAAAATCGACCGCGACTCCCGCGCATACCCCTATGCAAGCGGAATCGGGCTGTCGTGAGGGCTCTCAACCCAATGCTGGTGACCTATTTGGAAGCCAGCCGGGACCTTTGCGAGACGGACTCAATACTTTTTGGCGCCGCACTGGCAGTTTGCCGTATCGTTGGCGCCAAACTTCCCACGGCTGGACGCGCTACTAGACAAAGTAGCGCCATCCCAGCCTGGAGAAGAAGGATTGAGGACCTTATCGCAAAGACAAGGGCCCTCATCGGAAGGCTGATAAGCTTCAGGTCGGGCAATAACAGGCCGAGAATTGTGCGCACCGCCAGGATGGCGTTTGCTGGGACAAACATCAGTTTGTCCCAGCCGGATATAACGCAAAAACTGACGGAGCGCATAGACGACCTGAAGCAGAGAATCGCTGCTTGGGGGAAGCGGATTCGGCGATATACCGAGAGGTCGACACGGTTCAACCAGAATCGTCTCTTCCAGAGTGATCAGAAGAGGCTCTATGAATCATTGGAGCGACCAATGGTACGTGGAACGGGCCCAGCACCGAATCAGGCCGACACTATCGAATTTTGGCGCGGCCTGTGGGCAGAGCCCGTAAACCACAGCGAGGGCCCTTGGACGGAAGTTGTGGCGAGACAGTGTGCGAATGTTACGCCCATGGACCCCGTCATCATAACGCCGGATAACGTAGCTGAAGCGGTCCGTAGGGCCCCGAACTGGAAAAGTCCGGGGCTCGACGGGCTGCATCACTACTGGCTGAAGGGGTTCGTGGTGTGTCACGTTGTACGCTGCTCGCCCGACAGTTTCAAGAGGCTCTCGACCAAAAGTCGCTCCCGAGCCTCTTCACTACTGGGATCACTCATTTGGTTCCTAAAGACCGGGATTCCACAGACCCGAGCAAATACCGCCCCATAACGTGTCTAACTACCATATACAAGACACTAACATCCATTTTGAGCGCGAGAATCACTCGTCACTTGAACTCAAATCAGGTGATGACGCGCGCTCAAAATGGATGTCGGGGCGGTGGTCGTGGAACCAAGGAACCACCCTTCATTGACGCGGTCATTGGCAAGATGGTTAAACGCAACCGTCGGAACCTCTCCGCCGCCTGGATAGACTATAAAAAGGTATTCGACTCGGTGCCTCATACATGGCTTAAGAGGGTTCTCGAGCTGTATAAGGTCAATTGTACAGTTCGAGATTTCCTCGGGCAGTGTATGGGACAATGGAGTACGATCCTTTGTCATCTAGGCGAGCGGATGACGGCTGCGGAGAACCACATAAGGATAAGAACGGGTATCTTTCAGGGCGATTGTTTGAGTCCAATCTGGTTCTGCTTCTCTCTGAACCCTCTCAGTACCTTACTGGAGGGTTCCGGGAGGGGATTTCAGCTTCGGAAAGGAGGTACAAAAGTGAACCACCTTTTCTATATGGATGATCTCAAGTTATTCGCCTCCAGTCACTCCCATCTTATGGAATTGCTAAACATCACTTGTGATTTTAGCAATTCTATTAGAATGGAGCTGGGGACGGATAAGTGTGCGGTCCTTCATGTTGAAAGGGGAAGGGTTGCTAACTCTGAGGGCATAGACTTATCTATGCCCATCAACATAAGAACCCTTTCCGAGGCTGAAACATACCGATACCTGGGTATGTTACAGAACATCGGTGTAGATGAGACGGGTATGAAACAGTCAGTTTGCGATGTGTTTTATGCACGCTTGACCAAAGTGCTTAACAGCCTTTTGTCCGGTGTGAATAAGACGCACGCATATAACGGTTGGATCATGCCTGTTCTCATGTATACCTTTGGCGTGCTCAGGTGGACTCAGACCGAACTGAACGCTCTGGACAGAAAAGTCCGCACTATAATGACGTCCCACAGGATGCATCATCCGAGATCGTCAGTAATGAGGCTGTACTTGCCGCGGAAGCATGGTGGGCGCGGCTTTTTAAGCGCGCTTACCATGCATAATCACGAAGTGTGCTTCCTCCGTAATTACTTTCTGACGAGAGCGGATGATCCATACTATAGGGACGTTATTTCTTGTGACAAAGGACTTACCCCTCTATCTTTAGCCTACGAGCAATGGCAAGAACCGGGCGGTACAGAGCATTTCCGACCGGGAGACCGTATGGAAGGAGAAGGAGCTCCACGGGAGGTTCTACAAGGCTCTACATGAGCCTTTCGTCGACACAGTCGCCTCCCTCCACTGGCTACGTTTCGGTGACCTCTTTGGGGAAACCGAGGGTTTTGTCTGTGCGATACAAGATCAGGTTATTAAGAGCAACAATTATCGGAGACACATTCTAAAGGATGGCACCGTTGACGTCTGTCGAGCTTATCGCCATCCCGGTGAGTCACTTAGGCATGTCATCACCGGTTGTTCGGCGCTTTCTAACTCTGAGTATTTGCACAGGCACAACTTAGTAGCCAGGATTCTACACCAGGAGCTCGCTCTGAAATACGTTCTCGTGGATCGGAAACTGCCGTATTATAAGTACTTGCCGTAAGCCATGCTCGAAATTGACCGCGCCAGGCTCTACTGGGACCGGGCTATCATCACGGACTATTCTTGCGAATAAGCCTGATATTGTGCTGATGGACCGGGCACAGTCAAGGATATTTTTGGTCGACTTACCATTCCTTATGACGAGAACCTCGTGAAAGCCGAAACAGATAAGCTTACTAAATATCTGGACCTGGCTCACGAGGTGACCGACATGTGGGGTGGATTGCCGGCCGAAATTATTCCTGTGGTCGTTTCTGCGAACGGGTTAATCCCAGTCAGCCTCTCGGGTCATCTGAGGCGACTGGGACTCCGTGACGGACCGCTCCAAGCTCAAATGCAGAAGGCGATTCTCCTCGATACCGCCCGCATAGTCCGCCGGTTTCTTTTCCTTTCCCCCTAACCCTCGGCCGTTTGGTCTCCCCTGCCGAGGGCTTCCATCTGGTTGGGTTTTTATTTATTTATGTATTTTTTATGTATTTATTTTATTTTGTTGATATTTATGTATGTTTATCATTTTCATTTACAATTATATATTTATACAGCCCAACCAGATGAGAAAACTATATAGATACCCCTATAATAATAACGTGATTTTAGCAATTCTATTGGAATGGAGCTGGGGACGGATAAGTGTGCGATCCTTCATGTTGAAAAGGGAAGGGTTGCTAACTCTGAGGGCACAGACTTATCTATGCCCATCAACATAAAGACCCTTTCCGAGGCTGAAACATACCGATACCTGGGTATGTCTCAGAACATTGGTGTAGATGAGGCGGGTATGAAACAGTCAGTTTCCGATGTGTTTTATGCACGCTTGACCAAAGTGCTTAACAGCCTTTTGTCCGGTGTGAATAAGACGCACGCATATAATGGTTGGATCATGCCTGTTCTTATGTATACTTTTGGCATGCTCAGGTGGACTCAGACCGAACTGAACGCTCTGGACAGAAAAGTGCGTACTATAATGACGTCCCACAGGAGGCATCATCCGAGATCGTCAGTAATGAGGCTGTACTTGCCGCGGAAGCATGGTGGGCGTGGCTTTTTAAGCGCGCTTACCATGCATAATCGCGAAGTGTGCAGCCTCCGTAATTACTTTCTGACGAGAACGGATGATCCATACTATAGGGATGTTATTTCCTGTGATAAAGGACTTGCCCCTCTATCTTTAGCCAACGAGCAATGGCAAGCAAGACCCGGCAGTATTGAGCATTTCCGACCGGGAGACCGTATGGAAGGAGAAGGAGCTCTACGGGAGGTTCTACAAGGCTCTACATGAGCCTTTCGTAGGTACAGTTGCCTCCCTCCACTGGCTACGTTTTGGTGACCTCTTCGGGGAAACCGAGGGTTTCGTCTGTGCAATACAGGATCAGGTTATTAAGACCAACAACTATCGGAAATACATCCTAAAGGATGGCGCCGTCGACATCTGTCGAGCTTGTCGCCATCCCGGTGAGTCGCTCAGGCATGTCATCTCCGGTTGTTCGGCGCTTTCTAACTCTGAGTATTTGCACAGGCACAACTTAGTAGCCAGGATTCTACACCAGGAGTTCACTCTGAAATACGGTCTCGTGTGTCGGAAACTGCCGTATTATAAGTACTTGCCGGAAGCCGTGCTCGAAAATGACCGCGCCAGGCTCTACTGGGACCGGGCCATCATCACAGACAGGACTATCCTTGCGAATAAGTCTGATATTGTGCTGATGGACCGTGCACAGTCAAGGATATTTTTGGTCGACATTACCATTCCTTATGACGAGAACCTCGTGAAAGCCGAAACAGATAAGCTTACTAAATATCTGGACCTGGCTCACGAGGTGACCGACATGTGGGGTGGATTACTGGCCGAAATTATACATGTAGTCGTCTCTGCGAATGGGTTAATTCCAGTCAGCCTCTCGAGTCATCTGAGGCGACTGGGACTCAGTGACGGACCGCTCCAAGCTCAAATGCAGAAGGCGGTGCTCCTCGATACCGCCCGCATCGTCCGCCGATTTCTTTCCCTTTCCCCCTAACCCTCGGCCGTCTGGTCTCCTCTGCCGATGGCTTCCATCTGGTTGGGTTTTTATATATTTATGTATTTTTTATGTATTTATTTTATTTTATTGATATTTATGTACGTTTACTATGTTTATTTATTTATATATTTATATTGCCCAACCAGATAAGAAAACTTTATAGATACCCCAAAATAATAATAATAGATATTAATTAATGTTGAGATGTGCTATTTAAAATGCGTCTGCTAGTATTTTTTAATACATACTTCAAATTCCTTGGTTGGCGTAGGGGGCCTACTTTACACCAGTGTATATTCTACGTCTAGGGCTACGGCAGTACCAAAGAGTTTCTAGATCAAATAGGTATCAATCTGGGAGTTTTGTCTTGGCGGAAACTTGACCGGCAGTGGGTTGCTGCTCCTGTATTATCATAGTATAAAGACACCAAGTAGGCTATCTCCGGCCAATCCGCGATATAATTGCCTACTGTCTCAGGGTTGTCACTGTCACCAAATCATTAGTTTAAAGCCCGGCCCTTGCCAAAAATAATACATCTCTGTATAACTAATTCAGTGACCATTAGTCGATAAAGTTCAACGATGGTTTTCCTAACAAATACAGAAATGTATTAAGATTCAGAGTAGTATTATTTATAAAAAAAGGGATAAAATAAACCGGCGGGGCGGTGTGTAAGCTCGTGTTTAAATTATTTACTTAGTATATACTAGTTACTTTTTATTTTTAATAGGCATAATATAGTATTTGCACACATAAAGGACCATATTAATTTTTATTTTTAATTAATACAAGCATATATATATTGAATCACACATTTATTACAAAATTACAAATTAGCTACAGAAAAATACTTTCTTCGGTTTCGACTATTACGAAACGACTTGTTATTAAACTTTAATGTGTAATATATCCGCATCCTTATAAATAACTTTTGCAAATATAATTAATTACGATTTTATAACCGTAAGTAGTTACTTAGTTACTATTCTTCCTCTGTCTGATAGACAACTAATACAACAAAAATATGTAAGTAGGTATCTCATCGTCAAGTAAAAATTACATGCTATAATAAGTGACTCGCTTACCTGTCCTGTTCAATAGGTAATCTGAACAGAGACAATTCTGGAATCGATGAATTATTAAGACACCCAAACACACAGCAATACGTTCTCCTGCGATTATCACACTTTTTTCATTCATTTAGCGGTGCCAAAAGCCGTGACGCGCGAACCTCGTGCGGTGTTAGTCCATTGGTGCATTGAGAAACATTTCGAGATTGTGTTTAAGTGTGCGTGCGGCGCCTCATAGATACTATGGCGCACACATACAAGCCGCGCGCAGTGCGTTTGTATGAAGACAACGTACTTCCCTCTCTTTATACTATGGTATTATTGTTAAAATAATGGTATGAAGTGAATGTTAACATGTAAAAATAGTGTGATTTTATGTATTAAATGTCTGCACATGTGAACTATTAGTGGAAACGGTAAAACAAGTGATCCGATGGTGATGTGAATCTCGAGACTGACTGCTTAGGCGCCTTCAGATACTATCGCTAACTGTTTGCTTGCTGGTAAACCACTGTCAAAATCTCCTAAAACTATGCAATTCAACACATCAACATATTGTGAAGCAGTGCACTATAAAGGAGTATTATCACTTGATACTGAAAATCTATAAAAACGAAGATCCCGAATGAAATGATGAAATGGCTTAATAGACAAACATCCAAGCCAAAAAATTTAATGAAAAGTGTCAAATAAAGAGTATAGTAACTAGTGGTGCCTAGTTATATAGGCGATTTTTCGCCTTTTAGGATGTCTCTAAGGATGACGGGCATCCTCTTCTCTATCTACGTCGGGCATCATCGGGCATAGACTTATCTTCTATCTACAGTGTCGGGGAACTCAAAAATTGCGATTGGCGACTGGTCGCCATTTAGGCTACTTCGGAAAAAAGCTTTTCGGCTATATAATTCTCTCTCTTATTAAGTAAGTCTCTTAGGATATATGATAAAGAAACATAAGTTTTTGACACAGAGAAATATCAAAAAAGACTAGATTTAAAGGTATTAATGACCTAAGAAAAAGAGGTCGGTTATATATATATATATATATATATATATATATATATATATATATATATATATATATATATATATATATATATATATATATATATATATAATAATAATAATAATGTCCTCCAGACCAAATTTCGGCCACGGCGGCCAGTCTCAACGGAGACTAGCCATCTGCGCAGGACAGGATTATAGTGCCCAAGTGTATGCGCAAGCACAGGTGCACTCTCTATTTCCTCACTCTCTAGCCCAATGGAACGGTAAACCGACACGACCGGAGAGAGATCAGGCGCAGGACCAACGGCTTTACGTGCTTTCCGAGGCACGGGGGTGAAACACCGCCAACTTCCTGACTCCGGGCAGCTATTGAGAATTTCTTGTAAGTTACAACGTTCTTTCTGCGGTTGTGACTTGTACTCATATGTGTGCTCCGTGCAAAAGTCGCAACGAACTGAACGAAATTGCCCCAATTGTGCTACACAAGCGATAGCGGCAGGGCCGAACTAGGGAGCAAGGAAGGTCTTGCGCTTCTGTCAACCTGCCGCAGGGCCAACTTAAAAAGTTGCCCCTGCTTGCCTACACACATCACAATTAAGGAGGCAATTAAGGGTCATCCCCACTCCTACATCCTAGATTGCCCCTGCGGCAGGCATGTCAGTAGCCGCCTTAAGGCTACATAACAGAACAAAAATTAGGTGAATTTAGGCTACTTTTTTTTAAGTTTTGGCGACTCGGATCGGTCTAGACTTGGCATCACTGATAGTAACTGTCCTACCGGAGTTTTGGCGGGAACTTGTCCGGCGGCGGTTTGCTGCTGCTGTATTATTGTTTAAAATAATGGTGTGAAGTGGACTTTGATATGTAAAAGTGGTGCGATTTTGTGTATTAAGTGTCTGCGCATGTTAACTATTAGTGGAAACTGTGAAACAAGTGCTCTGATGGTGATGTGATTCTCAAAATAAGGTGTCTGTCTGCTTAGGTGCCTCGAGATACCATCGCCAACCTCAAGGCTCAAGTTGCCGTCAAAATCAAAATCAAAGGCTGCACAATGTGACGCATCAACATATTGTGAAGCAGTATACTATGAAGGATAATTATTATAATATATTGTAACTTCAGGCTCAGAAGGGCTAGATCCCAGAGCCGTAAAGCTAGTAAGGAGAAGGCCAACTTTACCTATACAGTATAAGATACAAAGTCTATGAGCAGTAGTCTTGGGCATAGTCGGTCGCACAGAGTACTTTTTATATACGTCGGTCGCCATTGAGATTCCAGTTTATAAAATGTACTCTGTGCATTGAGATAGCTCAATTTAGTTCGTAGATAAAGAGTAATTGTGTTCTGTGGTTCGTAGTCTATAGCGAACTTATTCGCTCATTTAGTCCGTTAGTTCTTTTTTAATTTTTCAGTAGATCTTATTAAAAAAATAAGTTAATTGAATATCAGTAAATAAAAATTAATTGAATTTTTAGTATGTAATGTACTACATAATATATAATATATGCATGGTACTTATCAGGAACTATTTGATGATATGGAAATTAAAATAAAATATAATAAACGACTAGATAGAATGTATATAGAAAGTATTATTTACCTCTATTTAACCAATATTTTCAACTTGAAATCTTGACATAACATATCCTATTAATTGTTCCCACTTAATTCCACAGTAAATCATGTCTTGACAGGTTCAGACACGTACACGACAGGCTGATGACTATTTACGTAAAGTTGAGATTAATAAACAAGTTTTCTTATCTTGTTAAAACGAATCGTATTTCCACCTAACTTCTATATAACAAACCTTATTATAACGAATTACTTGGTATAATAACGAATACTTTCTAAATCCATTCAGTTTCATTATATTGAGGTTGTACTGTATTCGAGTATTTATTAAAATGTGTAAAAATAGAAAAAATAAAATTTTATTTTGAATAAACTTACCGCAAAATCGAATTGAGAACTATACGGTATTTATTCCTGTTTACTATCACTTCCATATTAATATTGTGAGCCAGCAATATTTGTTATTTGTTGTGAATTGTGCACTAATAAAACTTTAGCTATAGACTATAAATTATATACTTTAATAAGAAACTCTGGTAAGAACGGTAAGAGTAAAAATAAATCAGTCGGTTCGCCATGCAGCGCCACTCCATAATAGAGCGGATGCCAGAAAAATAAATAATTAAAGAACTAAGAGCGAGGTTGTCGATGAACTAGTTCGCATAGTTCACCTAAAAGATCGCTATTCCCACCTAGGTCGTTCGCGAACTACCCATGACTACTATACAGGTACAGATGTCAAACTTCTTGTAAAAAAAAAAAGGATCAATATTGATGTCTTCATGTCCAAATATTTTTAAAATATAAAATAACAATGGCTTCAACCATTATCGTAGTGGCAGGTTTAATTTGGTTTCATGTCTATAAATTCTTTTCTGCATTGTCAAAATTGATACTTGATTTTAATGCTTGCGCTTCCTCTATTTTCGCTTGTGTATTTTTAACTTTCGCATATGTTGCAAGTTTATATGTTTGGAGAACACAGTTAAGCAGGTAATCATTGTTTTTTCTAAATGCAATGCTATTTTTGTATAATAACATGGAGGTATATTGAGCACAGATGCAGTTGGCTTTATTGTTTTGCAGGGACCATCCATCTACAATCAAAAGAAGATTCTTCAGTGTTGCCTGTATAATGTTCTTAGCACCTTTCTTTATGCGGTTCTTTCTCAAAGAGGAAACATTGAACAGAGGTGATGTGTATCAGCAATTGGGACTTCGGTTACCAGGACTTATAGCTGCATCTATTACATCACTTCTTTTGACAGCAGTCCTTTTCTTGGGTCCATTGACAATGCAGTTTTTGTCAGGAACTTGGAAGATTTATATAGGTACTATACTATATATGTGCTATATCCACATAATTTCAAATATGTTATTTTATGAATAATAAGTAATAAGAAATACAATAAACCTGTAACAACATTAATATACTCCTACCTTTAGAAGAAATACTGTAGATGAAAAAAAGCTTGGCATGATAACATAACCTCTTGGCTGGTTTTACATGTTAGTTAGTTTACATTTTTTATGTTAGTATTAGTGTTACACAAGTTGGTTTCTGCAGCTCTGCGACTAAGTGCATATTTGGTGTGTAGGCAAGAATGAATGCTATTCGAGCCATTATATCTGCTCGAGGAATGCTAACAAATCTTTAATGTTGCCGAACATCTTGGGGAGTGACCCTGGCACATAAGGTCTCTGACCACTAGGCTCATCAATATTATTGAAATACTATTAATATTATTTCTATTAAAGTAATCCGATTTTATAGAATAACGCTGACAACAAACACTTTGCTTGTTAATCCACTTAGCTAAGTAGATGCACCTGCATCGAAACTCGATTAAGAATTAAAAAGGAAGATGGATTGTATATATAGGACAAAGATAGAATGCCTTGTTATCAGTTAAAGGGTTTCTGGTTCTGTACACATACCATATAAAACAAAACATCATTAAACTTACATCTTATGTTGGTATTCTGTCAGAGCTTGATCCTTCCCCAGTGAAGTCAACACATTCATGGTATAACCATAATATAGCTGCAGTGTGGCTTTACCACATTCACAATAATCACATAGCTTAAGAACATGTCAACATATTAATATTTTTATAGTAAAGTTATAGTCTTTATAAGTCCTACTGTAGAGCAAAGGCTAGTTCTCATTTCTGAGTGAGTTTAAGGCAGGAAAGTGTCTACCACAGAGCCTTCTTCAAAATATTTTTTAGGTTTCCTCACAATATTTTTCTTTACCCCCAAGCACATAGTAAATCAGCACTAAAAATTGCAATTGACCGTTCCATTGTTTTATTGTTGGCAGCAAGAATCAAATTTGTTTTCATACTGTGAAATTATGAAGTGTCAGTAGTCTAATGGCACTGGGTGGACCGTGAACTCGAAAAGTCGTGGATTCGAATCCACCATTCAACTACTGTCGTGAACCTCTTCTAACACAAGCATTTTAAGCTATACCTAGCTCTTTGACCTAAGCCACACACAAAAGAAAATAATTTATTATACCTACAATGACATCTAGCACATAATATCTATGTAAATGTTTGATTTTTTTTCTTAGTAAACTAAATAACATATGTATTTGAAAATAGTAGCACAGTACTATCTGTATATTCCTCTTGTATCATCATATTCTAGAACCAATGTATTGGGTGTCAAGTTGGCAAGACCTGACATGGGTGCGGAATCATTTTATGGCACCTCTTAGTGAGGAGTGGGTATTTCGAGCTTGTATGATGCCTTTGCTATTGCAGTGCCTTGAACCATTTACTGCTGTATTTGTTGGTCCTTTGCTGTTTGGAATTGGTGAGTTAATTTCATTGCAAACCAAATATTATATTTGCTTTTAACATTCAATAAAATTTACTTTGGTTAAAATTGGCATGTAGAACTCATAATCATCATAATGATTGAGTATTAGCATAGTTTCGATTCGGTAGCGAAGTCTCCATAGAAGCCGAGAAGCCGGGTTTTCCCTATCAAACTGCTCAATCTATAATATCAACTAATAAAATAACTCGTAAACTGTTTCAAAGTATTTCAAATTGTCCGCGCGGTCCTCTGTTCTACACAGGTCATTAATCGTCACGGCAAAACTGCGCGATACTGCCGTCATAAAAAAGGAATTTAGTTGAGCGATTAGTTGTCTCTCTCGCACGCGTGGGCATTTTACCGGGTTTTCGAGTAGACGATCGCTCCCTTTCTAACCTGTGGCAAAATATTCTATAATGAAATACAACTAAGATTGTTTATATAGCAATTAGTATGGAGCCAAAAGCCAGGATTTTGGTGTGAAGTTAGGGGCGCGTGGGCGATACGTTTGCAAGTTCACTTCACATTTCAATGTTTACTCTGTGTGTTTACTTGAGCGAATGAATATTGCGAGTTGAAAATTTATGCTTTTTTAAAGATTTTTAGTGAAAATGGAGGATAATATTGTTCCTTGTGATGAATTGAAGTGTGTTAAAATGCTAATCGGCGAGGAAAAGGTAAAAATCTTTAAACTTTGTTGAGAAATATATATGCATATATTTTCACCAACATGTTACATGGACGTAATCAAATCTTTCCTTAAGAAAGAGAGACGACTCGATTTAGAATATAAACAATTTGTTTTTTTTTAATTTTGTACATAATTTGTTTGTACTTTGTTCATGATTTTCTATTGTTCATGTATTGTATTTTATGTAAATATCTTTTTCTTTCCCTCAAGCAAAACCAAATGGCTTTTTCAAAGCCACCGAAGGTATGCAATTGCTGATATGTCATACAATCTATCTAGCAGTAGTATGCCTTCTGTGTGCTTTGTTAAACACGTCCTCGACAGCACTGAATATGAAACTGAAGAGGGGAGATAGATCAAGATTGCTGTATTTTTATAAAACTGCTAAAACAACAAAACCTTATCTTGGGATTGCCCTAGTTTGGAGCCCTAGCTTCGCCACTGTTTCGATTATTTAAAGTTGATGTTGAATAGCCTAAATGGATAGTGTTTATTTTGAGTGGGCACCCCTCTGGAAAACAAACATAACTTTGTTTATCATGCATGCCTGGCACTGAGTTTTTACGCTACATAATTAGTATAAATTCAGTTAGTTATAGTTTCAATTAGTCTAGTTTCAATTAGTCGGTAAACAATATTTTTTTAATTGATTACAGCTCACTTCCATCACATTTTTGAACAAATGAAAGCAGGATTTGATCTTAAGACTGCATTAATGATTTCAAGTAAGTAAATTTTAGGCTACAGAAGGCCTTTTTAACCGAGTTGTTTCATTACATGTGACAAATGGAAGAAGTATGATAAGATGTAGTGGGGCATCATTTGGGAGCCCGCTTATAATGCTATTACAACATGATCTTTCACTCCCCTTACCTATCATCATTACAGTCCTTCACAAGTCCACTGCTGAACATAGGCTTCCTCAAGGAATTGCCACAAGGCATGGTCTTGAGCCACCTGCATCCATCGACTTCCTGCATGTCTTATGACATAGCACAACGGATTAGTAAGCTGAAGTGGCAATAGGCTGGACACATAGCTCGAAGAACCCTTACTGATATCTGCTCCCAAATAACAAAAAGTGTAAGTATTGCAAGTACCGGTCTGAAAGATATAGAAAGTATATTTACAAGCTGTGAGGCATTTCATCTTAGTCCTCTGAGGTCATAACACATCTGTGAGTTTTTTTTGAAGTTGGCTGCAGCTGTCCATAGACCTCTGTAGCCACTTACGATCAGGTGAGTTGTAAGCTTGTGTGTCACTTGATAAGGAACCAACTGGTTTAAAGAGTGGACTATGCATACATATATATATATATAAAAATTATATGTCACGTTGTTTGTCCGCGATGGACTCTTAAACTAGGTACTGAACTGATTTCAATGAAATTTTGCACACTATGTGCATTTTGGTTCAACTTGAGAGATAGGATAGTTTTTACCCCGATAAATGACCCTCAAATTTATTTTATTGCGAATTTAAGCATTTTTACAGGAAGGGTCATTGAAAAGGGCAGAACAGCGTCTGCATGGCCAGCTAGTATATATATATATATATACTAGCTGTTCCCCGCGACTTCGTCCGCGTTTTCTTTTTTTGTTTCGTGGAACCATAATACTTTTTCTAAAATAAAAGTAGCCTAAGTTACTCCTTGTGACATCAGCTATCTGCCAGTGAAAATCCCGTCAAAATCGGTCCAGCCGTTTCAGAGATTAGCCGGAACAAACAGACAGACAGACAAAATCTTTAAAAATTGTATTTTTGTTATTAGTACTGTATACTACTGTGCGATTTAGAAGAAGTTTTCTCCCTCGCACAACTTCCTTGTGGAATCAATTATCACCAGCGAGTTTTCCGGACCAATACGACTTAGGAACCTTCAAGAAAAGAGCTTACACCTTTCTAAAAGGCCGGTAACGCATCTGAAATTCCCCTGGTGTTGCAGTTGTTCATGGGCGGCGGTAGTTACTTACCATTAGGTGAGCCGCATGCTCGTTTGCCCCCTATTTTATAATAAAAAAATATACTTTCATATGCATTTAGTAAAAAGATGTAATTTTGACATTACAAACAGACACTTCAATTTTATTTATTTGTATAGATTATAGCTATGTAAACATTTTTATATAATTACAGTAAAAGTAATACTGTATATCTCTCATATAGGCATATCATCCCTCACACAGTCTAACCATCTTTTCTTAGGCCTCCTTCTGATTTTCCGAAAACCATCATAGCTCAGGGGTGATGCTTTAATTTTACATACAGCCATGCTGCTCTAGATTGATTCCTACTACTTCCATGCGCACTAAAACATTTAAAAAGAAAATATACTTATCGTTTTTTTTAAGATTTTTAATGACAGAAGGAAAATAGCGAGAAGAAAACTATATTATTGATAATTTAATATAATTTGTTTAATATAATTTACTCCAGTGGAGCAACGCGCGGTGGACTCTTGTGACTACTCTCACATAAATGATAAAAAACCATGTGAGATATAATATTTAGACAGTTGCTTTAATTTAATATTTTACTTTCAGCTTTCCAGTTTGCATATACTAGTCTCTTTGGTGCTTACTCTGCTTACTTATTTCTGCGAACTGGTAAGTTCAAACTACCTTCACTGGTTGATGTTCATATTTGTCCTACACTTTTTTACACTTGATGCCATTTGTATAATATTTATTCTTGCCCGTGTTTGTTTCATTGAGTTAGGGGTTAGCACAATAGTATAGAGTAGGTATTGGTACGTTTATTCTTCGACGTCTGAAACTACTATAAATAAAGTGTCGAGTATCGTCTTATTGAAGAGGGGATCACATTTTTATAAGATATCAATATCGTCCCAATGAGTTTTGTTTATAATATAATAGTTATATTAACACCTGTGTATTATTGATACATGATTTTCGAAACCATATGAAAATTTCGTATCTATTATCAAAGAAAAGGGGCAGTAGGCCTGCCATATAAACGAAAGAAGAACCAATCTACAGAAAAAGTTTCTCGAGTGGCCCACCCCGTACTGATAAGCAGACAGTAAAATGATTATTAAGTGGCGAAGCTTGCGAAGACACTTATTGATTTCACGATGTCTGTCCGTCTGTCCCACGATTACCTCGAGAACGGTTTCGAATTTTCAAATTCTGTTTTCAGCAATCGATTACTGATCACCCAGGCATCTGAACCTCCTATTTTGAAACTGATTGCTCAACGGCAACCGTTAGAAACCGCTACAAAGCTGATTGCTTCGCCACTTTGCTATGCTGTTAGCTTGCTAGGTTTATTATATTAGGAATTATGCAACCCGGCCACCAGGTATCTCGCAGATCGGAGAACATGACGTCGTAGTTGCCGGTGCTTGCTCGGACTCAGGTGTTATCACCTACCTTGTTTCTTCTGCGTAATGTCGCAAACTAGTAACATTAATTGCTATGTAGATGAAAGCACTTGTGACGTGTTTTCGTCGACCGTACCGTTATTTCTGGGGAACCCGTCGTCGAGTACCGGAACAAACTCGTCCAAAGTAGAGTCTTTGTTCAGTTTAATCACAGAAGACACAAGATTGCGCATTTATATAAAAAATAACTCTTCATATTTCCTCAGTTTCAGGGTACTTCCCTTGTTGCCAAAACTCTCGATATCGTCCACATCTGGATGCCTGGTGGTCTTCCTCGCTTTCTTGCTTGCATCTTATTACCTTGTGGAATCTGTTGTCACCAACGATTTTTCAGAGCTATGAAAATTAGATTCTAAATTTAATACTAAAAAAATAAATAAGCTCATAACCCGTTTTAGATTTTATCAAGATTTATAGCAAAGTAGCAAGGTAGATTTTATAACAAGGAACAAATCTCCTAAAGAAATGTCATGGAAAGTAAAAAGAAACGGGTTTTTTATATGTACAGATTTCTTTCTTTTCATTTTGGAGATGTCTACTTTAGCAGTAAGACATTCTTTCTTAACAGCAGTCAGGATATATTTGTTGGAAGTCACTTGATTTTTTTCCATTTTCATTTATTCAACTTTAAGACGGAGAATTAACGGGGTGATGAATTAAACCTGACGCTGCAATCGTGCAGTTTTTATCATAATGTTAAAGTCATATTATGATTAAAATGCCATACCATCCTTTGAGTATCGTAGTGACGACTGAGCAAAAATGAAACAGGTCACAGGCAGCTGCATTCTCCTTATTCAAAATAATGAAAAAACTGCGATTGCCACCTCGCTTACCAAGCGTGGCAGCTATGGCAAATGAAGAAATCTGGCAAACTATGGGAAAATAAGGGAGGATTCTCTATGAGGCAATTTATGTGGGGCTTATGTTCAAAAGTGGAGTTTTAATAAATTAATAAAACATTAAAGTAATCAAGTAACAAGAAAACTTAGTTCACTACAGTTTTCATTATATTATAATAACAACTGTAGTCTGCTGAATCATTAGCAATATTTAAAGTATAATTTTTGTTTCTCAGGTCACTTCGTTGCCCCTCTAGCTGCGCACATGTTCTGCAACCACATGGGGTTTCCTAATTTCGGAGAGATTCGTTATTACCCTTCATTTCAGCGACTGGCCATAATAAGTAACTTTGTATTAGGATTAACTTTATGGTGTTTTTTGCTAACCCCAATGACAAATCCATACATTTTCGATAATCGATTACATTGGGACGTTTGAATTCACTGTGGGAATTTGTAATTTTTTCTAACTGTAGTAACAAGATTTTTAGATCACCTCATGTCAGATGCAAAAATGTAATTTTTTTACGATACGATCGATTACCATTGAATTACAAATATATAGTACGACCTTTAATATCGGCGTATTTAGATATATTTCCCTATTCGGTGGCGGCCTGGTACTTAAATTCGATGGCCGATAAAGCCGAAGGATGTTTTTCAAATTTTTCGTGAAACGTGCACAGAACTATTTATTATCTATTAATTATTAATAATAAAATAACCCTACTTTTTAATAATCGTAATTATGGGTTGTTCCGGCCATTTGGTCACCTATGTATGACAATGACTTACACACAGTATTTCACAAGTCTGATTTATATCTAGTTTCTGATGTGCAGACCAAAGTAACATGGTTTGATGAGAATTTGTTGAAAGTTAACTTCTTAAGTCAACTGTAGACATAACGGGAATGTTTCTATCATATAATTAAAACATTTTTTGTATGAAAAATTTATATATAGCTTTCTCCTGTAGTAACAAGATTATTATAAATTGTTTTATATTTAGAATACAACATTTTGATATTCAAACATGTGCAAACATTTATCTACTTTTTGAATGTCTATATTGTTACTAAAGGAACTGCGGGTTTGTGCTTAAAATCACCTGACCTAAAAAACGAACAATATTAGAGAAGTTTTAGTTAATCTTAACAACCGATAATCTATACAAATAATTAATATGAAAGTATATACGGAACATAAAACAAAAACACAATTTTTAAAATTTTTCTCTAGCCTGTCTGTTTGTTCCGGCTAATCTTTGAAACGTCCGATTTTGACGGGACTTTTATTATTACTGGCAGATAGCTGAATTAAACCCTAAATTACACGCGGGCGAAGTCGCGGGGAACTGCTAGTAATTTACTAATATTGTTATGAGTTGGAGTAATTTTCGAAATGACGTAATAAAGAAATGTATTTGTTCGTTCAAGTCATTATTGCTAGCTACTAATTATTTATAAGACCCGTGGTCCGTTTGATAACTGTAATTGTAATGTAAATAAATGCTTTACATAACTGGAACAAACCTATGAATAATTAAAATGATTTGCCTGCAATATATTTATTACTCAAAGGTATTGCGTTACTGCTTTATGGTGCTAAATTTATAGTATTTTTGTTACAGTTCATTGTTACATTTTTAAGTTTAATACGTAAGAATTTGGCGATTTTAAACACCCCAGAGTATTTAAATAATATTTTTTTATTTGTTTTAAAATTATAGTTTTCGTCAACACTTTTATCGATAAAAACGATCTCTTTGTAACAGGTACATATATTAAGTCTTTACCTATGAAACTGTCGTTTTTTTATGAAATAAACCTAGCAAGCTAACAGCATAGCAAAGTGGCGAAGCAATCATCTTTGTAGCGGTTTCTAACGGAAAAAAAATTCAAAATAGGAGGTTCAGATGCCTGGGTGATCAGTAATCGATTGCTGAAAACAGAATTTGAAAATTCGAAACCGTTCTCGAGATAATCGTGGGACAAACGGACAGACATCGTGAAATCAATAAGTGACTTCGCAAGCTTCGCCAATTAATAAGTTAACGCAATTTTTTTCTACATTTCTTATTTCTATTAATCAAGGTAATCCCCCGTGCAATCGATGCTTGTTTGGCCAACGCAGTGCCATTTTATTGACGTCTTTCTTAAAGAAATCAGCTGGGAGGGAGGCAACAAATTTTTCAAAGGAATTTTGTAACTGCCTCTCGGGTATTGAATTTTTTCTCGCCAAGTAGTTATCCAATTCTGAAAAAAATAGAAGTCTGTAGGCGCAAAGTCTGATGAGTACGGCGTATGAAGGAGAGCTTTCAATCCCAGCTCTTGTAACTACGAGACCATTGTGCAGTGTGATCGCGCGTTGTCGTGTAGGAGCAGCGAGAACGAGCAATTGACCAAAGCTGGTTGGAGATGTGCGACCTTTCCATCAGTTCATCAGTTCAGTTCTTCACCGTATACATCTGCAGCAATGCTCATTCCGTTTGGTAAGAAGCTGTGATGAATCATACCGGCGTTAGACCACCAAACAGTGACCATCACTTTTCTAACGGTAAATTTTCATTTAGGGCACTATAGGTGCTGAACCAGGATCTTACTAACTTACTGAGCGCTTGCGATTGTCAAATGGAATCCATTTTTCGTCGCAAGTAACAATGCGGTTCAAAATTCCTTCGTTTATGTTGAGTTGAGCAGTGCAAGGCATATCTCGACGCGACGGTCCTGGGGCACCTATTTGTCAAGGTTTCTTAACTTACTAATTTGACGCAAATGGACCAATATTGTTTTGATGCTAACGTCGAAAGCTGCTGCTAATTCAGCCGTAGATTGATTATCATCAGCTTCCACAATTTTATTCGTCATTGTCGATCAAAGTTTTCGGACGACCACGGGGCTCATTTTTCAGGTCGAAATTTCCCAGAAAGGGAGCAGGCAAACTAATAACAGGCGGTGCGTTCGTTTGTAGTGTTCGCTCCGTAAACGTCGTCGATGTTGCGTGCCGCTTGTGCCGTGTTGCCGCCACGATGGTACTCATATTCCCCATAATTACTATTTATGACTAAATTTGAAAAAAAAATCATATTTTTAAAATAAACTTAATTTAAAATTAGAATTCTTAGCTAAACAAAAATTATTTTGATTTAAAATGGCATACTGCAGATCGGCAATTTCATAGGTATAGGCAATATATATATATATATATATATATATATTTAAAATTTGTCACTTACAAAGTTATTTCTTAAAATAAAATAATCATAATAGATTTTTATTTCCATTGATATGATGTACTGTTACAAAAATTACTGCTTTGTCTAACATATTTCATAAGGTTATATTTATAGTTTAGATTTGGATTTACATATGTGCCATATAACGAAATGCATAATGTTGTATAATTATTTTTAAGATTTAAGATTACGACAGGGTCTGCATGCATGGGTAAATGTAATTTATTGCCTCACTAGTCAATTTCTGTGTTTGTTTTGTTTTAGTTCGTTCATCGAGTCGATGGTTAGTTTATTAAACAATTATACGTATGTAAAACTGTGACCTTATTTTATCATGTCATAATTATATTTACGAAAGTACTACAAATTGAATAAAAAGAATACAGATTTTATTGCGTTTAATTTTGACGTTTCGAAATCAGTACAGCGAGTTCCAAAAATTGATATCGGAACTTGAAAAATCACATAACAATGGCTAAAAAACCGTAACGTAAAATTAAACGCGATAAAATAAGTAAATTGTATTTGTTGTGTCATAAATGTCGTTATAATAATACTACATATTATACAATAATAATACATATTATGTAATTAGTTGTATTTTAAAATTATAATCTGACGTGTCCATTATTAACGTAGCATCTAAGTAGTGGTAAGAATTATCGCGCAAAGCGTTTTTATTAAGTCTTATTTGGATGCGTGGGTTTCTAAAGCCCCTTTAGAAATAACCCGGGTTAGTGATCAGTTGACATACCGTCGATACAATCATAAATTTTTCAACAGTGGTAGAGCCACGCGGCAGCTTTTGCTGTCGCACGGATGGGCCGGCTCGAACCGGGGTGGTGCCACGACCTCACAGAGTGCCAGCGTGAAGTAGAGGTTTACCTCTGCGTTTCGCTTGGTGAGTGCAGGTGGCCGTAGGCCCTTTTTACTGGAAATGAGGCATTCCGTCTTAGTCCTCACGGGTGACAACGCATCTACATTTTGATTTGTAACAGAGGATAGATGTAGATGTCTATAAGCCGCAGCAACCACTTACCATCAGGTGGACTGTGTGCTCGTTTGTCACCCTTATCCTATAAAAAAAATAATCCCAACACATAATTAGTGTTAAAGGGGGTCTCCGGTTCTCTACACTCACCATACGAAACAGCAGCGTTAAGCTGCTATTTTACGCTGGTATTTTGTGAGAGCGTGGTAGTCGGTGAGACCAATATAGCTACAGCGTAACTACCACCTGCTACTCTATTTTAACCAACTTACCACGTACGCTCTCTGATTAAAGTTATGTGATCAATCATTTGAGCGATTCAGCGCGATGCCATTATTAAATTTTAGAACAAGATTTTTTTCTAAATGTGAATACACTACAATTTGTAATATGATCATATCATTTGTATTACCTATTAATATACTGCAAGATGTTCTTTTTTATTCACTCTATAATAGTTATGAGCTGATTTTTAATTTAAGCGCACATGGCGTTTAAACTGGTACCTAATCTAATAAGTCATATCTAAGTATAATTAAATGGATGTTACACGAATTAAAAACGTAATACGCTATTTTGTCTATTAATTCCAGTATATAAAAATGTAAGTCATCATAAAGTTTATATTCCTATAAAATAAGGAGTGGAATAATTTTACCCCTGTCTTTTCATCCGACTACAACGTCGGTGTGTCTTCAAGGCAAGAGTAAATGGCATTTGTAAAGCAAGTCGGTGCGCATCACCGTCTTCGACTGCATCACCAGGTGCGATAGTAGTCAAGCATTGGCTTAGAATGGTTAAAAAATAGTTTCTTGAGGTCATTATTAATAAAGGAGTAGTTCAGCTGAGTCATTAAAAACCTAGAATGCGAAACACGATTTTGCTCCATTTGTTTTCTTTCTTTTGTGTCTCTCAAGTTGACGCTGGACCTCGAAGATAAAGCAATAACAATTACAAAAGTAATTTCAGTTTAATCGTGACAAACAATATAAACACATACGTTGATGGCTTGGTAAGCAGTGACTTTGCGTGTCGCAGCCAAACACGTTGCCCGTAAACTAGAATCCCGCTCGGAACAAGCAATGATAACACATCCACAACTTTTTCTGTCACCAGGGCGGCGCCACTTTACAAATTATATATTTGAGTTATAAAGCGTAAAAAGTTAAGTCAAACCACTAACGCATTCTTTTGTATATTAATATAATACTCTTAGATAATGATAAACTATTGTTTAAAACTAATAAAAAACGAGTTATAAAGTGTAAAAAATTAAAACTCAAACCACTAACGCATTCTTTTGTATATTAATATAATACTCTTAGATAATGATAAACTATTGTTTAAAACTAATAAAAAACGAGTTATAAAGTGTAAAAAATTAAAACTCAAACCACTGACGCATTCTTTTGTATTACGTAATACAATACTCTAGATAATGATAAACTATTGTTTAAAACTAATTTCTCAATTAACTGACATTATGTAACAAAAAAATATTACCTCAGCCACAGAATAGAATAGAATAGAATAATTTTTATTCAATATACATTACATGTGTAATTCTTATTGAAAGTCATTTTTTACTTTACCACTGGTTCGAAAAAATACCCTCTGTCCTGGGAAGAACCAGCAAGAAACCCAGCGGGACATTTTTTTTAAAATAAATTTTACAATATAAATGATTACTAACTATTTACAAAATTTATTTTAGAAACTGCTTGGAAGCGACCACCTCATTCGCAGGGGTTATTATCAACCATGTATTCATTTATACTATAATAACCCTTTTTATACAGTTTCAGCTTAATAAAACATTTAAACTTGGTAATAGAGAGAACCTGTACACTTTCCGGGACCTTGTTGTAATAGCGTATACATTGCCCCAAGAATGAATTACTGACTCTGTGGAGTCGAGAAACTGGCATCACTAGCTTGTGTTTGTTCCTAGTGTTTACAGAATGTATATCACTTTTTTTACTAAAACTATCTTTGTTTTTGTGAACATACATTAAATTTTCGTAAATATACTGAGAGGCCAAAGTTAATATATTAATTTCTTTAAATTTATCTCTAAGAGACTCTCTCGGTTTTAGATTGTAAATAGCTCTAATGGCCCTTTTCTGTAAAACAAAAATAGTTTTTGAATCAGCCGCATTTCCCCATAGCAAAATCCCATAAGACATTATGCTATGGAAATAACTAAAATAAACTAATCTAGCTGTCTCGACGCTAGTGAGACCTCTAATCTTTTTTACAGCATAGGCTGCAGAACTTAGTCTGCTTGCTAATTTGGATATATGGGGGCCCCACTGAAGCTTTGCGTCAAGAGTGATCCCAAGAAAAACAGTGGATACAACAGGGCTCAATTCCTCCCCATTTAAAAACACATTGGTATTCAGATTTTTAACATTCGTTGTTGTAAATTTAACACAATTAGTTTTATTTCCGTTCAAATGCAGATTATTAACGTTAAACCAATGCACTAATTTTGATATAGCATTATTCACTTCGTCACATTTAAATGATTGACGTTTAAGTTTAAAAATCAAGGAAGTATTATCAGCAAATAATACTATATCATGACTATCCCCTACAAGGTGAGGTAAGTCATTAATATACACCAGAAACAGGAATGGGCCGAGAATCGAGCCCTGAGGAACACCCATTAGTACAGGTGACCCGGAAGAACTTTTACCATTGATAATAACCTTCTGCTTTCTATTACTTAAATATGAAATATTAAGTTTAAGCGCTGTATTCTTGACACCATAGTACTGTAGCTTCCTGATTAATGTCTCATGGTGAACACAGTCGAAGGCCTTGGAAAGGTCACAAAATATACCCAAAGCATCCTCTGAATTCTCCCATGCACAAAAAATATGTTTAATAAGCTCAACTCCAGCGTCAGTTGTCGAACGACCCCTTGTAAAACCGAATTAATTTTGATGTAGCAATTTATTAATATTAAAGAAACTTAACATCTGATCTAAAATAATTTTTTCAAAAATTTTACTTAATGTTGGTAGTACAGAAATTGGTCTAAAATTGGCGGGGTCTATTGTACTACCAGATTTAAATATAGGTATGACTTTACTATGTTTCATTAAATCAGAAAACACACCAGATTCCACGCTTGTATTAAATATAGTGGCTAGATAAGGTGCTAATATATCTATTATAGATAAAATAACTTTAACGGAAATCCCCCATAAATCTGCCGTTTTCTTAACATCAATAGCTTTAAAATATTTAACGATATCTTTTGGCAGTACTCTATGGAATTTAAAAGTATTAGAACAAGCCTTTACATTTTGTTTGAGCAATGATTCGGCGACAGTAGGAGAAGAATTTAATGATTTTGTTGTCAAAAAAGGAACATCAGTAAAATGTTTCTCAAAAGCCATAGCAACTTCTTGATCAGATCACAACTAGCGACATCTGGTGAGTGGAAGAATATTAGCCCTTTGCAAGGCCTAAATAATTGTTCCGGGTCTGGATTGTATATCCCTGTGCAATTAATGTATAACGCCATAAGATGGAATAAAATCATTGAGTGGAGGCAACATCTTTTTAAATAAAATATAATAATCATTTTAAACAACGACGTCCCGTGTAAGTTTTGTCTTAATCCAGTTTCAATACATTCATACTTGCTAAAACAACTATTGCGAGCGAATTCCTTCTCACGTCCCGCGAGGTTTCACCCAGTTGACTACTTTTAAACCTTAATGTGAATTGAACACATTGTCATGACATACATAATATTTAACATAATTCTATATTTATTAGTTTAGTATTGCTTCGCTACCAAGTAGCCTATAAGTTTATATTTTTAATATTACTAAAAGTTGTCGAAAAGTTAATTGAATAAAGATTTTGAAAATAGTTGCTTTTTATTTCAAATATATATATATATATATATATATATATATATATATATATATATATATATATATTCGTCTAATTTGAATTATTATTAGCTTAATCCCACCTGATGGTAAGTAGTGATAAAGCTCTAAATGGTAAATCGCACTGCTTCTAACAAAAGTACAATCACGGAGCACCGTGAGCAGAACACATTCTTCCTGTATCATTTATATTATATTTGTTTAAAATGCCACCAATCATAATACCTTCCTCTACCTTGCCTGCTTTTGAGACGGTAATAAAAGTTACTCTCCTGTGTTCGATGCTTTGATTAGAGAAACAAATATTAGAAATGTTACATGATGGACATTAAGGAGTTTAATACACGTTTACATGTTCATATCATATTTAGTAGGAATAACGGGTAGTGAGAATAACTTGCGTCTGAAGTCGTAGACTTTGTTGAACAAAATCTGAATGGACTGGAGGCGACTAAATTTAGTCCAGTTCAATCCCCAGAAGACACAACTTTGCGCATTTACCGGTAAAAAGAATTCCCTTCGTCGTATCTCCTCAGTTTCAAGGCACTCCCTTGTTGCCTCAGCTATCGGAACCCTCAGCGTCGACATATCGAGTGACGTACAGTTTCGTGGTCACTTGGAAGAGAAGGCCTCTAAAAAGTTTGGCGTACTCAGCAGAGCGGGACAGTATTTCATGCCGGCACACCGCCGGCCGCCTGCAATTTTATAAGGCGCACGTTCGGCCGCACATAGAATACTGTTCCCATCTCTGGGCTGGGGCTCCCCAGTGCCAGCTCCTTCCATTTGATCGCATTCAGCGCAGAGCTGTTCGAATCGTTCGGTCGAAATCGACCGAACTCATTCAGATCGGCTTGACTCGCTGGCACTGCGAAGAGATGTTGCATCTCTTTGCGTATTTTATCGCATTTACCACGGGGAGTGCTCTGAGGAATTGTTTGGACTAATTCCAGCCGCACAATTTCACCATCGCACATCGTGACAAAACTTATATATATTTTTCTTATTATATATAATCGCGATGTCATCCATACCATCTGGATGACTGGCGGTCCAACACTGTGTGATTTAAAAGAAGTTTTCTTCCTCGCACAACTTCCTTGTGGAATCGACTACCACCAGAGATTTTTCCGGACCGATACGACTTAGGGACCTTCAAGAAAAGAGCGTACTCCTCTTTAAAAGGTCGGCAATGCACCTGCAATTCCCCTGGTGTTGCAGTTGTTCATGGGCGGCGGTAATCACTTACCATCAGGTGAGCCGTATGCTCGTTTGCCCTCTCTTCTATAAAAAAAGACCATAGTTATAACAAATGTGTTACAAATTACAAAATGGAAAAATGTTGATCAGCTCAGAAAAAGATATAGCACGAATCTTTCACCAGATATGTACGTGCTGTTATTATTACTATCATCGTTAATTTTTGCCACAAGCACAAGGCATCAGTCTGAAGAAAGGTCATATAGTAATATAACGAGCGATTTGAAATAGAAACTCCGTATAGGTCACGAGATGCAGCTGCGTGTATGTTGCCCCAGTCACTACGCCAACTCCTTTCCTATATTTATATTTTTACGTTCACCACTTCTTAGGATCTCTATTTATTATTACTTTTTAAAAGGAAAGCGTTAATATGAAAATGTTATTAAAACGCAAACTTTCAAAAACTTTTAAAAAGGTGACCTTAATTTTGTTAAAACCAGTCTTGTCTTGCCGTGTAGTGGTGGTTAAGAATATCCACTACCCCATATCTTCCCGTGGGTGTCGTAAAAGGCGACAAATGGAAACAGGCAGGAGATGGGCAGCAGCATCTTCCTGATAACAGAAAATTATAATAAAAAAACTGCGGTTGCCATACCGCTCGCCAAGCGTGGCAACTATGGCAAATACCCCCCAATTATGAGAGTAATAAATAGACGGCCTCCAGTCCCCGGCAGCCCCGCTATTCCTGACTACGGTGGCGACCATGGTAACAGCGGGGCAGGGGCTGCTAAGAATCTCCGATGGAGGTTCGGTTGCCACCTAAAACGACTCGACCTGGCAACATACAACGCACGCACCCTGAGTACTGACGAGAAGATCGTGAAGCTGAGAGGAAGCTAAGGACAAGTTACGGTGGCATATTATAGGATTATTCCAAGTCCGATGAGAGGGTGAGGACACGGTAATCCTCGAATCTGGCAACTTGCTCTATTACCGGGCGGGCGACCAGGTGTCGGATTTATCGTCCACAAGTCTCTCGTTAACAACGTTGTAAAGAATGAGAGTGTGTCGACGAGGGTTGCGTACCTTATACTCAGAATCACAAAACGGTATTCGCTGAAGGTCATACAGCTTTACGCACCAACATCGGCACATCCCGATGAGGAGCTGGAGGAAATGTATGAGGATATCTCTAGAGCCATGCATTCCTCCAAAACCCACTCGGTGTTAATGTAAATACGGTGTTAATGGGAGACTTCAATGCAAAACTAGGCACAAGAGAGAACGGTGAGCTGAAAGTAGGGAAATTTGGTATAGGGCAGCGGAACCCAAGGGGCCAGCAGCTGGCCGACTTCATGGAGAAAGAGGGAATCTTTATGATGAACTCTTTCTTCCAGAAGCGGCCTCACAGGAAGTGGACCTGGTCGAGCCCTGACGGTTCGACAAAAATGAGATTGACTTCATTATGACGACCAGATGACAACTGTTCAGTGATGTCTCCGTGATCGCGAGGGTGAAAACTGGTAGCGATCACCGAATGGTTAGAGGCACACTGAACCTAAACGTTAAGTTGGAGAGGTCTCGTCTAATGAAGTCAACGTTCCGTCCCCCTCGTGCTCTGTTCCAAAGTCCCGAAACCTTTCAGCTCGACTTACAAAACCGTTTTCAGTGCCTAGAAGACTGCAATGAAGTGGACGATATGAATGACAAGTTCGTGGAAACTGTCTATGCGGTCGGAGTTAAGTTTTGCAAGACCCGCCGCAGAAGAACACAAAAACTCTCCGATCACACTCTTAATCTCATGGCTGTTAGACGGGAGATGAAGCTACATTCTTTAACAGATTTGACAGCATACAGGCAACTGAACAGACAGATCTCTAAATGCATGCGGCGGGACTTACGCAACTTCAATACAGCTTGTATTGAAGAAGTGATCGAGCGGAACCAAGGCTCCAAAGTCTTTGCCAGAGATCTGTCTGCCAGAAAGAGCCGACTGTCAAAGCTGAAGACCGAATGTGGCAAAATCGTTTCCGGGACACCTGAGCTTTTGAGTGAGATTGAGAGGTTCTATGGGCAGCTGTATGCGTCATCGTTGGAGCCGCACGCAAGTGTGAGTAGCGATCCAAGAGCGAGTCTTATCCGACACTATTTCGAAGATATCTCGGACGTCAGTCTGAGCGAGATTAGAATGTCTCTCCAGCACCTTAAAAATGGCAAGTCCCCGGACGAGGACGGAATTACAGCGGAGCTTCTGAAAGCGGGTGGAAAACCGGTACTTAAAGTCCTTCAGAAGCTCTTTAATTCCGTCCTCCATGGTGGTACTACTCCGGAGGCGTGGAGCAGAAATGCGGTGGTCTTGTTCTTCAAGAAAGGCGACAATGCTCTCTTGAAGAGCTACAGACCGATTTCCTTTCTGAGCCGCGTCTACGTGCTGTTTTAGAGAGTCATTACGAATCGTCTCGCACGCAGACTTGACGACTGCCAGCCTCCCGAACAAGCCGGTTTCCAAAAAGGCTTTAGCACCATAGACCACATACATACCCTGCGGCAGATTGTACAGAAGACGGAGGAGTACAATCTGCTACTTTGCCTTGCGTATGTGAACTATGAGGAAGCCTTTGATTCCGTCGAAATTTTGGCGGTGCTGCAGTCCCTTCAGTGTTGCCAAGTTGACTGTCGGTATATCGAAGTGCTGAAGTGTTTGTACAGTAGGGCTACGATGGCTATCCGAGTACAGAGTCAAAGTACGAAACCTATCTAACTGCAGAGAGGTGTAAGACAGGGTGACGTTATAGCCCCGAAACTCTTCACCGCTGCATTGGAAGACGTTTTCAAGCTACTAGACTGGAAAGGATGCGGTATTAACATCAATGGCGAGTACATCACTCACCTTCGATTTGCCGACGATTATTCCTTATGGCAGAATCGCTGGAGGACCTAAGCACTATGCTCAATGACCTCAATAGTGTCTCCCAACGGATAGGTCTTAAGATGAACACGGACAAAACAAAAATCATGTTTAACGTCCATGTCACACCTATGCCGGTAGTTGTTGGAAGCACTAAGCTTGAAGTTGCTGACGAGTATGTTTACCTGGGACAAATAGTCCGACTAGGTAATTCCAACTTCGACCGAGAGGTCAATCGACGGATTCAACTCGGCTGGGCAGCTTTCGGGAAACTACGACACATCTTCTCGTTAGACATACCTCAAAACCTGAAAACGAAATTGTACAACCAGTGCGTGTTGCCAGTGATGACTTACGGATCTGAGACGTGGTCCTTCACTGCTGGCCATATGAGGAAGCTCAAGATCGCTCAGCGAGCTATGGAGAGGGCTATGCTCGGGGTTTCTCTGCGTGATAATCTTAGAAATGAGTATATCTGCAGTAGAACCAGGGATTAGTAAGCTGAATTGGCGGTGGGGCGGCCATAAAGCCCGAAGAACCGACAACCGATGGGGAAGAAAGGTTCTCGAGTGGCAGCCTCGTACTGGTAGGCGAAGTGTAGGGCGACCCCCCACTAGTTGGAGTGACGACCTGATAAGACATCCAGGAAGTCGATGAATGCAGGTGGCTCAGGACCGTGCTTTGTGGCATTCCTTGGGGGGGGGGGGGCTATGTTCAGCAGTGGATTTATGAACGGCTGTAATGATGATGATGATGAACTAAATGATCATTTAATAGCTATTACATAAAATATTTCGGTTCTAGTAAGCGATAAAAATATTGTAATCATAATAATTATCTAGGGCTTTCGTAATAAATACAGTACGCTAATATGATGGCAGAACCAGCCAGATGGAAGTATACGTAACATTGGAGATTGGAATTTATGATTAACACCTACTTAATACACATATAATTTAACCATAAAATAAATGAAATTCTTTTCATTTGG
Source organism: Parnassius glacialis (assembly GCA_033319125.1). Classification (NCBI taxonomy): domain Eukaryota; kingdom Metazoa; phylum Arthropoda; class Insecta; order Lepidoptera; family Papilionidae; genus Parnassius; species Parnassius glacialis. The sequence goes on from JAVANC010000012.1 coordinate 15,399,321, forward strand.
GGTTTTTCGTTTAAAGTACTCGTTTGTTTGGAACATCTGGCCTGTTTTTCACTGTGGAACCAATTTATGTTTGTTTTGATCTGTCTGATTGTTCTGTCTCGAAATGGAAACATGTCGAAATTTTAGTTAGATATGTCCATAGAGCGTGTTCCAAAGCTTACTTTGAGGACAGATGAAAACTTACAAGTTCGAATTGTCTCCAAAAATTATTACTGTAAACGCACAGGCGCAGAGTAGCCAGTTTCTCGGTATTCTATAGGATGCATTGCGGTGAGTGTGCGAAGGAATTACACGCAATAATTCCTCCCTCTCCTTTCCACCATCGGACAACCAGGCGGTCTGAGGGTTTTCACCCCTTTGTTGTCGATATTCCAAGCATTAGAACCAAAAGGTTTGCTTCGTCTTTTGTAATGCGTACAACAAAGAAGTGGAATAATTTGCCGGCGTCTATCTTTCCGTCCGAATACAATCCGGGCGTCTTCTAGGCAAGAGTGAATAGGCGTTTGTTACGTTAAGACAGTGCGATTTACCATCTAGGGCTGCATCACCACCTACCACCAGGTGGGATTGTGGTCAAGCACTGGCTTATAATAAGTTAAAAACAGAGTTAAAACTATTAAAAAAAACTTACCTTTGAATATTTTTGCTGTATTTTATTTTACCGACCCGTAAGTTCTATACTAGACATAATCCTCTCCCGCTGTAAAGACAACTTGCCACTCTGTTATTCCGCGAATATTTTTAAGGAAAAGAATTAGCGTTGCAGAAAAAATCAAGTATTCATTAATCGATAGTGTACTTTAAAACTCTTATATTATCGTTATTGTGTGTGAGAAATGTTTCCGCCTCCGCTTATTTCTTAAGAGGCTCAATATGGAGTAGTAAGTCTGCCGCGCTGCACCAGCACGTGTTGGCTATAGGATAAGGGTGACAAACGAGCACACATTCCACCTGATGGTAAGTGGTTGCTGCGGCCCATAGACATCTACATCTATCCTCGTTTGCGAATCAAAATGCAGATGCGTTGTCACCCGTGAGGACTAAGATGGAATGCCTCATTTCCAGTAAAAAGGGCCTCCAGCCACCTGCACTCACCAAGCGAAACGTAGAGGTAAACCTTTACTTCACGCTGGTATTCTGTGAGGTCGTGGTACCACCTCGGTTCGAGCCGGCCCATCCGTGCGACTGCGAAAGCTGCCGCGTGGCTCTACCACTGTTAGGAATTATTTCCTTGTAAATCATTCATCCATCTCTCCATAGATGATCTGCCATATTTGGTAGGCTTGGTAGGCTGGTTGAAAGCCGCAGTAGTTTTGTAATTTAAAACTTTCATCAGGATGCTGCTGCCAATTTCTTGTTTCAGTTTATTTCACGATAATGTGCTAGTGAATTCTCTTACGCCAATAATATACGGCGACGTGGTGATTGGAGACTTAAAATTTAAATTAACAATCATTGCTGCCGGCGCGGCCCATCGGCTATCTGCTAGCTTCCAACGATGTAGTACCGATGAACCTATGTTTATGGTTTACTTCTCGTATAATATATGTATATATATATATATATATATATATATATATATATATATATATATATTGTAAGAAAGTTTAACATATCATATTTTAAAAATATAGCAACGACTTTTTCATAAGTCTATGTAAAATTACACAAGCAGAATTAACGATATCAACACACAATACTATCCATAGTATTGGTACTAATGTTACATTAGTATCTACGTCATCGACAGCTTGATATTTGATAATTGATACCCTATTATTAATAGGGCATCAATTATCGATTCGATTTTCTTATCTATTTTCCGTACTATATTAAAAAAGAAAACTCTCACATAATATCATCTTTATTTATGCTTTATTATCGTTAAATGGTACAAGTTGGTGCCTTAAGACTTAACACTTAACGATATTAGAGTGTAGTTAACATCAATGATAGTAACAATAAATACATATCAACACCTAATTTACCTACGATAATACGTTCCACATTCACAACATCTAACTTTTTTATATACACAAATACAAAGTTTTAATTTTCAAAAATAAAATCTATCTATGAGATTACTATAACTTATTTCGGCTCTGTGCCTACGGTCTGACGTTTCAGTATCTCTTCTATTTACGTTTATGAAGTTCGTGTGAACGCCCTATACCTATCTTGTTTCCACCGATCATATTATACATTATTGATGTCTGTTTCTAACGCTCTTTGGCGGTTAGCGGTTTCGGTTTTGGTATCGGCCACCTTCGGCGAATCCTTCGGCTTCGGCCAAAATTTCGGCCCATTTTAGAAAGCGCCGAAATTGAACCAACTATTACTTTTTATCATCTCCAGATCAACTTCTAGAGATTCTTCAATCTCCTAGAGGAGATACCTCAGGATTTTATTACAAATCAAAATTAATAAGTTACAATTTCATAATTACGATGTCAAACAAAAAAGTTGACTGCCAAATTAACGACTCGTATGATGATGTACACTGCTTCTTCTGGAACGAAACCGATGATGCTAAACGCGGGGTCAATGAAATCGGATCTTGTTTGCTAAAAGTTTTTGAGAAACTCTCAGCGGAGTCACCAAATGACAATGGGTGTAATTTAATTCTGTATTCTGGCAATTGTGCCGGTCAAAATAAAAATAAATTTATAGTAGCACTTTACCTGTATGCAGTCACGCATTTAAATATTAAATCTATAACTCATAAATTCTTAATAGAAGGTCATACACAAAACGACGGTGATAATATCCATAGCCTCATAGAAAAGGAGATAACAAAAAATCTAAAACTCGGTAACTACTAGAAATCTTATTTACGAAGTAAAAAGGCGGAAAGGCTGGAATTAGGGGCGTGGCTGGTATTAGGGGCATCCCCCCTACCCGGGGTTTTTGGTGTCCCACAACTCAGGGATAGCCTCAAAATTTAAAATAAAATCTTTTTCTGGCTGAAGCACGTTTGGCGGGAGTGACGACGGGCTTCACGAGCGCGTGGAAGCCGCCTCTTCAATATATTCTGCGTCCGCCTCCATCGCTGTCTAAGCGTTGACTGACGCATGATTGACGAAATGCCATTACACGTTCAATCAAAATTCGAAACTGATAGTTGATTGACGTAAAAATCAAAATATCCAGATATCAGATATTATTTTAACAGTGGTAGAGCCAGGCGGCAGCTTTTGCTGTCGCGTGGATGGGCCGGCTCGAACCGGGGTGGTACCACGACCTCACAGAATACCAGCGTGAAGTAGAGGTTTACCTCTGCGTTTCGCTTGGTGAGTGCAGGTGGCCGGAGGCCCTTTTTACTGGAAATGAGGCATTCCATCCTAGTCCTGACGGGTGAAAACGCATCTGCATTTTGATCTGTAACAGAGGATAGATGTAGATGTCTATGGGCCGCAGCAACCACTTACCATCAGGTAGACTGTGTGCTCGTTTTTCACCCTTATCCTATAAAAAAAAATTTGTCAATCAATTTCATGCAACCGTCAACCACCACATTACACAGTAGGTTATTCGTCAATCACAACCATGATTGTTGTTAAACTGACAGCAAACCTACCGTGTAATGGGCGTCTGAAGTTTTTCAAAAAAGTACATACATACATACATAAACACTCACGCCTGTCACCCAGAGGGGTAGGCAGAGACTATGGACTTCCATTTGGCACGATCCTGACAGACCTCTCTCGCTTCCTCCACATCCATATACCTACGCATACACGCTCGTCGGTTAAAGGTACTCTTGATTTGGCCCATTTTCAATATATCGCCAATTTGGTCGATAAACTTTCGCCTAGGGCGACCCTTCCCGATTCTACCGTTCACCTCTGCAACATAAATTTGCTTTGTCACTCTTTCCTCATTCATTCTTTCTACATGACCAAACCACCGAAGCATTCCTTTCTTAATCCTGGTCACAACATCATCTTGCAAACCACACTCTTCTCTTATTAAACAATTTCTCACTCTGTCATTCAGATTCATCCCTAACATACTCCTTAATGACCGCATTTCTTTTCATTTCATTTCATTTCATTTCATTTCATCATCTCATTTTCATTTCATTTCATTTCACAATCTGTTTTTCAAAAAAGTATTTTTGAAAAACAGATTGTGCGCGAAATGGAGCTTTTATTCGCGACGTTTATTTCCAAAATTATATTATGTTATTTATTTCATTCCTTATAACAGAAGAATACAAACGGCAGACTCAATAAGGCATAAGTCTGCCCTTTGTATGAGGCATTCTCTACCAGTCAACCCATGGAGTGGTGAGAATTTGACGTAGGTGTAGCTACATAGAATATAAAATGAAATAAAGGTGATATTTGAATACAATTATATAGTACGTAATCGATCGTGCACGATAGACTTATGTAATAATTAAAAATTAAAAATTTTGTACAACCGAATCCAATATAAATTATTAAGAATAACTCAAAAACTATTGGTCAGACCTTGATGAAATTTGTATGGGACCATATGTGAAGCACCACCTTCCAAATAAAAGAAGAATCATTGAAATGGGTTCACGCAGTAAAAAGTTATGAGGTAACACACAAAAAAAAAACACAGTCGAATTGAGTACCCTCTCCTTTTTGAAGTTGGTAGAAAAGTGCTGACTGTGTATCAACTACTTCTTATTAGTTTGTGCTATTTCGTTAAGCCGCTGGACTGCTAGACTAGACACATAATCATGTATATTGAGAGTTATACTCATAAAGAGCCATAAAATTATAAGAGTTTGGCGCGGCTCCATCGGTTCCAATATTATCGTAACAACGTACATTCGATCATCACATTCAGATAACAGGATGCTATAAAAGCTACAGACGTACTGATTTTGCATTTTTGAACGATTAACCCGCGTAAATACTGCTTCAATACGTATCAGACGGCGACGTACTCGCATAGAATTTCTAGATTCATATTTATTCCCCTCGCCAATATGTAGCCATAATTAAAAACCCAAAGAAGTCTGGCAAGAAATTTTCAGTACATGAACTGACATTTGAGTCGTTTTTAGACTTGAAACAACTGCAAGAAGATTGGAGTTTTAATTTTAATAAAACTAAAGACGAGAGAACTGTTTTATGGAATGACTTAAAGGTAATAAAAGTGAGCAAACATACACCTTTTTCAATTTTCGGTAAAACCTCGTATAAAGATAGTGAATACCAGGAAGTGAGCTTCAGAAATAAAAGAAAAAAAATGCTTCCTCTGTGTGAAATTGTACCAACTAATTTCTACATAAATAAGCAAGAACTAAGTGAGAATAAAAAGAAAGATCTGAGAGAGCTAATATCCAAAAAATGATCCCAAAATTTTATTCGGATTTTTGTAACTCTATTATTTAAGTGATTAAATAATAGAGAATACCTTAACATTGATTACTGATTACATACCAAAGTTAATTAAAAAAGAAGGTTCCTTAAGTTTAATTATGTTCGCTTTAGAAGTTTATATTTTATGTTTTATAGAGTTTTTACTAAAGTGGAATAAGACCTTGTTTTATTTAATAGTTTGGATCACCAGTGAGTTTATCTTTTTAAAGTAAATTAGAATTTTAGATTTTTTTACATCGCTTTCTTGTGGAACAATTTTCCGACTTGATTTTTATTATGTTGATGTATAAAACCTATTAACCCGCCGTCGCTCGCGTAGGGTCTTTAAAATACCGAAGTTTGGGTAAGTGCGACGTTTTTTTAAAAGTAACGATACGAATTTGGACCTTATGGTAGCTTCCTAAAACATACATAGGTATTTCCTAGTGCTCGTAAAATCTGTTTGCGCGTTACACTTGAACAGAATAGACGTGTTATCTAAGAAAGGGCTTTGAAAGACCCCATGCGACCGATCGTGTAACTAATTGTGTGTTATTTTTTTTTCAAGATAGAAAATACCTATTTGATGTAAAATGGGCTCATTGAGAGACAGACAGATACTGAGATGGCTGAATGAAGAAGACAGTGATGGTAGTGATGGTTTCGAAGAGCCTAACTACCCAAGCAATGCAGACTCGGATTATGGACCTGACATGCTTGAAGGAAGTGATCACGAAACAGATTCAGAGCAAGAATGTGTTGACATTGAAGATGAAGAACAAGAGCCTGAAAACAGTGATAATTGTGATGTTCCGCTTGCTCATCTGAGATAATCCAAGAGATAATTGTTCGTCGTAAAACAGCACAATAGTGAGTTTGTAACTATTTATCGTTAGAGAAAGACTGCTCCAAATGCTGCAGTAAAATCAAGCCAGCACAATATTGTCTCGCATTTACCAGGACCTCGAGGTTTAGCTCGAAACATCAAAGATCCTTTTGGAACTTATTTATATCCGTTAGCATGTTAGACAATATTGTTCAACATACAAATGAAAAAATTGGTACTTTTTAAAGCAGGTATGAAAGATCTCGAGATGCACAGCTGACTAACATACCAGATATAAGAGCACTTCTAGGATTATTGTATCTAATTGGTACGCAGAAGGCCAGCTACTAAAAAGTATAAGAGGTATTTTCAGCTGATGGAACCGGTATAGATATAGTAAGAGCAACTGCTCTTACTATATCTATACCTATATTTGGAGAGACATAACTATGTCTCTCCAAAGATTTAGATTTCTACTCCGCTGTCTGCGATTCGATAGCATTGAAACCAGAAAAGAAAGGCTAACTTATGACAAACTGGCTCCCATCAGGGACATTTTTGAGACGTTCAGTCAGAAATACAAGGAACACGTTGGTGAATACGTAACTATAGATGAGATGCTTGAGTCTTTCCATGTCAAGTATTCGTTCAGACAATATTTGATAAATAAGCCAGACAAATATAGCATCAAGATATTTGCCACGGTGGATTCTAGAACCTTTTACACAAGAAACATAGAGGTTTATGTTGGCAATCAACCTCCTGGTCCTATGGCTGTGGACACATCAACAAACGCTCTTGTAAAACGACTTATAGCGCCAATTTCAGGAATGAACCACAACGTGACCGTTGATAACTAGTTCACAAGTGTACCTTTGGCTAAAGATTTGCTAAGAGACCACAAGTTTACTATTGTTGACATCATAAGGCAAAATAAGCCTGAGATCCCTATTGAGTTAAATGCTAAAAATAGAGAGATATTTTCCTCTCTCTTAGCTTTCCGAAATGATCATAATACTCTGGTCTTTTATGTTATAAAAAAAAGAAAGTCTAATACTACTGTCGACGATGCATCACAATGCAGCAGTAAAACTGGAAACAGCTAAAAAAAACCGAAATCATAGAATTTTATAATATTATAAAAGGAGGTGTCGATGTTGTTGACAGGTTGAAAGAGAATTATTCTGTTGCGAGAACGTGCTGCCGTTGGCCGCTGCAAATATTTTTCACGCTGATCAATATTGCAGGTATAAATGCACAAATCGTAATGACATGCAATCAACTAGATAATAGCATAAGCAGAAAAGCGGTTCTGAAAAAAAATCACTTTCGCTTTGTGAAGATCATTTGAAATATAACAGAGCACAATAAAAACTCTTTCAAGATCACACCGCTCGCATATAAAGCGTTTCACTGGAGATAATGCGCTACCAATGGAACCCTAAAATCAGGGTCAGATGTCAAAAAGATTTGCCTATTTCCTACGAAACATTGACAGAAAATACTCCACATCATGCGTGTTTTGGGCAAAACATGTGTTCAAGACACTCATACACTATTTTTGTCAGTTGTGTAGAGGAAAAAAATAAGGACTCATTATTTTTATTTCTTTTAGATTTATAAAGGTTGATTTTTTTTATTAGTGGATAAAGGATCTCATTTTTGTTAATTTTGTTTAATTTTAGAAGAAAAAGATTTAATATTGTTAATTTTTTTTAGTATTTTCTAAGAACTGTCAAAATGACTACAAAAATTGTACATTTTTCTTATGATCATTTTTTCGTTAATTATACAAAAGTAGAATAAAAAATTTGGTTTCATTTAAAACTCAAATAACCTTAAAATAGCATAAAAATAAAAATATCAATAATTTAAGAAATTGTACTCTTGACATTTAAAGTTAGAGTTTCTGAAGACCCCACGCGACCAACGATGTCATAAAAAGAGCGAGACCGATGGCGTATTAATAAGACTGATATGTTAAATTTGTTATTTTTATCTGCTACTTGTGAAGGTTGCTGCAATAAAAGATTGATGATTATATTTATGTCGTTTAGTGGCTAATTTTTTGTTTTCTGATGACTAATTACCTTAATTGCTACATTCTATTAAAACAACAAGAAGTTGCATTTAGTGTAATTTCTTTTTATAACTAGTTAATTTAATTCAATTTTTTGAGCATACTAGAACCCAAATCAATGTACCCTACCTAATAAGTCCACCGATAGATTTTAGACATATCTCAAAAATCACACTCCGACCTCAGCACGATCTACCGCTAGCAGCTAAACAGAGATAACAATAAAGCATTTTAGGTGGGAACGGGATAGATTTAGGGCATAGAGGACACCAACTTCGTAGATGTAAATAGAAGAAATAATCTAAAAGGCTAGGCCTATGACAAGACCCGTAATATCATTTTTCTTTCCTTCGGGGCAATATTGGTCTAGTTGATTAATTTATTGAGCTTGCTAACGAAGTCAGTCTTTCACATAAAATATACCAACTAAAATTTTCTTGTGATCTTTTTAAATATTTACACGAAATTCGCAAGGAAAGAATTAAGCTGCAGCTATCTATGATAAAAAGATATGAATTTACGACGACGTATACTCTAAGAAAAATATTAAAATTGTTATAATAACATGCCAATATGTAGAAGATATAGTCTTTACTAGGCGGGTACACAAAAATATTTTGCAATTTATAATCATTTATCGATACAATAAACATTCAGTCTTAATTTCTATCTAAATAAATAATATTCGCAGTATAACGAAGACAAAAACAGACACAATATACTATTTTACAGAATACAATTAAAACGGGAAATTATTTACAATTAAATAAGTTATGCACCTTTTCTAAAAACACTTACGAGTGTTTTAGATTACATCTATATTCCCTGATTTTGTTTCTATCGTTTCGTTTCACCAACTTATCTGTTCAGTTGACAGCGTCGCTAGTGGACTGCTTACTATTGCCATTTAAGAAATTCACCGAGGAAATAGGTAACTACATATTCATTACACATAATATAAAATAAAACAAATTTTGTGTTAATATATTAAAATTAGTGAGAAGTAGTGTTATTATATACACAGTCAGGCCATAAGTATTGTCACACAGTAAAAAAATTTCTTTTAGAATGCTGGCCACAAAAAAGTTTATTGAATTCGAATTTCGAATTGTTCATGAAAATAAAACTGTATACTTTTTAGAATTTTACTCATTTTTAAATATGGAGTGGACGCTTAAAGAAGACCGTGTTGCAGTTATTGCGTTGCATCGTTGCGGTTACGCGCCAATTCATATTCAAAATTAAGTTAATTTAGTTAATTAAGTTATACTCAAAATTTGAATATAACCAAAAGATTCGTTTATGGTACCATCAAACGCTACAATGAAGACTCTAGTGTAGATGACAGGTCAAGAAGTGGTCGCCCTGGGTCTGTTAGGACTCCAGCAGTGATAAAAGCTGTGAAGGCGCGAATTCAAAGAAATCAGAAACTATTGGCCCTACAGATGGGGTTAAGCAGAACCACGGTGAAAAGGGTGTTAAATGAAGACTTAGGGCTTCGGGCATATCGAAGAAAAACAGGACATCGTTTGAATGCTCGTCTAATGGACCTGAGACTGAAGAGATGCCGCGCTTTGTTGAAGCGGTACGCGGGAAAAAATATCGGGAAATTCTTTATTCGGATGAAAAACTTTTTATCGTAGACAAGAGCTACAACAAACAAAATGATAAGGTGTATGCACACAGTAATGAAGAAGCGAGCAACCGTATTCCGCGTGTCCAACGAGGTCATTTTCCATCCTCGCTCATGATATGGTTGGGAGTTTCTTATTGGGGCTTAACAGAGGTACATTTTTGTGAGAAAGGTGTAAAAACGAATGCAGTTGTGTATCAAAATACAGTCCTGACGAACCTTGTGGAACCTGTTTCTCATACCATGTTCCATAACAGGCACTGGGTATTCCAACAAGATTCGGCTCCAGCTCATAGAGCGAAGAGCACACAAGACTGGCTGGCGGCGCGTGAAATCGACTTCATCCGGCACGAAGACTGGCCCTCCTCCAGTCCAGATTTGAATCCGTTAGATTACAAGATATGGCAACACTTGGAGGAAAAGGCGTGCTCAAAGCCTCATCCAAATTTGGAGTCACGCAAGACATCCTTGATTAAGGCAGCCGCCGATATTGACATGGACATCGTTCATGCTGCGATAGACGACTGGCCGCGTAGATTGAAGGTCTGTATTCAAAATCACGGAGGTCATTTTGAATAAACTTTAGTGTCTTAAGAATCTATGTTTTGTTAAGTTCATTTTGGTATATAAATGGTTACATAATGAATAAACTTGTTTCAATTATTTTATATTAAACATGTGACAGAATTTATGACCTGACTAGGTATATTACTAGCTGGCCAGGCAGACGTTGTTCTGCCTTTTCCGACGACCCTTGAAAAAATGTTGAAGGTCACTTATCGGGATAAAAAGTATCCTATCTCTCAAGTTTAACCAAACTGCACACAGTGTGCGAAATTTAATTGAAATCAATTCAATTTCGGAGTTCATTGCGGACAAACAATGTGACACGTAATTTTTATATATAAAGATTTATATTTTATAAAAATAATTGTGGTCGTGATCTCGGAGTTCAAGCAGCCGAATTCCTGTAATTTCTGTTTTGAAAAGTGTACCCGCGTTAGCTACTGGTTCCAATAATTCATCTTCCGAGTCACTGGAATCGCCTTCACTATCGCTCTGACACTCTATAATAAAGGGTTCATTTAAATACGCGTCTTTTAGTATGTATTCATTTTCAATTTTTTTTACATGATTACAAATGTTTTTCCACTGCACCGGTGTAATTTTATGAAATGAATCTTCAATTAATTGGGGCATTAGAACATTAGCAACACAAAGTACAAAGCTAGGTACTTAGATGAATTGCAGTAAATTGAGATATTTTTTTTTTACGTTTCAAAAGTACATTATTTGGTGATTTTAAGTTTCCATATCTGGCAATACTAACCTGTCGCGGCAGCAAAGCGTTCATACAGCTTTTCAAATGGTAACTTTCAAATTGGGACTTGTACACGTTTCTCTTCTTTCATAAAAGATAAAACTTTTAGGATAATCTATCGCGTATCACTTTTAAGACCTTTAGGCAGTTTATTTACACTTTTTAAAAACACTCACCAGATAGCTCAGAATAAATAATAGCTGACAGCGAAATGTCATTTACAAAATGGCGGCTTTAGTTCCAATTTTGTCCATCTGAACAGATAAGTTGGTGGCACTATATACTGTTAGGCCTGAGGCCGTATCAGGCGTCTTTAAAGGGTAACTGTATAATGTTATAACCTATTATTTATTGTTGTGTGGTTTACCACATTTTAAATCTGTTATTTTTTTTAAAACTGTTATAAGACTATAGAATCTGCCCACAGCTATTTTCGCTTACATCATGTTCATGATAGAAGCCTTCATATGGCTTTATTAATTAATAATCCACTAAATGAAATAGGATTGTGATGCCACGTCGCCACTAAAATTAACGACTTCTTTAAAATAATCAAGATATCTTTAGAGGCATGGTGCTCATATACATACTACAAAAATTTAAATGCACATACGTTTAAATGCCCTCTTTTAAATTTCGTACCGAAGGAACAAAACATTCCTAAAAATTGTATTATAACAGCCAATATTGAACAAGGTCACTAAAGTGTCGAAATATAATAGTCAGCCACCAAGTTCAAGAGGTCAAAATGTGAAGTTCCCGCCAAAATTCCAAGAAGTCTTATTGAATTTATTTTCTTTGGTTATAGAATCGTTCAGTTATACATTTGTCAGTGTCAAATATTAAAAATACTTTTTATTATTGTGTAAATCTTCTTCACAATATGCTGATGCGTCACGTTACGTAGTTTTTGGGAGATTTTTACGACAGCTTAACAGAGCAAACAGTTGATGACACAGCGTCTAAAGTTCTTAAAGCGTAATATAAATATAAAACATAAGGTTTATATCGACATCGGAACACTTGTTCCATCGTTTTCATTAACAGTTCCCATGCGCAAATAGTTAATACATAAAACCCAAGAATTGCCACTTAACCTAACTGTCCTTCCCGAGGGTTATGGGTTTAGAGTATATAATTACAGTAGTATAGAGCGCGCGCAACGAAGTGGGAACAGTAGGCACGGGTGAGAACAAAACGACGTTCCCACCAGTCTGACCATATGTGGCAGGTTCCTGCCATTTTGACAGGATTGGCCTCTTATTTTAACCTCTGGAATTATCGCTTGATGTTTTATAAAACTTGGCGGTATTTGTAAGTATTGGGGTATTAAAAATAGATTTCATTATGGCAACTTAAAATGCCGAAAATGGCAACCCTAGATACTTCCTCAGCATATGGGGGATTTCCCTGTATTTCTCGTATTATGTTTGTATCACATTCAACAAACAACTTTAAAAGCTGCAAATTGGCACCCCGGCTGTACGCGTTAAAGGAGCATGCCGCTACCAGTAAACATCAAAAAAATATGAGTTATTAAGACAAAAACACGAAACAGATTTATAAACAAACATGTAGCGTCTATCTTGCACATTAAACAAGGTATTGGTGAGCATGACGATTGCATTGCATTCAGACCAACGAAGTTTATGTTTCATTTTAATTTAATAAAAATATAGCTTTTATATGTGTATTTTTATTTATTTTTTAATTATTTAATGAAAAGTAAAAATACACAAACGTAAAGTTGGCAGTATTTAGGCATTTTTCACTACAGACTTCGACAGGATTTGACAGGTTTTTAACCAAAGTAAGACAGGATGTGTATTTTAAAGATGGTCACACTAGTTCCCACCGCGAGTGCTTGTAGTCGTTGTTGAGTGCTAGCAGTGTGCGTTCCTCCAGAGATTTTTTTCATATTTACGTATCAAAATGGTCAAATGTGCAGTTCGATCTTGCAAAAACAATACTAGGAAAGACACAAAACTAATCCAGTATCAAATATCATCGATAAGTCGATTGTTATACTATTATATTTATGACAACAAATCACGCATCGCGGCTGTGAAGGACACTAGGGATGTGGGCACGCACAGGGCCGCCCGCGCACCGCGCTCCCCACGCGAGACTGTAGTGATGTGGAGCGACCAACGCTGTAGTCGATATTTAAAATATTTTTTAAATATTTTCTAAGAGAACTACATACTATATTTATGTAACTTTAATACTTAAAATCTTATTTATTATAAATAATTTTGATTTGTGATTTGTACTATATACTTTCTCATATTTTTAATGCGAAAGTATTATAGCGTAAACGTAAAGTATGGAATGTTACGAATCGTAATTAATTGCATCGAAAGCGGTTAAAATTTACAGATTTGGACATACAAGTAACCGGTATAATATAAGGTAGCGCTATTTTGAAGGGGTTTTGTTACAACTTTGTATAACTTTTACAAAACCGAAATTATTTTCGGTAACGAAAAGTATAGCACGGCGCGAATGTGTACGACGCGACGTTACTACTTCTCTCACTGGGAGAACGGGGATCCCCGCGAGGTCCGCAGCGAGCGTCCGTCAGTTTAGTATCAGTCACCCACACTACCACTGGGGATATCGAAATCGACGTCGTTTACTCGCTATCGCCTCGCTGAAGCTAAATGATTAATTTTATACCTAATAATTTTAATAAAATTATAATGGGAAGAAAACGAAAGAACGCTGTGTACGCTTTCTTTTCTTTTGATAAAGACACAAGAACTTCTACCTGGTTAGTCCCTTTTTTTTGGGCATACAAGTATACGGCTCACCTGATGGTGACTACCGCCGCTCATGAACAACCGCAACACAAGGGAAATTGCAGGTGCGTTGCCGGCCTTTAAGAAGAGTGTAAGCTCTTTTCTTGAAGGTCCCTAAGTTGTATCGGCTCGGAAAAATCGCTGTTGGTAAACATTTCCACAGAGAAGTTGTACGAGACAGAAAACTCCTAGTAAAACGCACAGTGGTCAAGTGGCCAAGCATCCAGATAGTGAGGATGATATCGTGAATTTTGAGACTATGTGCGTTCGTTAAATTTGGCAGTTGGAATTAATCCTAACAATTCCTCAGAGCACTCCCCGTGGTAGATTCGATAGAAAATGCAAAGGGATGCAACATCCCTACGAAGCGCCAGTGAATCAAGCCGATCAGAAAGAACTCGGTCGTCGACGATCCCAACCGCTCTGCGCTGAATGCAGTCAAGTGGAAGGAGCTTTCACTGGGGTGCCCCGTCCCAGAGACGAGAACATTGTTCCGTGTGAGGCCGAACTTGCGCTTTATAAAGTTGCAAGCGATGTGCCGGCATGAAATACCGTCCCGCTATGCTGATCATGCCAAACTTTTTAGAGGCCAAATTGATCTGATGGATCTGAGCGGTCGCCTTTTTAGGGATCGGGTGGATCAAAGCTGTCTTCCATGAATTCGGGACTACGTCTTGGGAGTGGCAGTACCGGAAAAGACGCGTTAAAATCGGTGCCAACTCCGGAGCACACATGTCCGTCCACTCGACTTGACGTCCAGGGAGAGGACTGCTTTGCAAACTGAGCGCTGTATAAACCGCATATCCCGCATGGAGCACTCATACCGCGGGATGGTCGGCGGTGTGGTCATCGACTGGGATCGTTCGGCGAGAAGCAAGCCGCCCCCAAGTGTAGGATGCAAAAAAAGACCGCATCCTATCCCAATCGGCCGAGTTATAGTGCCAAACACGGCGGCAGCCTGCAGAATGCAACCGCGACATTAGTGTGAGTGGCACCACACTCCGGACAAGACAATGGTCCAAGGGGCCAAGAGGGGCATCGACGGAAACCTGATATTCGTCCGAATGAGAGGTTAACAGAAGGTCCAAGAGGTGCGTGTTACTCCTCCACATCTGGAATCCGCGTAGGCGAAGTAACCAGCTGTGTAAGACTACATGTCAAAGCAAAGTCATAAACAGATCTCCCCGCATGATCGGTTAAACGTGAACCGAGGCATTCGGCGTGGTGGGCGTTAAATCGCCAAGGATCACGATTTCTGCGGATGGCATCTGCTGTAGCAAGGAACCTGTAGCCAGACGATATGCATATGGATTCAGAAGTACCAACAAACGTATGTCGACTTCTCTTAAATGTAGACGATACCTCAAGAAAACGTAAATTGAAAAAAGAAAGTTAAACGTCACCGATTGCGATGTAATACGCTCTACGCAACACATCGGCGTTTGAAAAAGAAAGTTGAAAACTTGTCGCAAGTACTCAACGAGTTGAAAGAAAAGAGATTAATTACTCAAGAGCAAGTTGATCTTCTAGAATCGTGCGGAGTTTATGCAGCAGCTCTCATTAGTAAAAGTAAGGAATATTCACCAGAGCTCCGCACATTTACGCTAACACTACATTTTTATTCTCCGAAGGCCTACTCTTACATAAGGACTACATTTAACACATGTCTGCCATACCCGAGTACAATCCGGAAATGGTACCTATGCCTCGTAGCGAGTTAAGGTTTCACTGCTTAAACATTCAATGCTCTTCAAGTGCAAGGTTATGTGGACTTTGGAGCAGGCATCGACGTTCCCGAAGATACATCCGTATTGTGTACAGAAACCCTGGTATTTCTTTTAGTTGCGGTAAATGGACAATAGAAATTGTCCATGGGATATTGTTGGTGGATGGCGTTACAGGGGAGCAAAGGGCAAATTTAGTTATTTTAGTACCTTTCGAAATGCCATGAGGTCGTCTTATAAGCTGTATCGATGATATTCGACGGTTGAGCGGCAAACATGGCTGTTGCTCGCGAACTTCTCGCACCCTGAGTTTCTTGATCCATGCCACATGGTGAAACTTATCAGAAATACATAAAAAAGTGAAAGGGTTTTTCAAGATAACAATGGAGGCCTTATTAAATGGCAATATTTTGATAAGCTTAATGCCTTGCTGGAAAATGAAAACTTTTACCTCGCTAATTAATTAACAACAAGAAAATATATAACATTTCTGGAAAATGCAAAACATACCTACAAACAAATCCAAATGACAATCAAGAAATTGTACATTCACGGAACAAAATTGGATTTCTTGTACTTTGGGTGTGCATTGAGAGCATAAAAGAGAAAGAGAGTAATACGCTGGTGAAACAAGAAAATAAAATGAATTTCTCGGCTATGTACAAAATAAGTCAAGTTCATCTGGAGATCCTTTTTTCAGTGATACGATCCCACGGTGGCTTTGATAACAATCCCTTGGCCTTTAAGTTCAGAGCTGTCTACAAGACGATGATTTGAATTTACCTACAGCGCTTAATCTTTCATTTCTTTCACATCACGTCATCTCCTATATTGCTGGCTATGTAACAAGGTATTTACTATCTAAAATAGAGTGCACTGACTGTTTATCGATTTTAGTAGCAAAGACACCTTCTCATTATAATACGTTTATATTATTTAAAAATAGGGGAGGTCTTACGTATCCATCTGAGGACGTGATTCATTTATGTAATGCCGCAGAAAAAAATAGTAAAAGCAATATAGATTGGAAAAATGGAGCTGATCGTGATCCCCGAAGCATGGTTACTAAAACGCTGAAGTTGTTCATTGGAACAGATGTATTTAATATTCTTCATGCTCATTTATATGAATAAAAACCTTGCAGCTAAGTCAAATTTTACGAAAACTAAAAGACAGCTTTATAAGAAGCTTACGCTTTTTAACGGTCATTAAAAACAAGATATGTTGGAAGGATGTTATTACAAAAATGAATAACATTGTTTAACCCGGCGAGAATGTAGAGGGTCAGTTTGACCCTAAAAAATTTAAATCGGCTAGATTTTATATTTCGCGCGGGCGCACGTTTTCGAATGTCTCAGTAGCTGTCACGAATAGACCACAGCGCACCCCGCACTCCTCTATTTAGTCGGCCGTCGCCTGCGATGGGAGTTGGACGTGCGCAAAGCGAATAAGGGTGAATATGACCCCGCGACAATCGCGACGTAACATTTTTTTTTACGATTTTTTATTTTTGTTTTATTTGAATATTGTTGTGTTTGTAGGTATTTTTGATTAAAATGAGTCGGCAAGAAAATCGAGATGAGTGGATACGTCAAAAATTGATGGAATCAGACAGCGAAAATGAGTTCCTGTTAGAAAGCAGTGAAAATGAAGATCATTTGAGTGTACGCAGTTGCGGTAGTGATACTGAGCAGAACATAAGCAGTGAATATGACAGCGAAGATGACGTTCCGATTTCGAGCATGCGAAGCCAGAATCAAATTCTGCTTGAAGAAGAGGAATTAGATGCCCAGGTGAAGGATTCGTTTTATACTGGTAAAGATGGCTCCAAGTGGTTCAAAAATCCGCCTTCACGGCAAGTTCGGACGCGCTCAGAAAATATTATCAGACAAACACCTGGTGTGAGCGCAGAAGCAAGATTAGCACAGTCAGAACTTGAATGCTGGAGCTTGTTTTGTCCCGAAAATATGATTTCCATTATCCTGACTCACACAAATCTACAAATTCGAGAGAGAAATGCTAGTCGTGAGAACATTCCTCACTTCATGATAGAATTAGAAATGAGTGAATTGAAGGTTTTCATCGGTTTATTGTATATTGCCGGATTTTATCGCTCTGGAAGGCAAAATACTGCAGATCTGTGGGCTTCCGATGGTACAGGAGTCGAAATATTTCGGTTGACAATGTCACGTCAACGATTTAATTTTATTCAGAGCTGTCTCCGTTTTGATGATAAATCTACGCGTGAAGAAAGAAAACTATTGGACAACTTAGCTCCTATACGTGAAATATTCGAGCTGTTCGTTGAGAACTGTAAGAAATCATACGTCTTGGGCGAATATGCCACCATTGACGAAATGTTGCTGGCATTTAGAGGAAGGTGCAAATTTAGACAATACATACCATCCAAGCCTGCAAAATATGGCATAAAGGTCTTAGCAATGGTTGACGCGAAAAATTTTTACATTTTCAACCTCGAAATTTATATAGAAAAGCAGCCAGAAGGACCATTTTCCGTAAGCAATGAACCTTTTGACGTGGTGAATCGTCTAGTGCTACCCATTTCAATAACTGGGCGGAATGTTACTTTTGACAATTGGTTTACCAGTTATGAACTTGTGTCTACTCAACGAGCACAAGCTGACTTCCGTGGGCACAGTGCGGAAAAACAAGAGAGTCCCGAACAAGTTATTGAAAACGAGCGATCGTGACGCAGATGTTTATTCATCGAAGTTCGGCTTTCAAAAATAACTCTGGTATCCTACATACCAAAGAAGAAAAAAGTTGTTCTGCTCATGTCAAGTCTCCATCACGACGCTGATATTGACGAAACTACTGGAGAAAGAAAAAAACCAGAAATAAACACATTCTATAACTCCACTAAAGGAGGAGTAGACGTTGCAGATGAGTTGTCCGCAACTTATGATGTAAGCCGCAACTCCAAAAAATGGCCTCTGACTGTGTTCTATGCAATTTTGAATATGGCAGGGATCAATGCAAATATTGTATTCAAATGTAATACAAATTCAACCCAAAAACGCCGTAATTTTATCAAAACTTTGGGCCGTATGATGGTAGCTGAACATATGAGTGCTCGAAAAGAAATACCTCTGTTGTCCAGCCAGCTACGTAAAAGAATGAGAGAATTTGGAGGAGAATCTGCTCAGGAGACGCCTGTAAGGGTCCCAGGTGTACGAAAAAGGTGCCAAGTGTGTCCTTATGCCAGACAACGAAAGACGAGCAATGTCTGCGAAGATTGTCATAAGTACATTTGTCCAGAACACACAGTTTCTTTTTGCCAAGAATGTGCTGCAATAACTGACAATAATATTGAGTAACTATAAGTTTTTTTATTTTATTTTATGTGAAACTGATTGATCTTATTGTTGATTACCAAATTATCTTAGTTAGTTTGTTTTTTTACTTCTATTTTATGTTACGTTGTTTTATGTACGTAAGTGTTGAAAAAACTTGTTTGATTTTTAAGTATTATAAAAGTGTGAATAATAACAAAGTTTTGTACCAATATTGATGTTTATTTTTATTTACATGGTAAAAGAAATGTCTATTTCCTTTTATTATTATGTAAAAGTCACAAAAAATCAAACAATTTCGAAAACAATGCAATTAAAATACAGGGTCATAGATACCCTCCGCAACCTCCATGTAATTATTTTCACCACATTCTCGCCGGGTTAATAATTGAAAATGTTAAAATTCAATATAGTTCATATAAATAACATATAATATTTATAATAACTATATTATATATATTTAACTATATATAACTATAATATATATTATTATTTGATTTACTAAATAAAAAATAAACGCTAACGCGATCGTTTATTTTATAAACCTTAATATTTAACAAGTCCACATGATTTTCTGACATATCTATTACACATAATTGATTCGTGATTACAAACAAATATATAAATAACTAAAGAAACATTTCCCATTTAATATTATAGGAAATAACATATCAAACATAAAAAGTATTTATCGATAGCTCGTTGCTGATCGACACGTAATTGATACATCCCTATCTGTCATACACTGATCAATATAAGTATATATAGTTCATTTGCCTACGATGCGTACTAAGTAATTTGTGCAATATGCGCGCCCTATATTACTGTAATATACTCTAAGGTTATGGGAATTACGAAAGTGTTTGTAGCAATTTTAAGGTAAACATTTTTTTTTATAAAAGAGGGGCCAAACCAGCATACGGCACACATGATGGTAAGTGATTACCGCCGCCCATGAACAACCGTAACACCAGGGGAATTGCAGATGGGTTGTCGGCCTTTTAAAAAGGTTCTTTTTTTGAAGGTCCCTAAGTCGTATTAAGAAGTTACAATATATTATAATAATTATCATTCATAGTATACTGCTTCACAATATGTTGATGCATCACATTGTGCAGCCCTTGGGAGATTTTGGCGGCAACTTGAGCCAGCAGACGGCTGACGGTTGGCGATGGTATCTCAAGGCGCCTAAGAAGACAGACACCTTATTTTGAGAATCACAACACCATCAGAGCACTTGTTTTACAGTTTTCACTAATAGTTCACATGCGCAGACACTTAATACACAAAATCGCACCACTTTTACATATCAAAGTCCACTTCAAACCATTATTTAAACAATAATACAGGAGTAGCAAACCGCCGCCAGTTAATTTCCCGCCAAAACTCTCGACATGCAATAAATCATGTTATAATGATGTATCAAAATAATAAATATATTTTGCTCCTAGTAACGCCATCGCATGTGTAATGTAGACACTATATGGTATTAAGTATATTTATGATACTATACCAATTTTATATAAGAATTGTATGATTGTGTACGTATACTTAAAAAAAAACAAAAAAACCAGTTTGTTAGCGACATTCACGTGTTTAATTATAGGTTATGGGCTTATCCCGAAATTATCAGTCTTTTTTTGTTCTAAAATAGATAGTGAAAGTTGTATCGCGGAAACATGACTACGAACTATATTGCCAGTGTTCTTAAATTAAAAGGAAGAAAGAACTATGATGAATGGAGCTTCGCGGAGGAAAATTTGTTGGTGCTCGAAGAGATGGACTAGTACATCAAAACGACGCCAGATTTTGAACTTGCCTGTGGACGATGCAAAAACAAAGGCGAAGCTAATATTGACTATAGACCCGTCATCGTACGTGCATATAAAAACACCAAGAGCTCAAAAGAATTATGGACTTCGTCGAAGACCATGTTGGAAGATTCCGGTTTCTCGAAAAAAATAACCTTGCTGCAACATTTGTTATCCATACGACTAGAAAACTGTGATTCTATGGCGACATATGTGACTCAAATGGTCGAGTCAGCACAGCGGTTAAATGGCACGGGCTTTACAATAACAGACGAATGGGTTGGCTCACTATTATTTATTAGCAGGCTTGTCTGTTCGTTATATTCCCATGATCATGGCAATTGAACATTCGGGTGTTTCGATAACATAAAGTCGAAATTACTTGACATGGGAGACACCAAGGAGAATAACAGCGCGGGAAACGAAGCTGCATTTACCGCGCGAAATAAATTTTACTTTGGCAACATTAAGCCAAAGAAATATGGCGGTCACTCATTGTCAAACAAGAAGACGGATACAACAATGGCAGATTCATCTAGAAAACTAATAACATGCTATAAATGTAAAGAAGATGGTCATTATCGAAATCAGTGCCCGTTATTGAAGAAAAATAATAGCAAATGTCGTTTTCCTGAATGGAAAGTAACAAAACAGAGTGGTACGTGGATTCAGGCGTAAGCGCACATATGTCAGCGAACGAATCTTGGATTAGAAACATGAACTCTACACCGTGGTTACCTGAAATTGTGGTAGCAAACAAATCAAAAATGCCAGTTGTTTGTTCCGGAAACGTCGACATTGTTTTTGACTTAAAATTCGACATTACGGTGAAAGATGTGCTATGCGTGCCTAGTTTGACAACAAACTTATTATCTGTAAGTGAGCTTATTAAACATGGAAATAATGTTAGTTTTAAAGAAAAACACTGCTATATACGAAACAAAAGCAATGTTTTGGTAGCCACAGCTGATTTATCGGATGGTGTATATAAGCTGAGGTTGCACACATGGACTTGTATGTTGGCTACAGTTGGCACAAAAGGTTGGCGTATATCAATAGTCAGGACATATGAAATATGGTGGATACATCATACAAAAACAATTTCCACATAACCAAGTCTCAGTGTACAACTTGTTGCGAGGGAAAGCAAGAAAGATTACCCTTTTCACAGAATCCATACAGACCTTTGTGGACCGATGGAAACCAGTTCACTAAATGGTGCACGATATTTTATACTGTTCGTCGTTATCACACCAGATAAAGACGCTCGAAAATTCTTCCACTTCTCAAAATGATAATGTGAAGATTTTCGAAAATATCGAAAAAAAATGTGGCGGCGCTGTCGTCGCGCCACAAACGAAACACCTCGAAGCCTAAATCGCGCTAACAAAGTTCCGAAGTTAAAGCAGTATATATAGAATAACTCCGAACCTCGGAGCTTTGGCCGCTCCCCGGGCACAACACCTTTCCCGGCGGGAGATCTCCCCTTTTCCTTCAACCCGCCACAAGTTTTAGAATAAGAAGGTCCCGTTGCTGAAGTAGCGAGGCAAAAATTAAGATACGTACTGGAAAAAAAAACAAAAGACTTCATACCCTAAAAAAATTTAACAGCATATTGTGTGGAACATTAGAAGGCACCATAGATGTACCCTACTCACTTGCAGAATTATGTAAATTTAAATATGCTCCAATCACATCGTGTGATGTTGAGAGATCATTCAGCCTTATTTCCACCAAACAGAAAGGGTTTTAATTTTGAAAATTTAAGGAAACACGTAATTATATACTGTAATTCAAATAATAATGAAACAGAACCTAAGTAAAATGTATTTTTTTGGTTTTTCTTAATAAAGAATCGTTTTAATGTACAATGTTTTCTTACACATATTTTCCCCATATTTTAGGATTTTCGGTCCATGTTATATGTACATACTTTGATAATTTCTATACATATTAATCCGGGCCCTAATTATTAGTTATAATGACGGCGCATTATTTGAACCGCTTTGTAAGCTTTGTTTAAATTGAAATCAGACTACCATTGTATAAATAATATTTTATATTTCATTTATTAAATAATAAGTTAAATTATAAATATAAATAAATAATTACTCAATGTTTTAAATAGTATTTACGTTGTCTGTGATCTCATTATAAAAAATAGGACTTTTTAGGGTTAGTTTTATCTTGTTAAAAACCCGACGCATAATGGACGTGTGACATGGCATAATGCGCTACGTAGCTCTCAAGAGGACCTCTTGTCAAATAAATTTTTATTTCGCTTGATTATGGTGGCTGGTTAATCAGAACCAATCTATATTTTTTAATTTAAATCTTTCAGCAGTATTAAGTGATAGTTCTCGTTATATATTTAGTGTAGGGTCTCACCCATTGGTCGACGTGAAAGTTGATACACTAAACTACTTCAACATCAATATTATAGAATAAATCTGATTCTGCAATTCAGTCAGCCAATTGATTACCTATCTCCTCGACATCTTAGGCAGGGTTTAGTTTTTTTTTAAATTTCGATTAACAATTGTTTCATATAAACTTTTAGGTCAAACTTAACAAATTCGAGAGAAATAATTCTTTTGTAAACCTAGCAAAACAAGCTCTATCACCATTTTAATTTCTAATTGAAAGCTAAGTATTTCGGTATTCAATATTGCAAAATGTAATTTATCGTGGTGAAAATACAATAACATTCAAAGTTACAAAAACGATGATTGAGGATCGCAGCGCGCACGTTTGCAGGTTGTCATGACGTCTGAAGGAGCCGGTTTGTGGAGTGACAAGGACAACGAAAACGCGAACTTAGAGCCAGTGTTGTTGACACGCGACGAACTCACGTGTGCATTATAATGTTGTAGAGGTTAAGCAAGGCCGCGCAGATGTTGGTGGCGCGGCTTCATGGCGCCTGGAGCGGCCGGTTCGGAGAGTGCGGTACAGGCGCAGCGTCCAAGTCGCAGGCGGACAGCAGTCGTACAAGTTCATCCGGAGTTGGTCCGCCGTCGGCTACTGGCGACTCGTCCCCTTCTGCGGAGAGGAACAAATCACTTTAAAACAGATTTTGTTGCTTTACTATCAGTGAAATAACTTGTAATATATAATAACTTTTAAGCAAACCCTGGATCCGCTCGATAGCTTTTTCAATACGAGTTGTATTGAAGTTGCGTAAGTCCCGTCGCATGCATTTTGGACATCTGTTTGTTCAGTTGTTTGCACGCTGTCAAATCTGCTAAAGACTGCAGCTTCATTTCCCGTCTAACAGTCATAAGATTAAGAGTGTGATCGGAAAGCTTTTGTGTTCTTCTGCGGCGGGTCTTGCAGAACTTAGCTCCGACCGCATGAACAGTCTCCACTAGCTTGTCATTCATATCGTCACTGCATTGCAGTCTTCTAGGCACTGACAACAGTTTTGTAGCTCGAGCTGAAAGGTTTCGGGACTATGGATTAGAACATGAGGGTGATGGAGCGTTGACTTCGTTAGACGAGACCTCTCCAACTTAAAGTTTAGGTTCAGTGTGCTTCTAACCATTTGGTGATCGCTACCAGTTTTCACCCTCGCGATCACTGAGACATCACTGAACAGTTGTCGTCTGGTCGTCATAACGAAATCAATGTCATTTTTTTGTCGAACCGTCGAGGCTCGACCAGATCCACTTCCTGTGGGGCCCCACTTGGGGGCTTCTGGAAGAAAGAGTTCATTATAAAGAGTCCTTCTTTCTCCATGAAGTCGGCCAGCTCCTGGCCTTTTCGGTTTCGTTGCCCTATTCCAAATTTCCCTACCTTCGGCTTACCGTTCTCTTTTGTGTCTAGTTTTGC
Source organism: Parnassius glacialis (assembly GCA_033319125.1). NCBI lineage: Eukaryota > Metazoa > Arthropoda > Insecta > Lepidoptera > Papilionidae > Parnassius > Parnassius glacialis. Next base: position 15,424,001 of record JAVANC010000012.1, read on the forward strand.
GTTGAAGTCTCCCATTAACAACGGGTTTGGAGGAATGCATGGCTATAGATATATCCTCATACATTTCCTTCACCTCCTCATCGGGATGTGCCGAGATTAGTGCGTAAACCTATATGACCTTCGGCGAATACCGTTTAGTGATTCTGAATATAAGGTACGCAATACTTGGCGACACACTCTCAATCTTTACAACGTTGTTAACGAGGGACTCGTGGACGATAAATCCGACACCTCTTTGGCACAGATGGTCGCTCTCCCGGTGATAGAACAAGTTGCCGGATTCGAGGATTACTGTGGCCTCCCCCTCTTTTCGGACCTCGGATAGTCCTATCAACCAGTTCCAGCGCAACTTGTCTATCTCTTCTTCCAGCTCCCAAGATCTTCTCGTCAGTCCTCAGGACGGTCGAATCATAGCAGGCGGCAACCGAACCTCGACCGGAAATTCTTAGCACCCCCTGACCTACCGTTGCCATGGTCGCCACGGTGCGCGGACACGTCCCACAGCTGCGCGGCGTCACTTACCGTTGCCGTTGGGCTGTGCGGGGGGTACGGCGCGCGCGGCGCGGTCGGTGGGCGCGGACACGTCCCACAGCTGCGCGGCGTCACTTACCGTTGCCGTTGGGCTGTGCGGGGGGTACGGCGCGCGCGGCGCGGTCGGTGGGCGCGGACACGTCCCACAGCTGCGCGGCGTCACTTACCGTTGCCGTTGGGCTGTGCGGGGGGTACGGCGCGCGCGGCGCGGTCGGTGGGCGCGGACACGTCCCACAGCTGCGCGGCGTCACTTACCGTTGCCGTTGGGCTGTGCGGGGGGTACGGCGCGCGCGGCGCGGTCGGTGGGCGCGGACACGTCCCACAGCTGCGCGGCGTCACTTACCGTTGCCGTTGGGCTGTGCGGGGGGTACGGCGCGCGCGGCGCGGTCGGTGGGCGCGGACACGTCCCACAGCTGCGCGGCGTCACTTACCGTTGCCGTTGGGCTGTGCGGGGGGTACGGCGCGCGCGGCGCGGTCGGTGGGCGCGGACACGTCCCACAGCTGCGCGGCGTCACTTACCGTTGCCGTTGGGCTGTGCGGGGGGTACGGCGCGCGCGGCGCGGTCGGTGGGCGCGGACACGTCCCACAGCTGCGCGGCGTCACTTACCGTTGCCGTTGGGCTGTGCGGGGGGTACGGCGCGCGCGGCGCGGTCGGTGGGCGCGGACACGTCCCACAGCTGCGCGGCGTCACTTACCGTTGCCGTTGGGCTGTGCGGGGGGTACGGCGCGCGCGGCGCGGTCGGTGGGCGCGGACACGTCCCACAGCTGCGCGGCGTCACTTACCGTTGCCGTTGGGCTGTGCGGGGGGTACGGCGCGCGCGGCGCGGTCGGTGGGCGCGGACACGTCCCACAGCTGCGCGGCGCCGGAGCGGTGGCCACACACGAGCAGCCGCCGCGGCCTGAGCGCGCCTTCGCATTCCGCCACCGTGAAGCACGACACCGCGGATCCGTCCACGGACCGGATCGTACACACTCTACAGTGGAAAAAAATCAATAATGCCCAAATAATCAAACACCAATGGCGAAGCTAGGGTTCCAAAATAGGGCAAGTCCAAGATATGTTTTTTTCTCACTCACTCTTCAGTTTCATATTCAGTGCTGTCGAGGACTTATTTAACAAAACACACACAAGGCATACTACTGCTAGATGGATTGTATGGACTATATCGGTGTATTCGGTGGCTTTGAAAAAAGCCGTTTGTGTTTGCTTGAGCGAAAGAAAAAGATATTTACATACAATACAATACATGAACAAAAGAAAAGCATAAACAAAGTATAAACAAACTATGTACAAAATTAAAAAAAATATATTTATATTCTAAATCGAATCGTCTCTCTTTCTTAAAGAAAGATTTGATTACGTCCGCTTAAAATGTTGTTGAACGTTTTAATTTTACCAATAACTGTTTACATGGATATGAACTGTTTTTTCTCAACAAAGTTTAAAGATTTTACCTTTTCCTCGCCAATTAGCACTTTAACACACTTCAATTCATCACAAGGAACACTATTATCATTCTCACTAAAAATCTTTAAAAAACATAAATTTTCAACTAATAAGTAAAAATAACGCAAACACAAACACAAACATTGAAATGTGAAATGAAGTTGCAAACGTATCGCCTGGGCTACCCTCGCCCTCGACTAACTTCACACCAAAACTCGGGCTTTTGGCTCTATACTAATGGCTTTATAAACAATCGCAGTCATATTTCATTATAGAACATTTTGCCACAGGTTAGAAAGGGAGCGATCGTCTTCTCGAAAGCTCGGTAAAAAGCCCACGCGTGCGAGAGAGACGACTAGTCGCTCAACTCAACTCCTTTTTTATGACAGCAGTATCGCGCAGTAAAGCAATCTGCCAAGTGTTGACGTTACATAATAAGACTACATTATAGAACATAGAAGCGCGCGAGAAATTTGAAATAGTTTGAAACAGTTTACGAGTTATTTTATTAGTTGGTATCATTGATTGAGCAGTTTGATAGGGCAAGCCCGGCTTCTCGGCTACTATGGGGGCTTGGCTACCGTCAAATACTACTCAAATTTAAGCTGCTGATTAGCCTCGTGTTGGTCAAAGTGACTGTGACACCAGGAGACTTAACGATATCTAAAAATTGAGGAGCTTTCGAATGTTTTGGCCAAAGATGTTAAAAATGCGACTAGCATGAAAAGTTAAACGAATACATGGGTTTGAGAAACCGGGAATTTAAGGGCTCTTACTCATGCTTTGTGTATCCTTTTAGTTTTGAAAAAGCATATTTTGAGTAATGTCATCTCAGCCCAGTGTTTATTTAATGTTTATTTAATATTAAATAAAAGCTGGAAATTTAAGGGCTCTCACTCATGCTGTGTGCATCCTTATATTTCTGAAAAAGCATATTTTGTGTAATAACATCTCAAACCAGTATGTAGTGTTATGCTACTTACATATCATTTTACACTATTTTAAATTTATTTTTCCATTCTGTTTTTGACTTTCTGCATTCACTGGATATTTTGCATCACATTTATTTCCATAGGATCCTGTAACGTTTTTAGACCACAAGAACACAATAACAAATCATTTTCACTTCGTATTTTCACGCTATCAGCACTTTTTAAATCGGTGTCGATGGAGTCTACCTTTTTCGATCTTTTATTTAGTTCTCCGTAACTCTGCAATTTCGGGTTTCGTGCGCGCTGTTGCGCTACCTTTTTTTCTATATCAATAATATCTCATTTTTTACTTAAATCTTGCCCTTTCTCTATTACGAGCCTGAAACCAAAATTTGACATGTTTTGACATCGTTGTTTATCTGGTTGTCATAGCAATTTTTATACAAATTTGTTACCGGTCTGATGTTTTTACTTCAATACTTCCACAAGAATACTCTTTTCCTCTTGGCCATTTACAAAAATTTGCTTTTAATTTAAATAATTTACCGTTCTTATCCCAGATCCGTCGTCGAGCGCGGAGCTCTCTAAAAAGGTATAAAAGCCGAACAATCGGCCAATAAGGGCAGTCTCGCTTCAGCTTTCAAACTGGAAGCATCTCCTAAAGGCCTTATCTCAGGGTCGCACTGCTCCGGGATCCTGCAAGCCTCTGCCTTCACCTGAAGTCGTCGCCTAGCCACGCCTACGCCTCCACCTACTAGTGCCCGCGCTATCTTTAGCCGCTGTGCGTGCTTGCTCCAGGCGCTGTGAGCGTTTACTCCAGGCGCTGAGAGCGCCTAATCAAGGCGCAGCGTGTGACTACTCTGGGCGCTGCGTGTGCCTACTCCAAGCGCTGCGTGTGCCTACTCGAGGCGCAGCGTGTGCCTACTCTGGACGCTGCGTGTGACTACTCTAAGCGCTGCGTGTGCCTACTCCAAGCGCTGCGTGTGCCTACTCCAGGCGCAGCGTGTGCCTACTCTGGACGCTACGTGTGACTACTCCAAGTGCTGCGTGTGCCTACTCCAGGCGCTGCGTGTGCCTAGACCAGGCGCTGTGTGCCATCACCGCCAAGTGCGGTGTGCCACATTGATTTTCAGGCTCCGCTTCAGTATTCATCTATCTTTATTTTTTTTTTTTTAATTTTTAAATAATTGTAATTCACGTCACCCATCACCATCATCACACTTCATTTTTTTTATATAAAATTGTAAATATCTTTTTAAAATTTTAGATAAATTATTTTTTTTTGTTCTATTTTTTTTGTTGTTTCGTTATTGTTAGGTTAGGTTCTTTTGTTTTTTAATTGTCGCTTCACGACAAGTGTTTATTTAATATGCGCCAATCAATCAAATTCTCAGGAACACTCAAGAACACTTCAAAGCAGGTACTGAAAAGTTAAGACGGTTATTCAGAATGTTGAGTTCTTTCGGCGAGAGTGAGTTAAGTTCATCCCGTTTTCCCTCATTCTACCTTTTTAACAGGAATAATTACTTTTCAGGACTTGGATGTATTGTTATTCAAGAATTCTAGACTAATAGTAAATAATATAACAAACAAACTATTACCTTTTACCATTGGAAGCTAATCGGACATACAATGTATCAGTATCAGGTACAACTTTCTGTATAAATATCTGCTCTTCATCTTGCTCACCATATGGACCTGAAAGAAAGTAAATATTTACTTGATAAGGAAATGCCTCAGCATTAATTAGTGGACATTCGTCTATAAACTGCTACATAGCTCGGTCACTCCATGTAGTGGAGGGCCGCCATACACTATACTTGCCTGTAGGAGGCTGCCACCCGAGGCTATATTGTGTTCATATCGATTGAAGTTTTTCAAGCTACATGGCAGACTCATTGCCAGCTCTACATACTGATTCTGTATAGTGTTAATGACTCATTTTATAGAAATGAGTTAAACAAACGAGCACACAGTCTATCTGATAAAATAAGGATGCTGTCGCCCAATAGACGACTAAATCTATCCTTCATTTGAAATCAAAATACTAATGTGTCATCACCCCTGAGTACTAATACTAAGATAGTAGTTAACGAGTAAAAAGGATGTTACCAGGTAAGGTATTCGTAACTCCCCAAAATAATACAGCATATTTTGTGCTAGCGTGATCCTTTCCCGTTAGAGTCGACCCATTCTTGCTGCAAACAAAACATTGCAGCGTGTCTCTACCAAATATGGTAATGGATCTCTCTTTCTCTCATTCCCCGTTACGGATAACGGATATAAATTTTCAATTATCTATGAATATATATGAATATTTCAATGATTTCTTCTCAAAAATTGGAACAATCTAGACTAATAAACTCCCGCAGCTGAATCCAACTCATAATTTAATATCAGTTGCAACACAGGTGCTACACAGTCACTTACACAAATGCAATCAACAAATATACTCGAAATTTCTACGATAATTGATAAACTAAATAATAATACTAGTTCTGGACTAGATAACATAAATACCAAGTCTATTAGATGTTTAAAAAATATCATAGATAATGAGATTTTTAACTGTATAAATAAATGTTTAGAAATAGGAACGTTTCTGGATAGTTTAAAAATTGCCAAAGTTATCCCTATTTATAAGTCCGGAAAAAAATTGGACCCCAGTAATTACCGGCCAATATCAGTTCTTCCTGTTTTATCAAAAATTTTTGAAAAAGTAATTTTAATAGACTTGAGCGATATCTGGCTTCACACAATTTTTTTTACGAAAAACCGTTTGGCTTTAGACCAAAATCCAACACTCTTTCAGCAACGATAGATTTAGTTAATTAGATAAAAAATAGTATCGATAAAAAACAAATAGTGCTTGGGGTATTCATAGACTTAAAAAAAGCTTTTGACACTATTAGTCATGAACTATTATTACGTAAATTAAAAGAACTTGGCATTTGTGGATCTGCATATGGCATAATTAAATCTTACCTTTCAAATCGTCGTCAAGTGGTTAAGATTGATCAAGTACAAAGTAGCCCTACAATCATAACTTATAGCGTACTGCAGGGCTCAGTTCCCGGGCCACTGATGTTTCTTATATATCGAGCTTTTTTGTATAGTCAGACTTTTTCAAATGGGTCAAAACTGTTTTATCCTCTCAATTCCTCGGCTATGTCTTAATTACAAATATGCCGATTTTGCTCCACTTTTTCAAAAATGGCATCGACTTTATCCGTATGAGGGCGACCATAGGGTGCTGCATCTTTGACATCAAAATTCTCGGACTGAAAACGCTTAAACTAACATTGTGCTACTCTTACTGACACTGCAGTAGGTCCATAAACGCCACAAATTTCGCGGCTTAAGTCGCATTTTTCCTTTTTATGGAATAAAACTTCAGAATGCATTGAATTTTTTACAGTAAAACAATTGGAAAATGGTGATAAAGTGTTTTTTTACTTTTTATTTTTCTTTTTCTTAATGTCTGATATGTATTGATATTAAAACCAGCCAGATACAAACAGTACAATTAAAGAGAATTTTTCTTAAAATTTATACTAACAATATATGAAGAAACTTTTCCCCGACACTATTAGTAACACAAACTAGCGATGGAGAGCAGTGTCAAATATGCTAGGCGTTTGATACTGCAGTCGCTCATCCACTTTCTAAGAGTGGAATTTAAGAAAAAGACCTACAACGGGAAATACATACCCAGCAGTGGACGTTTAGATTTTTAGATTTTTGGTGCATAAATTTCACAAGGACAAACATCTATACCGAAAACAATTATTTGTAGGCCGTACAAATACTAGTTTCGTGCGAGATTCGAACCTGCGGCCTTCAGCGCTGCAAGTCATGGGTTAGCCAAGTTACGGAGTCGTTTGTTACTAAACGAAATAATGAGAACAAATCTACCCTTTATTTCCGTAATTGAATGAAAACTTACCACAGTCGTTGTGAGGTTGAGCGGTGGGTGCCTCCAAGGCGAGCACTTTGAAGGCTGCCTTCGGCGTGGTCCCGGGTTGCGTGGATATCATACCGCGGAATCGAGTCACGCGCCACGAACGCACGTGATTGTATTCGCTACATACCGATACTAGGTAGTTCTCTGATAGGGACACCTGAAAAATTTGATTCGTTTAACATTTAAGGCATTACGCTTCTTAAATTTCAGTGTAGAATTTCTTATACAGGTTAATGAGCTTAACCAATATGACTTTCTATAATCGTTAACGATAATAATATAAACTCATATAACTTAATTTAAAAAATTTAAAAACACCCGAAACAAAAAGAAATGTTGATTTTCAAACGGCTGAACAGATTTTCTGCAACATAGTTAATAACACTCGATTATGACACCTTTCAAATCAAAAAACTTATTCAAAATCGGTTCATCCGTTCGAGAGCTATGATGCCACAGACATACACACAGCACAGATAAACAGATACACACTACTAACTTATAACATGTTTGTTTATGTATGTTTTAGTCTGGGGTTAAAAATACAAACAATTGATTTTGTCGGTTGTTTTTAATCTCTACATATAAAAATAAACTGTAAAAAAAAGCACTAAAAAGTGCGAAATTAAAAAGCGGGCGCGGTGACCCTAGTTTTTGATGACACAATTGACACCGACCACCACAGAGCACTGTAGAGGTTAACAGTAGCTGAAATTTTTTGGCGAATTCTGGTCGTCACGCTCCACCAAGAGTCAAAGTTTATGTATATTAAGGTGCTTCACAAAACAAGAAATTTCTAGTGACCCCTAAAATAGAAATGTCTCATGTATAATAAAGCCGTAATGTTGTTTAAAGAAAAGAAGGAGATGGGAGCCATAAATAGCGCACGAGAAACACAACGTCAAGATACAACAAGTAAACAAAGCTTTTTCAATTGAGATAGTAAGAAAATACCAGTAAATGACGTCATAGTATCTTATAGTCAAATAAACAAGTATGTTTTTAAGTAATGAAAATCTATTTCATTTGCTAATTTAACAAATATTTAAGGTCGGCACATTTGAATGGTTTTGACGCCATCAGGGGGGTCGCTAGAGCCTCGTTTGCTGGTAAGCGCACGTATACGTCCACGTACACAACTTGCAGGTGAAGTTAGCTATTAGAGTCAAATAGTATAATATTTTACACAATATGTCGTTCTCAGATCATACAAGTCCATTTACCAGCCACAACTATAATCTAGCCTACACAATAAAGCTTATTATTTTAATGTATTATATTTTAAGAGATATCATACCTTAGTAACAGGGCTCTGATGCACAGTGAATGTTTGGAACAACTGTGGACCGTGGCCGACGGTCTCCGGATGCTGCACGATCACGCGGACGGAACCGTATCTTGTTCCGTATGCGATTTCGATCCAGTTGCCGCATAAATCTAATTGTGGAATTTACATTACGTTGGATTAAGATTTTATCATTTAAGGTCCTATGGTAAATTCAGTTACCCAGTTGTGGTGGAATGAGATAATCCATTAGACTCGTAACCTCTAGTTGTTATTGCAAGGTTCGAAAATAGGAAATGCCAGAACTATAAAAAAAATATATTGAATTTAGGCTTGTTTAAAGCGCTTATGAACGTCAATATCTTCACCAATTCGCTAGTACAAGACCTCAAAGAATCTGAAAGTAACGCTGGGGCGCTTAAGCTTTTTAAATACTATGTTATTATTTCATTTCTTTCAAGTAACAATAAAATCAATACAATGTCAAATGCTTAGTAATTATTTTTGAAATATCTGTTTTTTCCTTTTATTCCTTTTGAATACCAATTTTAACAATAGCCAGGGGACTTGCAGAGTAAGAGTTATATATTAACATCATGGCATGAATAGTTGGTGGTCATCTTATTACGCGAGGCATAAAATACTCAGACCGAAGATTCCCCTCTTCGGTCTTCGGTCTTCGGGTTCGGACGGAGACCTGATATCTGTCCGGATGAGAGGTCAGCAGAAGGTCCAATAGGTAAGGTACATGGTCTTCCACATCTGGGATCCGCGTAGGCGAAGTAACCAGTTATGTTAGACCATATGCCAAAGCAAAGTCATAGACAGATCTACCCGCATGATCGGTTAAACGAGAACCAAGCCATTCAGCGTGGTGGGCGTTAAAATCATCGAGTATCACGATCTCTGCGGATGGGACCTGTTGTAGCACGGAGTCTGCAGCCATTTGGACGTGGTCGATGAGTCGGTCTGTGTCGGCATTACAGCTATGGGACCTATAGAGGCACCCGTAGCCGCGGGGATGATCGTCGCTGTCTACGCGCAGCCATAGGATGGACAGGTCCGTACCTTCAAGACTGCCGAGGCGTCGGAAACAGATGTCCTCTCTGACATACCCGCAAACTCCAGCCCGGGGCACAAACGAGTGTTCTAATTTGTACCCCGGGTAGGAGAGATACGAAGTAGAAGGGAAGGGGAAGAAGGGGAAACGTACATAATTTCCCTTCTGTTTTCTTTTCACTTATATTTTAAATAAAAATAACAAAAAAGCTTGGATCAATTTTAAGAGTAATATGATACTCGTATTTATGAATTTAATTATATAAATTAATACATTGTAAAACAATAATCAGTACTTACTAGTTTTTGGTGTGAGATAGACAGATATAGCTGTAATTGGTTCCTGATTAGGGTCCTTATAAAGTTGAGTCACAAGCAGATCATTATCCTTCATGCGCAGTGGAAACTTCTGCATATCTGTAATAAAGAAACGCGCTTTTAATATTTGTTCTTACGATTAAAACCCAAAGTTACGAGAAGTCGTATAGTACGACTACTGGAAGAAACACTATTTATATCATAGACTTAGAATATACTGGAATATAGACCAACATGACATGCAATGGTGAAGAAACTTCCTTACAGCAAAAATGCAAGATAGAAAAGGACACCAAATCGCATGACTCTGTAACCGATTTTGAATGACAGATCGGCACATATCCTACTAATAAAATTAAAAATCTTTCAAATGATTTATTACATACGCAATAACAACAGTTTAAATAAAAATAGTTCTTTATTTTTTTGTATAATTCGACTCTGACTAAAAATTTATATACCCACAAAACAAAGAAGCCTACCTATATAATTAATAGCGCCAGTAGCAGTTCCCAATAGAAGAAAGGATCCAGCTGTATCGTGCGTGGTGAGATGAGCGACATCTTGCGTCTGCCAGTGTTGAGTGCTAGTGTGCCACACGCCTGCTTTACTTCGGCTACCCGCGCCACTGAGTGCTACTAACTGAGGCCCTACGAATAGTAAGTGTTCCACACGAACTCCTAGATTAAATGTCCCTGAAAGATAATTTATAGTTGTTACTATACTAAGTTACAAAAATACAGGCAGTAATTCAAATCATTTCACAAATTAAATGTAAAAAAAAATCGGAACAAATTAAACAAAGACGTAAGAGCAACGCTCGCCAGGTTTCGCGACTTCTTGGTACTTTGTGTAAGGAGTAAGGGTGGAAAACTAAGAAGTGTTAAAACTCCACCACTCGTTCAAGCAGTATAAATTACTGCACAGGCAACCAACATTATTTTTTCAACATTTACCAATTTATGTACAAATTATATTAGTACAAAATTAAAGAGACAGATAAACCAAATATATAAAAGACTTCACTTCACAGATGACACAAGCATTGCTTATTAAATTTCATGTTGAAATTGATACATTGATCATTCATTATAGCTTATCAATTGGCAAGCGGGTTAGCAACTGTATTTTATTACTATTTTATCAGGAAGATGCTGCTGCCCATCTCCCATGTTTCATTTCCCTCTGTCATCTCTTACGACACTTGAAGTAACATACGGGAACGGTCTTCTGAAAGACTAATGATGCAATGTGTTTCTTCTATGACGCAGTTGTAGACCAAGTAAAAAAAGATTAATCAAAACACCAGGGATGGCTATATGTGTTGATAATATCAGAGATATTTAGATGACTCTTGTTAACTTACCTATTAATGTCCTTCTGACTGGTTCTGTGTGAGTAGAAAAGGCCCACAGCCTTACTAGTGAGCCACTCGCAATACCTAACATCACATCAGATCCTGATGTGTTACTGCCACTTGAAGTGGCACCACCACCAGTTTTAGCGTTTAAGGCTATGCGTTCTATAACAGAGTCTTGCACGGGCGATTGAAACACAACATACCAGCCGCAAGAGTCAGTCAATCTGAAAACAATGAGAAGTTATTTTGTTGTTTCCTTTCTGTCATCGGCCTGTAAACATAGTCTAATTAAGTCTAGTTTAACGCTGCTTCCAATGGTGTAACAGTCTCTATTTTAAAGTCTGGAATAAATACGAGAAGTTTCTGGGCATTTCCCCTACGACGTCTCTTACTGGGGGAAAAAATTCTAAGTTCAAACTTCAACATATTTGTTTCGAGGTGCATAAGTGGAGGCCTATTTAAGAGTTTTAAACGGTTTATCTCTCTCTATTTGCGAGCGTTTACGTGAGTACGTGCGACTGTACGTATGTGTATGTAAGATATAATATGATATCACTTTGAAACTAATTTTTGGCGAGGCTTATTAATAATATAATTAATAGGTACCTGATTAAGTTCCCATTACCATCTATGTAGTTTTTTTTTTAATGCAATTAATCACCAAATGGATGTGAGAATAGTCCGAATCACAACATGTCCTTTTTTACAGGGTTTTATGAACCCTGTAAAAAAAGACATAGTCACACATGCACACAGTCTATTTTGTTCATATTGAATTACATATGTTGTTACCTCTAAGGTCCAAATGCTTTGTTTTTAGGGGCACTTAATCCTCAGAAAAAAGTCTAAACGCGCCTCCGGTTCTACCTTAAAGACAGCACCATTACTCCGCTATTTTATTTTGATATTCTTCGAGAGCATTGTCCCTTATTCTGTTGTGCAGAATCGGAAACTTCTTCACAACATGTTACAGCTATCATAGAATAGGACCACGCTCTCACAGAACACCAGCGCAAAATAGCAGCTTAACGCTGCTGTATTTCGTATGGTGGGTATAGAGAACCAGAGAATAGAAAGTTATTGGAAACGAGGCATTCCATCTTAGCCCTCACAGGTGATATCGCATTTGCATTCTGATTCCTAATCGAAGATAGATGTAGATTTCTATAGGCAACAGCTTCCATATACCATCAGGTGGACTGTGTGCTCTTTTGTCACCCTTATCCTATAAAAAAAATGTAACCACTTAGGGAAGGTAGAGCAATCATGGCCTTGGCGTAAATTAAACTTATGACTGCAAGGTTAACCTGTACTGGCATTAATGATTGCAGATTCTTGCAATCTCGTACAACAATTTTTGCAAAGGTATATATATTATTAAGAATTGTAATCGATGATTGATAAGTTCGCATCAGCCTACTGAGACTTGTCAATTATTGTTTTAATCCACAATAACGTTTGCCTCACATCGCACTCTAGCCTGTCTCAAAATGACAGAAGATTCAGAGACAGCCATCATACTCGCTTTTGCTAACTTTTTCGAAATGACGGTAACTATTTGCATGAAAAAGTTTGAAATTCAAAGAGGCAGTTAAAACACATTTATAGATTCATTCACATCTATTCCCATGCCCAGGAGGCGAAATGAGTTCTTATCTTATATTTACGCGAATACTATACACTAAATAAAACTTAGTTCAGGGATTTAACGGTGTTTAATTTTAACTTTTTTAATTGCCGACGTTTAGGGTGTTTAACAACTTTCAAATTCACAGAACAAGCTTACTGTATCTTGAAGTTTTGCAGTAGTAATAATAAAATTACATCCAAACCCAAGCAGGGTTTGGATTTAATTTTACTAACTATGGGATCCCAAATAGATGGTATCACTCAGACATCGCCTCTATTAAAATTAAGATGATTTTTTATTTCAAATTTAAGGAATCGTCGCAAATCAGTGTTCTTTAAGGATTTGTGGTGTATCTGATATTATGGTGGGGACAATTCTGAATTTGTTGACATTTCATACCATTGTCTCCACAAATCATATATATGGTATATTGTGTGAATTGTGAATGTAACCTTTATTGGTAATGTTGTTCAGAAGTTACACTATCTCTAAAAGACACACCAATTATTATCATCACAGACCACTACTAACGAACACACTTTGCATTATCTCAATCACTTGAGTTCAAGAAATTTACAAAAGACTTCTTAAATAAATCTTTTGGCCGCCTATAGAAGGCGATACGAACTGAAGGCGATAGTGGAAGCGTGCCCCTCACATACATAAAGATTAATAGTGCAATACTAAAATTACCTGTATCCTGTCACAAAATGTGTATAAGCTACGGCAATCCAATTATGATGAGCTTTTATAATTTGAACTTTCAGACTGTCAGCCCAAGCGTTCACTGAAACATTAAGAATTATGTAGATTAGTGATTTAAATATTACACAAATTAAACTTTATTAATATGAATTAAACTATAAGCATACTTTCAGGTGGCCGCAGGCCTTTGTGACTTTCCGCATTACCCAGAGATGCTGCTCTAGAATGCCCTCTTCCACAGCGACTGTATATAAAAGAAAGTTGATGAATTAAAAATTATATGAGAATGTCTTAATAGCACGCAAATAGCCCCTTGAGCATAATAGGAATCAGTTGTTTTGATGTTACAGACAAAGTTCAATTTTATTTACATTATCATATAAACATGCTACTATGGAGAAAATACTAATAATAATATATATTTGATTACCTTATCTGATCCTGTGAAGGTATTCTACCAACTGTTCGAAGATCCAGGGAGGAGTTCCTTGAGTGTGTTCTGTTAGTTGCCACTTCTGTGCTTGAAGCTGTTGAATTTTTCCTAGAGCAGTTGTTACCATTCCTTCCATTTCCATTATTAGGTATAGGATTTACTGTTAACAAAAATGCTTGTGAATTCCTTAAAGCCCTAAGGACCATTCCGTAGCTAACCGCAGACAGCAGCAGCAGACGACGTGTCGTCGCGACACTACTGGTTTCTATGTAGTTCTATGAAATACCTTCCGTAGCTAGCGACACGTCGTTTGCCGGAGCGGCAGATGACATGTCGCCCGACCGCAGATCAATAGTGCCGCCAACAGCCGAACGACACATTGAATTTTTTGAGAAAAGTTTCACCGATTCCGCGGAAGAGAAACTGATAAACCAGGTGATCCAATATCCCGCACTGTACGATGCATCTCACAATAATTATAGGAAATAATATTATAAAATATAGGAAAGGAGTTAAATAAAAGTGGTATATAGGTATATATATATATATATATATATATATATATGTAGTAGTGTATTTTGTTTACATAAATAGAGTACCCACAGAACATTCGGAACAGATTGGAACATGTCCTGCTGCTGCCTGCAGTCGAGTTTGGAATCATGAATGCGTCGACACGTTGCCTGCTGTTGCTGTACCTGCGGTCAGCTATGGAATGGTACCTTTAAACATCTTTATTACAAAAGCCCTCAAGAAATTGCTTGATTTGAAAATTCACACAAATTTTATCTTTTTTTTTACTCTGGCTACACTCTTTACGTACAGGGAATGACAAGGACATAATATAGTAACTATTTTCAATTTTATATATTATAAGATACATGGGACAATAGGTTATTGCATATAAAAAACAAAATAAAGACTTGCAGCAGCTCAGGGGCTAATTCAAGTGCCTTCTTGAATGTTCTTCCATTGTGGAGGAACCTTTAAGAAGGAACCTTGAGGAAGGCTTTTTTTAAGATAGGATGATAAACAAGCACACAGTTCACCTGATGGTACTTACCATGTGCATTTCTGCCCATAGATATTTATGATATATCATAACATTTATCCATTATACTATTACTATCCATTATCATTTATCCTCGTTTGCGAATCAAAATGCAGATGCGTTGTCACCTGTGAGGACTAAGTTGGAATGTCTCTTTTCCAGTAAAAAGTGTTTCCGGTCCTCTACATTCACCATATGAAACAGCGGTGTTAAGCTGCTATTTTACACTGGTATTCTGTAAGAGTGTGGTCCTTTCTCGGTCGAGCCAACCCATTCGTGCAATAACTATACTACTAATATACATAGCTGCAGCTTGGCTCTACCATGTATAAATTGGCTATTAATATATTAAACACCTACTATTTACTATATACTATGGCCCAACAGAGATCTTGGTTTCCACAAAATCTATTATATATACATATAAGTATTATTAAGTCTCAGTTTCTGTCTCAGTTTAATTTTTGGGAGAGTTTAGGCTATATGGATGTTTGTTTTTAAGTAAAGCTGGACTATGGTACTATACAAGGAAACAATCTAAAAGACCATAATGCAGAGAAATTTCTGTATAACCTAACAAAATACAACTATTTAACTTTGATTACTAGTTTAAATACTTACAAATTAATAGAAAAAAAAATATTACATGTTCTTCTTTCTATCTTTCTTGCCACTCAGACCATATTTAACCAAAAAATGCTAGGTTTGACGTGACAATAATGGTTTTTTGTAATTATGTAAGTGATGGGCTAGCCACCTATCAATTCTATCATAATTTACCATCTATACCTAATTTTACTTGTCCATATACTATGCATCAGTCAACAAGCAATTGTGTACAACCAGGCATATCTATCCAGCCACTTTAAATTTACAATAATAACTTAAATGTAATTACATTTTTAACATATTAATTTTCATTAAACAATAGTATTGCTAAATAAAGCAACACTTATTCAAAACTACACTTATTAAAAATAAAGTGTTAATAAGGTAATAACGGTGACATAAATACTCACATGGTGGTGGTAAGTACCCATAAAACAATACATCACCACATGATGAATGATTCATCTCATCACACAGTGCCAGTCTTCTACTAAGTGGTGTTATTCCAAAATAATCACACTCATGTCTAAGTGCTCTTATGTTCACGTCAGTCAGATCTATATCTCTAGTTCTGAGAAAATTTAAAATGAGGCTAAATAAATTAGGGTCTCTATCAATAAAAATTGCTCCAGTTTCATCTCTGACAGTGGGTATACGGCCACTGAGTAATGCCGTGAAGAATGTGTCAGGTACCCATGTAAGTGTGTGCCAAGACGTCGCAAATCTGAAAACGACGTTCGAAATAAAGTATAAAAGTAAATCTTTGACGAGTTAATCACATAAAATACAATTTTATAGAGCTCTGTACTGTAATCTTATTACGACAAGGCCAATAAGTAAATAAATATAGCTAATACGTTTAATAAAATCTATTTCAAGTTACTTTGTGCCCCCCACATTCAAATGTACAATTTCTTGATAGTTAGCCATTTCGATTAATAATATATCCAGATCTTTATTATTGCCGTATCAATTTTATCAGATAGCTACACTTATATTAATTTTTAACTATTATCTTGAGTTAATTTCATAGCAAAGAAAACGAAAGAAAATCACTACGCTTAGTATCAACAACAACAACTGTCAATTTGTCAAATCGTAATGTCAACTTTATGATCTAATGTCACTGTCAAAATCAAACAGCTGTCGTATGTTGTGGTGTTAGACCATACAGCCTTGTCTGATGTGTATTTTGATCACAAACCTCGTTTTAGGACATTTATATATATATATATATATATATATATATATATATATATATATATATATATATATACATACATACATATATATATATAATAATATATAATTTATATAAATGTTATTTATATATTATATAAATAAATAATATATATTTTTGGACATTTCGATAACAGCTTAAACAGCGGATAGCTGATGACGATAATATCTCAAGATACAAACCCTGAGATTTATAATGCGTAAGCATCATATTAGTCTGTGGATTCATATAACCATTGAAGCACTTGTTACTTTGTTTCCAATAACGTACGCAAATTAAACAAAATCTCACCACTTTTAGGTAACAAAAAGTAAAGTAATTCTCTTTATAATTTATAATATACATATAATCACGCCTCTTTCCCGAAGGGGTAGACAGAGACCATCTTTCCACTTGCTACGATCCTTACATACTTGTTTCGCTTCGTCCACTTTCATTATTCCCTTCATACATACTCTTCAGTTGAGGTACTCTTGACCTAGCCTTAATATATTCAATAAAATCTGTTAAAACGTAGTGATTCGTCTGTGATTTGAGTTTTCACAGGAAATTGATCGGCGGCGGATTGCTGCTCCTGTATTATTGTTTAAATAATGGTTTGAAGTGGATTTTGATATGTAAAAGTGTTAAGATTTTGTGTATTAAATGTCCGAGTACGTGAATTATTAGTGGAAACGGTGAAACAAGTGCTCCGATGGTGATGTTACTCTCAAAATAAGATGTCTGTCTGCTTAAGCGCCTTGAGGTATTATTGCCAACTGTCTGTTGGCTCAATTTGTCATCAAAGTTTCCCAAAAACTACGCAATGTGACACATCAACATATTGTGCAGCAGTCAACTATAAAGGTTTATTATCACTTGAAACTGAAAATCTATAAAAACAAAGATCTAGAATGAAATGAAGACATGGCTTAAAAACAAGCATCCACGCCAAAACATATAAAAAAATAGTCTGTGACTTCTTAAGAGAGACGTGTCCGTCACTGAAAAGTCAATCAATTACAATAAATTGGTATTGTTGGAAGTGATGAATGAAAACCTTTTTGTTGTGAATAATTACTGTAAATAGAAGAAATACTGGAATATAAAATGCCGGCGTCTTCTGTGGAAAAGCCGGTCAATAGCCCTAATAAAGGGTTATTCAACAATACGGCCGGCTTTAGTACCCTAATCACGGTTACGGTGCTATTACTAGCTTGGTTGGCCGGTTTTGCATCTCGGTTATTTGCTGTTATACGTTTTGAGAGTATAATTCACGAATTTGACCCATGGTAAGTCTAAAGAAGACGTAAATTTAAAATAAGTCTACATTTTAATTGCGATTTTAACGCAGGTATTACGTGTTTCAGGTTTAACTACAGATCTACAGCATACATGGTACAGCATGGTTTTTACAATTTTCTTAATTGGTTTGACGAACGTGCTTGGTATCCTCTTGGACGCATTGTAGGTGGAACGGTTTATCCTGGCCTAATGATAACATCAGGCACTATACATTGGATACTACATACTCTCAATATACCAATTCATATAAGAGACATTTGTGTATTTCTTGCTCCAGTATTTAGGTAAAATGTTGGCTATTTGCTTACTTTTAATTCAAATCTTGAAAATTAGTAAAATCTATTTGTTGTGTTACGGCAATGTAAGATTATCCACTATCTCATGTCATCCCTGGTGTCGTAAGGGGCGACAGAGTTAAAACAAACAGGAGATTTATTTGTAACAGTGGTAGAGCCACGTGGCAGCTTTTGCTGTCGCACGGATGGGCCGGCTCGAACTGGGGTGGTACCACAACCTCACAGAATACCAGTGTGAAGTAGAGGTGGTTTACCTCTGCGTTTCGCTTAGTGAGTGCAGGTGGCCGGAGGCCCTTTTTACTGGAAATGAGGCATTCCATCTTAGTCCTCACGGGTGACGAGGCATCTGTATTTTCATATATATGAGATACATAGATTTACTTTATAATTTTTTAATTCAAATAATTTCTTTTATGTACATTTCTTTTAAACAAAATACAGTGATTATTTTTTTCATTATATTTGACATTGTGGTTATGTTAAAATAACATTGAATGAAAGATTATTAAAAATTTACTAATAACTGATAATATTGCCTCCATCAGATTTAATAATAAGATTTCAGTTAGGTTATAGACATTAATTAATATTTTTTTTTAAATTCATATGATAAAAAGTTTACACTTGTATTTAACTTGGCATGACACCATGGTGAGTATGACATAATAAATTTTTAGTTAAGTTCTTTATTATGACTAGTTTTTTTTTTAATGTTGTGTGTAATCTTTTAGTTAGATTTAATTTTATACTATGTTTTAAAAGTGTGTTATTAATTTATTTAACTTTTATTATCTTTCAAATTATTTTCAGTGGTTTGACAGCAATAGCAACATACCTTTTAACATCAGAATTATGGTCGAGAGGTGCAGGTTTATTTGCTGCATGCTTCATAGCAATAATTCCAGGTTACAGCAGTAGATCTGTGGCTGGAAGCTATGACAATGAGGGTATTGCCATCTTCGCCCTACAGTTTACATACTACCTTTGGCTGAAAAGTGTAAAAAGTGGATCAGTTTTTTGGTCTGTTTGCACTGCACTTTCTTACTTTTATATGGTATGTACTGAATATACATTTTTAAGAATAAATAAGTTAAGTTTGTTATTTCAACATATAATAAATTATAGAGTAGTGATGACGTTGTTGACTGTAATAAGGGTTTCCCAACCAGCAAGGACCACAAAGTGAAAGAAAAAACTAGCTAACAATAAATTTTAACCACAACTTCTAACATAATTATATAATAAACTGAAAAGATTCATTCATTCACAGTATTCTTTGTGTATTTATTGAAAAAGAAATCATACAGGTTTGGTAAAAAATTGTGATTTTGATTGCGACGTGAGGAGTGATGTTGCATTACCCGCATGATGAGAAAATAATAAATGTGTTATTTAAAACGATTAGCTAAGTAAAATATTTAAATATTTCACGGACAATATTTAAGCTCTTACGGATCGCTGGTGGTCTGCGGACCACTGCTTCGGAATCACTGCTGCAAATCAATGGAAAATTATATACATATTCACTATAGTATTAAGATGGGATTATGGAATTGTTTTTTATAATAATTACAATCAGAATTTACTTTAATGAAATTGTATTATTCGTTATAGTAAATTTGTCTCACTTCTATTTGTTTTTATTGCTTTCAATTACTTTTTTTTTTTTCATTTGTCAATAGGTTTAAAAAATGCCTGTTTTATTTATTTCTTCATGTTGACCAACAATGTAATAAGAAATACTTTATGCATGATAAATTAATTTGGATACTTTTTGTTTTAGGTGTCAGCATGGGGAGGTTATGTGTTTATTATAAACTTGATACCATTGCATGTGTTTGTGCTACTTATTATGGGTAGATTTTCACAAAGGTTGTTTGTCAGTTACACTGTGTTTTATATCATAGGATTACTTCTGTCTATGCAAATACCATTCGTTGGATTCCAGCCAATACGGACTAGTGAGCACATGGCAGCTTCAGGTAACTAGTTTCCATTAGATTGTTACAATAAAAATACCACTACAATTTTTTTAAGTGTTGAGTATGAGACTGTTGGTAGAGCTATGTTGCAGCTATATTATGGTTATAGCACTAATGAGTTCGTATTCGTATTCGCATCCGGGGTAGGACCACGCTGTCACAGAATACCAGCATAAAATAGCTTAATGCTGCTGTGTTTTGTATGGTAAGTGTAGACAACTGGAGACACTTTTTACTGGAAATGAGGCATTCCATCTCAGTCCTCAGAGGTGACAATGCATCTAAATTTTGATTCTTAATTAAAGATAAATGTAAGATGTCTATGGGCCACAGCATCTGCTTACCACCAGTCACCTTGTCACTCTTATTCTTTAAAAAAAGACAAGAAATATTTTAAGGCAGAGAAATATAAAACAGGATGACAGACATTGTCTATGTAAATATTATCTTGTGGGGTAGTATGAGTAAATCTTATTACTTGCAATGTTCTGATATGGATTTAAAAAGGCTGTGGAAGGGTGATTCTGTGTGTATTATATTATATTTAACATAGTAAGCAAAAAAATGATTTTTATGTGTTACCTCAGAACTTTTTCTAGCTAAAACGATTTTGATGATTATTTTTATTCGAAGACTGGTGCTTCTAATGTGTTCCCATATACATTTGATCAAGATCTGATCAGCAGTTTTTGAGTTATCCTCAATAATGCATATTTAATTGACTTCTACTACATTGATTATGTTCTCATTTTATTTATATAGAACTGTTGTACAAAATTTTTAATTTCATCACTTCTTCTGTTTATTTTCACTCTAAAGCTGAACGCACATTTGTCCGCACCGTACGCGTCGAATTTTAGAATTCGTTGTACGAAATCATATGAAACCTCGTACATTACAGCCGCACCGTACGCGCCGAATTTTATAAAATGCGGTAGGTATACGATATCGAAGGACGAATGCTGATGACGTCATATAATGCGGCGCGTGCTGATACTCAGTGTTGTCTAATGTTGCCAACTTAGTGTATTTTCCAATATAACCGGTGGTTTCGACTTACATGATAATTTTTGTATTTTTATAACTTTTAATTCATTCGTAATTAATTATACATTTGAATTTTTTTGCATCGATTATCAGTATGTATACTTAGCGATAAATTATTTAAATACTGAACTACAAAAAATAGTTAAATATAATTCATAAACCCAATTATACCTGATTACTTAATTGTCAATAAAAATACTTATCTCAAACATACAAGTCTTTTCTCTGGTTCAAATGGCCTTCTAAATCTTGAGTTTTCCATAGAAAGATATGGTTTTAGTATGTGTAGCAATTCTTGAAATTTCTTGTATGTTAAATGCAAATATCTAAAAAATTGTTCATCATCATCCAAATAAGTCTTTAAAAAAGTATATCCCCTTCATATTCTCCATACAATTACCTTTTTTAAATTAATATTATGAATCCAGAATGTTCTTTTTTTTTCGAATTTTATTTTCTTCCTCTGCCAATAAGCTACTACTGTATTTCTTTCCATAGTGATTTCGAGCGATTAATTTCACTGTACCGTTTCCACTCCAGTGGTTGGATAAAACTACAAAAGTTGTTGGTAATACAAAAGATTTGCCTACGGCGCGGACGATGCGTACGGGCAAATGTGCGAGGCCATCAGTAAAACTCGGCGCGTACGATGCGTACCGTGCTGACAAATGTGCGTTCAGCTTAAATTACCTATAATGTTTCCAAATAATGTTTACAAAGGGGAGAATAGAGAAAAACAAAAGATAACCTTAGATTGCCTCATAGGGAGGTTTTGCCATAGCTGCCACGCTTAGCCGGTGGATTGGTAACTGTAGTTCTTTATTGTCTTCAGTTCTTATCAAGAAGCTGCTGTTACCCATCTCCTGTTTATGTTTCTCTTTGTCCTGTGTCTGTCCATCTTACGACACCCATGAGATGGTATGGGGTAGTGTATTCTTTAATGCCAGTACTACAAAACTCAACAAAACGCATAACAGCTTTAAAATGCGACATATTGGTAACATTTTACTTTGTTTTTAAGCTCTACTAAAAGTACCCAGTATCATTCTGTAGGTATTGTAGGAGATGATATAGGGCAACTTGAACTGAAATGGGTAATGGGTGTGCAAATGTTTTGTGTTCTGTTTTTTTTTTATTATAACCAAAGTGACAAATGAACTTATAGTCCACCTCATGTTTAGTGGCTACTGAAGCCCATGGACACCAGCTACCAAACAAAGAAAAGTACTTATGTTATCGCCTGTAAAGACTATAATGGAATGTAAAGGAGTATTATATTTTTTTTAGGTGTATTTGCTTTGTTAATGGCTATTGGCGCCCTGAAATACTTACACAGTCTGAACCCTAAGGGTCAGTGGAAGCAACTATTAATTTTAGGAGGATTATTAGCGGCTGCTGCAGTTTTCATTGCAGTTGTGCTGTTGACTTACATGGGAGTTATTGCGCCTTGGAGCGGACGGTAAGTTAACACAAAATAAGAAAGAGATACTCTGAATGTCACATTTTTAATTTTTTTAATTATTGACTAACTTAATATAACTTAAATATAATCACATTAGAGAATAAATAATAAAATAGACTATACAGTAGATGGTACAAAACGGAGCGTAATTATTGCATTGTTATTTGTTATTTTTATTGATTACCATTACAGATTCTATTCACTGTGGGATACGGGCTATGCCAAAATCCATATTCCGATCATAGCTTCAGTATCGGAACACCAGCCGACGACCTGGTCATCCTTCTTCTTTGACCTGCATGTCCTTGTATGCACGTTCCCTGTAGGGCTGTGGTATTGCATTAAAAATATCAATGATGAGAGAGTTTTCGGTAAGTCATGTTGCATTAAAAGTGAAAGAGATTTAAATGGATTTTAATACTATATTCTTTTGGAAAAACGTATAATTTGCTAGCATTTACAATAATTACACAAGGATTCCCTGCAGTATCGTGGAGGTGTTTTATATACATTATACATAAATTAATTAAAGCCATGGTAGTTGGTTTTTCTAACAGTGGTAGAGCCCCGCGGCAGCTCTTGCTGTCACACGGATGGGCCGGCTCGAACTGGGGTGGTACCACGACCTCACAGAAAACCAGCGTGAAGTAGAGGTTTACCTCTGCGTTTCGCTTGGTGAGTGCAGGTGGCCGGAGGCCCTTTTTACTGGAAATGAGGCATTCCATCTTAGTCCTCACGGGTGACAACGCATCTACATTTTGACTTGTAATTGAGGATAGATGTAGATGTCTATGGGCCGCAGCAACCACTTACCATCAGGTGAACTGTGTGCTCGTTTGTCACCCTTATCCTATAAAAAAAAAAAGCTCGGATGGTTAGCGCTCGCTGTAAGCTTTACAGTACTCGAGCAACCCGGGTTCGATCCCCGCCGGCACCAATGAAATTGCTAATTGCAATTTTAAGTGCTGATTTACCACGTGCTCGACGGTGAAGGAAAACATCGTGAGGAAACCTGCATGTCTGAGAAATAAGGAAAAAAAATATTTCGAAAACATGTGAAGTTCGCCAACACGCATTGGGGCAGCGCGGCGGACATTTCCTTGCCCTACGACCCTCTTAGAAATGAGAGAAGGCCTGTGCCCAGCAGTGGGACGTAAATAGGCTGCAACTTTATACATAAATTGGCCATTCGTCCTTAGGTGTCTTACGAGGCGATTATGGGAAAAGCCATCTCATGACCTTCGATAGATGGCGCTTTAACCATTTCCTTTATGCTAGATGTAAAATACCCAGATCAGCGGCGAGCAGCAGTGTCAAAGATGCGAGACGTTTGATACTGTGATCCGTCTCTGCCATGCATGACGATTAAAGTAAATCCTGCCTAGTACAGAAGAGGTTAATGACCATCTGTGGACATTTGTATCACAAGTGGAGAGGCGTACAAAGAAGAAGTTTGTATATTCTAAGAAATCTCGCTGGTTTATCAAATTACTAATTCTTCTACATATAATTAGTTGTGTAATCTACTTTCTAATTATTGTTGCAAAATTTTAAGATAAATATGTACTATTTAGGAGTTTGTTCAACTATGTTAGCAGAACTACTGTCAGGTGCTGCAAAATTTTTGGTTTACATCGTTATGAAACATCAATAATTCTAGTTTTTCTCAACAAGGTTTTTTTCAACTGTGTGTCATTAAGGGTATGATTGGGCTGACAAATCCCTTCGGCATAAAAACCGCTAAATAAATAAAGAGAAAACAAATACATTATAATTAGACGGTCAATAACTTCATTACAGAATATTTAGTGTATTTATAAAATTTACTTACAAAAATGTTTTAGATGTAATAATTAACTATATGATTTTCATTCTTCTTGGCTTCACACAAATGTCAATGCTGGATGTAAACAAGCAAGCCTATTAAAATTATTGAAATTTACCTATGTGATGTTAATTTTAAGTATATACTTTTCATTTTGGCCTTAATAACTCGTCAGGCAATTTTCAGTTGCTCTCTACGCATTGAGTGCGGTATACTTCGCTGGTGTGATGGTCCGACTGATGTTAACGTTGACGCCAGTTGTTTGCGTGCTCGCTGGTATTGCCTTTTCAATACTGCTTGACTTGGTGTTGAGAGAAGATGAAATGCCTATACCTCAGACCGAGACTGAAGAGTCAAAAAGTCTTTATGACAAGGTGAAACAAAGTCTTATTTTTATACCTTTTTTTAATTTTTAGTCTCTTTTATTCATTTACTAGCTTACCCGGCGAACTTCGTACCGCCTAACAGTAGATTTTTAATTTTTTTTAAAATACTTATTCTGCTATTCGGGACACCGTCACTCGATTGTTTTGCCTTCCCGGAACCACTCCACTAACACTTAAACTAAATGGTATGGTATTAAAGTTCGAATTGACTTTTAAGTATTATTACGAATCTTTAGTATGGAAATATAGAAAAGTGTTGTTTTAAACTTTTTTTAATTTTTTTCCCGTAAGAACCATCTTCGTACTTCAAGGAATATTATAAAAAAAGAATTAGCGAAATCGGTTCAGCTGCTCTCGAGATTTGCGCTTAGCAACACATTCAGCGATTCATTTTTATATTATAGATGTAACTCCATCCGCCTATCGTTGATACTCGATTACGGAAAACCCTTACCACATTTTTTTTTATAAAACCAAGGTATTAAATTAACTTACATTCCACCTGATGGTAAGTAGCTACTGTAAACCATTGACATCAGCAAGCAACTTGAAACAAAAACGGCTACGGATACGTTGTCACATCTGAGGACTAAGATAAAATGCCTCCCAACCTATAATTAAACTTACTCTATAACGGGACTATTCAGACCGGAACAGAGCAGTGAGCAGAGCAAGCACTGCTACTTTGTGGCAGAAATAGTTAACCTGTGGTACCTACCCAGACACTCTCCTAGGCTGAAAACAAGTCCTACCGCCTAACATTATGACAAAGTTTGAAGAAACAGTTTTGCGATAATTTTCATTGTCAATGTCTAATTCCAATTAAATTGTTACTCGCAATTTTAAGTGCCAATTTACCACGCGCTCGGCGATAATGGAAATTAAAAAAATATTTCAAAGATGTATGAAGTCCGCCAACAAGCATTGGGACGGCGCGAACACAGCTTTGGGATGTATATAGTTTGTAACTGTACTTTACTCAGTTTCTAGTTACAAGGATTTGCTGGAATGGGCGCGTCCATTAATTACGTGATTTTTCTACTCCCCCCCCCCCCCCCCTGGTTAGACGGTAGACCCTCTCACCCTTCCTCCCAAATCTCACGTAAGATTTTTCAGAATGCTTATTAAGTGGCGAAGCTTGCGAAGTCACTTATTGATTTCATGATGTCTGTCCGTCTGTCCGTCCGTCTGTCCGTCCGTCTGTCCGTCCGTCTGTCCGTCTGTCCGTCTGTCCCACGATTATCTCGAGAACGGTTTGGAATTTTCAAATTCTGTTTTCAGCAATTAAATTTTTTTTCCGTTAGAAACCGCTACAAAGCTGATTGCTTCGCCACTTTGCTATGCTGTTAGCTTGCTAGGTTTATTTCTAATGTAAATACGTTAATCTGTGCTTGATTATGTTGGGTTTATTTAAAATAAAAACATAATATTTATATAATTTATGGAGTTCGCATAACCGCGATAATAATAAATATTGTTGTGTAGGATTTAGCCATACTTTACATTTTTTCATTCAAACTTTTATATTGCTTATTTCGATATTTTACGTTTTTTCTTTCGAAATTTTACGTGATATTTGCCTAGACCCTCCCTCTCCCTCACGTGAGATTGGGCGAGATGCAGCTCGCCCCCTCCCCCTCCCCCCAAGCACCTCACACAACTAATGGACGCCCCCAGTCAGCAAAACGTTATTAAGTCATAACGAAAAATCATAACTTTAAAAAGTTAAAGTAAACGCGATAAAATACGTAAAAAATAGTTTCATTTAAAGTCACAACGAAGTTAAAGTAAAATAGCCTATTTATATGACACAGGCTTCCCTCTCATTTCTGCGAGGGTTTTGTTGGATCACAACCAATTAGAATTTCTTGGGCTTAGTTCAACAGTCCTGTATATATCTGTTGCTAGTACTTATTCAAAAGTTATCATTGTGACCCATATCTACCAGAAGAACATCATCATCATGTATCATCAATATTAATTTATTAAATAGTTTTGTTTTATTTAACATTCTGTATGTTATTTTTTGTATACAAGTGTTAATTGTCCACAGGCAGGTAAATTAAAAAAGCGGGCACACGAACCAACATTACCTACAGACAATACAGGTCTTGGGATGAACGTGCGCTCCGGTATACTCATAGCGTTTATGATTTTATTGATGCTCTTCTCGGTTCACTGTACTTGGGCTACTTCGAACGCATATTCGAGTCCTAGTATTGTATTGGCTAGCTACGGTAATGATGGGTGAGTATTGGTTGTTTTTGAATTAATAACTTTTTTAACTGAACCACCAATTATTTTGGTTCATATTTTGTTAGATTCTGAGGCGAAACCTATTTGTTTGAATTCGGAAGAGTCGAGTTTTATAGAACAAGGAAACAGTGCCCGTTTTTAGGCACTCCTCTTATTTTCAACTCATTTTATTTATGTGTATGTATATTTTGATCTCATTGAATTTGAAACACTAATTAAAGTAAAACACTTTGGTTTGTTCATACAATATTGAAATACAATTACTTTTGTTTTAGGTCGCGAAAAATTTTAGACGATTTCCGAGAGGCGTACGGTTGGCTGTCACAAAATACTGCAGAAGACGCGAGAGTGATGTCGTGGTGGGATTATGGCTATCAGGTAATTTCTTGATTATATAACTATTCAAAGTTAAGTTAAATCGCACTAAACAATCTAATTTAATATAATATGTATTACTTGTGAGATATATTGTGTTTTCATGCGATTGCCAAGTCAATCTATGTATCAATCTATGGACTGAATAAATTAACCGACTTGGTATTAAATAGATATCACAACTTTTTACGGTAGAAGAACTGAGTTGCGAGACTTGGCTTTTTTTACAAGTTATGTTTTTGATGGCATTGTTAGTTACTACTACTCGATACTAGATGGTACTGTTCTGTAAGTATGAAGTTGGTTAGTTAGGATGAAGGATAATAATAAGATTAAACTTAGGATAGTTGCTATATTCTAAGTCCATGGTTAGTTCTGTAAGTATATTTCATCAACTGGCAGCATGCGTCGCTAAAACGCAATAATATCTATCGTCATTGAGGATACAAATTTTCCAATAAAATTTTCATTGTATGAAACATTTTCCATTACTTTAGTGTGGGCGCAGGGCCCCTAGCCGATGCGGAGCCCTAGGCAGTTGCCTACTCTGCCTAAAGGTTAATCCGGCCCTGGCATTGTACACCTCATAAGCACGTGTTTTTGATAAAGTCGATTCACTGTAAGCCCTATGTAACATTTTCAGTGACTCCGAACACGAAATTCCATTGGTGATGCAACATTTAAGATAAAGTCTTTGTTCAATGTTTTTGGCCATTGTGAAATTCGCAATACACACTAGATATGATATAACTAAAAACAGCACTGTATTTAATGTAAATAACAGATGTAACTCAAACTCCGCGCCAAAATGGAAAACAGTTGTGCCAATCTAGATAAGATAAGATAAGATAAGATAAGATGATTTATTTGTTAGAATATGGTACATTTAAGTTGTTACAGAATAATTGAGATACTAAATATTCTGAAGTTTCCTGCGTACAAATATTTTCAGACAGATTATGTTAGAATTTAAGAGAATACCAAGACATTAATTATTATAGAATATAAATATACTTACAGCTATACTTAAGGAAACTAAGTAGCATCTATATAAAAACAATAAATTAAGTCGAGATTAATTCCAATAATTACAATTAAAGTCAAATTTATCATTTAAGAAGTCATTTATAGAGTAATAACATTATAACTAGAACAACAATAGTTTAAAATTTTATATTCTATTGATCAAACCTTGATCAAATTTATATGGGACCACATGTGAACCACCAGCTTCCAAATAAAAAAAGAATCATCTAAATCGGTTCACCCAGTAAAAAATTATGAGGTAACACACATAAAAAACAACATTCGAATTGAGTACGGTTGAAGTCGGTAGAAAGATAAAAGCCGTCTTCAAACAACTAAAAAGAAAAGCATAATTCCACATTCTGAAGCCAAGGCTTAAGTTCTTCTATATAAGATGTCTTAGCACGGACTTCGAACATCCCAACGTGATAGATTTTAAGAAAATAATGTCTGTTGGCGCATTCTTGAAAGGGTCTGCGGTCAGCAGTGTTAAGTCCACGAAAATACAAAGAATAAAAAAAAACTTCTTTTTACAGATAGCTGGCATGGGCAATCGAACCACACTAGTAGACAACAACACTTGGAACAATTCGCACATAGCGTTGGTTGGCAAAGCAATGGCGAGTAACGAGAGCGCGGCCTACGAGATAATGACGATGTTGGACGTCGACTACGTGCTGGTTATATTCGGAGGAGCGATCGGTTATTCAGGAGACGATATTAATAAGTTTATTTGGATGGTGCGCATCGCTGAGGGAGAACACCCTAAAGATATTCATGTGAGTTGAGACATTATGAACTAAATATTAAACCGAAACGAAACGAAAGACCAGGGTTTTTAAACTGGTTTCAAATTTTATTACGTTTCTTCATTTAAGTATAATAGACGTTCCATCGTCAGTCTGTTTCCAGTAAAGGCCGACAGCCTTCGGTTGTTGGGGGTTGAGATATCCTCAAATCTGAACTTTGGGCGATTCATTGAGTTCAAGGCCATAGCAGCTGTTAGGAAGCTAGGAGTCCTTGCAAAGGTGCGGCGATACTTCACGCCGGGACAGCTGGTAACTTTATATAAAGCGCAAGTCCGGTCGTGCATGGAGTATTGCTGCCATATATGGGCTGGTGCTGCAAAATATCACCTAGCAGCTTTGGACTCAATGGAAAGGCGTGCTAAGAGGCTTATTGGTGCACCAAATTTGGCTAAAACCAATCTTACCAGCCTCGAACACGGGCGCAAAGTAGCCAGCCTTTCGGTTTTCTACAGGATTCATTTCGGAGAGTGTGTGCAGGAATTGCATAATTTAATTTCTCCCTCTCCCTTGCACCATCGGACAGCCAGACGTTCGGCCAGTCTTCACCCTTTTGTTGTTGACTTACCATGCATTCGAACCAAACGGTTTGCTACATCGTTCGTGATGCGTACAGCAAAGGAGTGGAATAAGTTGCCAGTATTTGTCTTTCCATCAGATTACAATGTGGGTGTCTTCAAGGCAAGAGTGAATAGGCTTTTGTTAAGTCAGTGCGCTTCACCATCTTAGGCTACATCACCACTTACCATCAGGTGCAATTGTAGTTAAGCGCTGGTTTAGTATAATATAAAAAAGGTATTGGTTTTTAGATACCGATAACAAAATACCAGAGATTTTCAGGTTTTAAGTTATCGGAAAAGTGTTTGTGGCATTTAGATTTATGATTCAATTGTAGTTGAGTACAAAAGTAAAGAATGTCTTTTTATCGAAAATATCATTACAATTGTTGCTGATACCATGCATAGCTAATTGTAACAACATGCAATCACGCGCACATCGTATGCACCTAAACCCATGTTGTCAGTTACTATTATTTTAGATTCTCAATAATTCGTAACAGTACATTTAGTTTAATTAGTGATGCCTATATATACAAGATAATTTTTTTTCTTCTTCAGAATTTTTAGTAACATATTTTATTACTGTCCACAGGAAGCAGATTATTTCACAGAGAGAGGCGAATACAGGGTAGATTCAGAAGCATCGAAAACAATGTTAAATTGCTTAATGTACAAATTATCATATTATCGGTGAGTACGAAAGCACTCATCGCTTTAAGAAAAATTATGAAAGAAAAGATAGCTTCAAATTAGCAGTATTTATGCAAAAATATCCATTTCGATCACATTATAAATATTTAGCGTTAATGTGTAATCTAGTACTCATCTGTTAATAAATATAGTGTTGATTATATTAGATAATGATTATAGTGTTGTAAAAAAGAAGTATTATGTGGTGAATGTTTTATTATTTAGGTTTGTATAATTTGTGCAAAACTAGGTCTGATTCTTGATAGGCGTTATGCTTTAAAATTGCGTTTAAATTTATCTCAGTTCAGCTTTATACTTCTTAAAAACAAGTAGTCATTTATGCATAAACAAATGTTTAAACATAATGGTTTCTTATGTCGAAGCGAACATATAAACCACAAAAAATCTGTAAAAAAGCTAGTATTATTCATTCATGTTTAAATTTTCCTTCGTTATGTCTTGTTTCATATTAACGTTAAAACACACAAGTCGATTATTTCTTAAAACCATAGAGGAGACAGAGGCTATGTACTCGCAGTAAAGCTTATAGTATTTTAGCAATACGGGTTTGATCTCCGCTGCCATCAATGCATTAGTTAATTGCCATATTGTAAGTGCTAATTTACCTAAGTTTATACACGGTAGAGCCATGCTGCAGCTATATTAGTAATATAGTTGTAGCACGAATGGGTCGGCTTGACTGGGGAAGGACCACGCTCTCACAGAATACCAGCGTAAAATAGCAGCTCAACGCTGCTGTGTTTCGTATGGTGAGTGTAGAGAACCGGAGAACCTTTTTACTGGAAATGAGGCATTCCATCTTAGTCCTTAAGGGTGACAACGTATCTGCATTTTGATTTGTAATAGAGGATAGATGTAGAGGTCTATAGGCCGGAGCAACCACTTACCATCAGGTGGACTGTGTGCTCGTTCGTCATCCTTATTCTATTAAAAACATATTTTAATAGAGCTGTGTAAAATACCTAATTAACATTAGTGGCAATTGTTAACTGATATATATGATGATATGATATAAGTATTAAAATAGCATCAATTTGACGTGTCCATGTTTCACAGATACGATAGCGGAGGCAGTCCACCGGGCTACGACCGCACTCGTGGCGCGTTGCCTGGCAACCGCGGTTTCAAACTCACCTACCTCGAGGAGGCCTATACCACTGAGCACTGGCTTGTAAGGATATACAGGTAAGTTGCCATTAAATCTCTGGTGGAGTTACATTTAGCGCATATTTAGGGTAGGATGAGTGTGCGTTTGTATGAGGAGAGGGGGCAAACGAGCATGCGGCTCACCTGATGGTAAGTGACTACCGCCGCCCATGAACAACTGCAACACCAGGGCGGGAATTGCAGATGCGTTGCCGGCCTTTTAAAAAGGAGTACGCTCTTTTGTTGAAGGTCCCTAAGTCGTATCGGTCCGGAAAAATCGCTGATGGTAATCAATTCCACAAGGAAGTTGTGCGAGGAAGAAAACAACTTCTAAATCGTACAGTGGTGGACCGCCAATCATCCAGAATTAAATTGGCGTCTAAAAAGCTTGGCGTGCTCAGCAGAGAGAGACAGTATTTCATGCCGGCACTTCGCTTGCAACTTTACAAAGCGCAAGTTCGGCCTCACATGGAATACTGTTCTCATCTCTGGGCCGGGGCACCCCAGTGCCAGCTCCTTCCACTTGACCGCATCCAGTGCAGAGCGGTTCGAATCGCCGACGACCGAGTTCTTTGTGATCGGCTTGATACACTGGCACTGCGTAGGGATGGTGCATCCCTTTGCATTTTCTATCGAATTTACCACGGGGAGTACTCTGAGGAATTGTTCGGATTAATTCCAGCCGCCAAATTTCACGAACGCATATCGCGTCAAAATTCACGATACGATAAATTGGCGGTCCACGACTGTGCGTTTTACTAGGAGTTTTCTTCCTCGTACAACTTCTCTGTGGAATTGTTTACCACCGGCGATTTTTCCGAACCGATACGACTTAGGGACCTTCAAGAAAAGAGCGTACTCCTTTCTAAAAGGCCGGCAACGCATCTGCAATTCCCCTGGTGTTGCGGTTGTTCATGGGCGGCGGTAGTCACTTACCATCAGGTGAGCCGCATGCTCGTTTGCCCCTCTTCTATATAAAAAGAAATTGAAAACTGGGAAAAAGTTAATGAGGGTGTTCTTGTATTATTGGAGGGTTGTTCATGTAATGATTGCTTATAGAGGGAGTTGCCGGAGACGCATTCCCAAGGTCGTGCATATATATAGGCTGTTCAGTTGATTGACTACTATAGTACTGTTGCACAATGTATAGTCCCATGTTAGGGACTTGTGATAGTAAGGTCTATGATACAAATGCATTAATATAGCAGGTCTTTATGATGCATAAGCATTATGATGGCAGAGTTATGACTTGAAGTCCCATATGCATAAGACATATAATAGTATGGTCTATGAAATAAAGCAAATATATGGAAGATCTCAAATATGTAAAAGCTTTTTATGAGTGGTAGAGCCATGCTTCAGCTATATTATGGTTGTAGCACGAATGGGTCGGCTCGACCGGGGAAAGAGCACGCTCTCACAAAATACCAGCGTAAAATAGTAGCTTAATGCTGTTGTGTTTCGTATGGCGAGTGTAGAGAACCGGAGAACATTTTTATTGGAAACGAGGCATTCCATCTTATTCCTTACGGGTGACAACGTATCTGCATTTTCATTCGTAATCGAAGATAGATGTAGATGTTTATGGGACACAGCAACCACTTACCACCACGTGGACCATGTGCTCGTTTGTCACTCTTATCCTACAAAAAAAACCATTATATTGATAGAAATGGGACTTGAAAAGGATTATTAAAGTTGCGTGTAGATTGCTTCACAGCGTCCGAAACCGAGGTAAACTTGGACTCGCTAACCGATGTGTCCAAGATCTCTGTGGTACCGGTGGTAAGCGGGTTTGTTCTAGCAATACGACTTGCCCGTGGCCTAGCCCCCCCTCCCCCCTACGGTCGGCTATCTTTCGGATTAGGGTGAGTGTGTTTGGTAGTACTTTTAAGTGCAGCAAGCATACTCAACTCCATGTCTTAGTGTAATAGCGCTACGATACGTGGATTTTTAGTTAAAAATATTATTAATTTTGTTACCAAAGTCGATAGGGATCATATGGGAGTGTTGTGAGGGGGCACCAACCGTATGACAGTTGCGTTGGTGCTTTTTGCGACTTGCGGTAGTGCGTCTTGTAAGGTTCTGGTCAATGGAGGTATGCGGGTGGTGATGTCTACTGGGATTGTATGGGGGGCCTTGGGATGGTGTAAGCCGACGACAGTCGTATTGATGCTTGTTGCGTTTTGCAGGATTGCGTCTCTGCAATGGTTGTTTTGTGGGTCATCATTGTTACGAGCTTGGGGTTCGAGACAATTAAAAACTGCCGATTGAATTACCAAAATTGACACTTTAATTACGGAACACTAATTACAACTTAAAAACACTAATAATAAAACACAATTGTACTACTGATCACTTTAGTTCGAAGTTATATTACTTCGAAGTATTCGCTTATATCGCCAATTCAATACTGCCTCGGTCGTGGTCTATACCGGCCTTATATAAGGCCTCAGATAGTTCCCAGAACCTTCTACTGTAGAAACATCTAGTATGTTCGAGTACATATCGATCCCGAAGTTTCTAGAAGGATCTTGACTCTCCTAGTTCTGCTACTCGATACTAGAGGGAGCTAGTGGTAACTAGGGTTGCCATGTACAAGACATTAATAGTGGTGCGCAACATTATTCTCAATGGCGCTCTCTGCGTCTTGGATTGATAACCTTAGTAGCTTTGCCCAAGAGACTAAACAAGTGGCGCTCTTTGCCTGATTTACTAACAAACACCGTAAATAAAGGTCCTAACTAAGACGATCACACTATAAATTTATTAAACGACCTATAACTAAACTTTTAGAAATACTGGATTTAGAATGCCGGTCACGTTAATTTCATATATTTTATAAACGACCTTTTTCTATATAATATTAATACAATATTACTATTACTATTTATTACAATAGGAATATCTACACAAAATAGGAAAATTGGATAAATAAACAATAGTAGATCGACTGTTTAGTCGAGCGATGCGGCTTCCATTACATGTTAATATACTTTGAACTGTCGGACGATAGTCAAAAAAGCAATCAATGTGGTTTTTTAATTTGTTTGTCGAGCAACTATCGAGTTGATAATATGGAGGTTGATATTTCTCCATACATTCCCATAGATTTCACATACAACTATACTTAAATAATATAATTATACTTACAATGGCGCGTATTATGGCTTCAACATGAGTTACAGTTCGCCAGAAGAGGGACTACGCCCGCATGCTATACTATATCAGCGTGCAATTCGTAAATTGAATAACGAGAATCGTAGACTTTATAATAGGACCGAGGCTCTTCCATCTTAGTTCTTAGCTATGATGACCTATTTGCATTTTGATTCTTAATCGATGATAGATGTAGGTGTGTATGGGCGACAGCATCCACTTACCCCATGAGGTGAACTGGGTGCTTGTTTATCACTCTTATTTCTATGAATAAATGTTTCTCTTATGGAGTCATCTATTCATCACTTAAATAAAAAAAAAATTGTCATAGTCCACTCCAGCCACTTCAAGAACTTCCAAATCCAAACGTTAGTTGTTATGTTAATTGCGTGGTATAGTATATTATAACAATCGAGATCACAGGCATTCTTGGACTTACTTAATTTCACTAGGACTAGGATATTATCGTATTTGGGACAGTAAATTTTGTAAATTGTACACAAGTTATCTTCATTTATCTTATAATTATGTTATTTGTATTGCAGGGTAAAGAAGCCTGACGAGTTCAATCGACCTCGTATACCGTTAGCGAAGAGAACAATTTCTACAACCAATGCCGTTTCAAAAAAGGTATAGTCATAATTGTGTGCTTTGTGTTGTTTAAAATTAATTATTATATTTTGGCAGTCTCTAGTAATTTCTAATATGAATTAAATAGTTACTTATTACAATAAAATATTTTGTGGGGCTATTTCAAAGGAAAATGGGATTGTTGGGTCTGAAGTTAACTGATTGGTTTATACTTTAAAAAATTGGCCATATTTTTCTAAAGTAAAATAAAAAAGTAGCATTTTTTTGCAATCTAGAATTCAAAAAAACAATAACGGGTTGCAATGATGACGATGGTCTTGTGCAAAACCTAAAATTTGTCAACCCTGAATTCAATTAGAAGAATCCTAAGTGATATTGTTTATAATATGTCACAAATGAGTTAATAGTTTCGTAATACGAGGTGTAGATATATGTCTGACGCGTTATCGAATCCCTCATGGCACAATCATTTGTATGGCCGACAAATAATTTTCTCGGGTCTTGATCTTTGTCAGTGTACAGTTTATGCATGTAAAGCAGCTTCACGACGCAGGAGAAATACCTAATTTGGGAGCACCTTTTTTAAAAATAGAAGAAACTAATGATATTTGTAATATTAACCTACAATCTAAAATATGGATAATGGATGAAGGTAGGTATAATAGTATATAAAAGATTTAGTATATATGTATTCAGCATTTAACTAACATTTCTACTTCAATCTTACTCAATTAAAACGAAAATACATTCTTTTGTTAACAGTAAAATTTATAATTAATATATGTCTTTAATGTATATCACAAAATTATATACGCGAACTCATAATTGAGGAAATTTGTTTAGAATCTAGCCTATATACTTTAGCTTTATATCAAGTATGCATTATTAAAATAGGATTTTCAAACTGTTCTTTATTAGTTTCTCGTTTTGCTGTAACTTCAACTACACTGTGCGATAACTCCGACATTATATACAAAGAAATAAAATTAATAAATACTTATTTATCATATTGTTAATATGTATATTACTGAATATAGACAAAACAAAGATCACGTGTAACATCCATGTCACACCTATGCCTGTAGTTGTTGGGAGCACTACGCTCGAAGTTGTTGACGAGTATGTTTACCTGGGACAAATAGTCCGACTAGGTAAGTCCAACTTCGACCGAGAGGTCAATCGACGGATTGACCTCGGCTGGGTAGCGTTCGGGGGATTACGACACATCTTCTCGTCGAGCATACCTCAAAACATCAAAACAAGATTATGCGTGTTGCCAGTGATAACTTATGGATCTGAGACATGGTCCTTCACTACTAACTGTATAAGAAACCTCAAGGTCACTCAGCGAGCTATATAGAGAGCTATGTACTGGTTTTCTCTGCGTTAAAAACGAGGATATCCGCAGTATAACCAGAGTAACCCACATAGCGCAACGGATTAGTAAGCTGAAATGGCAAGCCATATAGCTCGAAGAACCGACAACCGATGGGGAAAAAAGGTTCTCAAAGGGCAGCCTCGTACCGGTAGACGAAGTGTTGGGCGTCCTCCCACTAGATGGAGTGACGACCTGGTAAAACGTGCAGGTAGTCGATGGACGCAGGTGGCACAGGACCGTGCTTTGTGTTCCTTAAAATCAAATAATAATTTGAAACAGGCGGTTATAATGCACGCGAAGTAAGTCTTACATGTAAAGAAAATTAATAGTTTTGCTAAATAAACAAAAGCGAGCCCACTGAGAGCTAATAATCTTCCACTCACCAGATGTCGCTAGTAGGGACTGAAGTAAAGCTTTTGTTATACAATGTCAGTTAATTGAGAAATCAGTTTTAATTAATATTTTATCATTATCTAGAGTATTATTTTAATAATACTCTATATAAATAAATATTTATAATTAAATATAAATATTTTAATTTTTTTTGTACTTCATAACTTTTTTTTCATTTTTCTACTTTAGTTACATTTATAGTTTGGTTTATTCATTTCTAATCTAATTAATATAACTAATAATATGGAAAGAAATATTAAATTTTGTATTTTCCTAAGAAATTATCGTCCCCGCTATGAAATCTGTCAAATATTCTACCTCATTGTAAAGTGGCTTCGCCCAGTGGCAGAAAAAGTCGTGGATGTCCTCATTAATTTATTTATTTGGCAATTAAAACTTACTAACCTCTTTATCTTTGCTCATGTAACTTCTCTACTAACGCTTACATTTCAATAACTAATACTTAATTTTTTCCTATTGCAGCTTCCGCTTGAAGTAGGAACTGGGGTATAGTATACCTTTCTTATATTATGTATATC
This sequence comes from Parnassius glacialis, assembly GCA_033319125.1. Taxonomy (NCBI): domain Eukaryota; kingdom Metazoa; phylum Arthropoda; class Insecta; order Lepidoptera; family Papilionidae; genus Parnassius; species Parnassius glacialis. The sequence goes on from JAVANC010000012.1 coordinate 15,461,787, forward strand.
TTATATAGTATTACATTTCTTTGTATTTCTTATTGTGAACATGTTTTAAAGAAAATATATTTGTCTGTTCTACATTGTGTCTCTATCTCATTTAATATTGTTATCTCACAGTTATCTCATGGATATCTATTAATTATTGATATGCTATTATTTTTACTATTATGCGAGGTATTTCATCTTAAAAATACTCAAAACCGCGCCAATTTCATAAGGGAGCTTCCTAGAACTGTAAATCGATCAACGCGACCTATGCTTTCTTTGTTTCTTGCTTCTATTGTATTCTATTCTTTTCTTTTTCTATTGTATTCTATTCTTTTCTTTTCCTATTCGGTCCGGTCCGGTACGAACCGACCCGACATGGGTCGTTTTGGACCTGTCCGGTCCGGTCCGTCAAGGTCCTGTCCTGTTCTGTCCGGTAAGAGAATTACCCCATATCAACCCGTGGCTATCGTAAGAGGCGACAAAGGGAAAATGAAACGGGAGACGGTCGCAGCATCTTATAACATTTCAAAATAAATATAATGCTGCCGTTGATAACCTGCCCGTCAAGCCTAGCAACTATGGAAAACATCCTCCCTATGAGGTAGTCTTTGGGGAAGGCCTGTGCTCAGCTGTGGACTTTTTTTATAGGAGAGGGGGCAGACGAGCGTGCGGCTCACCTGATGGTAAGTGACTACCGCCGCCCATGAACAACCGCAACACCAGGGAAATTGCAGATGCGTTGCCGACCTTTTACAAAGGAGTAGGCTCTTTTCTTGAAGGTCCCTAAGTCGTATCGGTCCGGAAAAATCGTTGATGGTAATCGATTCTACAAAGAAGTCGTGCGAGGAAGAAAACATCTTCTAAATCGTACAGTGGGGGACCGCCAATCATCCAGATGGTGTGGATGGTATCGGGAGTTCTGCCGCGATGTGCGTTTTGACTTAACTGTGGACGTTAATGAATCGGTTTGATTAAAGCATATAGCATATGATTTTTTCTTTTTTTATTTAGACATCAAAACGAAGAAAAGGTCTCCTAAAGAACAAGCCGACGTTAGTAAAGGGGAAGAAAGTGAGCCGATTGGAGTGACGTAAACAATCGGAGACGCGAGCAGCGCCGAGTTAATGTTTCCATATCAGTGGTAAATTTGCAATGGTCTTAAAACTGGCATCTTAAGCCAACAATAAAAAAATATAACATATTTCTGTATATTTTGGTTATTACTTTTAAGTTTTTTTTTTAATTTGGCCTATTAATCAATGCTTCCTTTTTTAATTGCAATATACATTTACAAGAATACTAATCGTAGGGAACTCAAGTGCCAGATAGATTAACTATTCACGGCGGATAAAACTTTTAAATTATAAAATAATACTTTAAAACTTATGCTTCGAAAACACACAGTTAAACCATACATAAGTAAATGTAAGGTCAGTGTTTGGAAGACCGGCATACTTTTCTATACTTTAAGTTTAACTAAACTTATTGAACGAGATACGCTTTCTAAAGTGATTTGTGTCGTCGGAAATTATAGGTAATATATTAATTTACTTATATTGGTCCAAAAATTATATTAATTGCAATAATCTTTAGAATTATATGTTATTTTTTTAAAACTCGGCGTGTAGACGGACTTGAGACGGAGTTGAGGTAAGTCCGTCTAGTAGCAATATAACCATAACTTGTGACGCAATATGTATGAAAACAATTTCTAGCAGTGATGCAAAACTGACGTTGAAATGTGTGCGTGCTTAATGTTTTTGTCCGTAGGGTTTAAATTTCAAAGTTATTTAATTTTATTTAATTTTAAGGCAAGTCCGGCATATCTTTGGTGACAGTGGTTGCAAACATTTTTTATAAAATTGTAGCGAATTTTCTTTTAAATAAAATACTAAGTAAAAACATAAATCTTTATTTCTAATTGAACATGTCAGAAATATTTCAATCATATTTAGCATACCTGTCAAATTCCTAGTGAATTTGATTTGGTCCTCTTATTGTTAACGTGGTCCATTATGGCCATTCTCGGAATCTTATACTCCTGAGAAGCCTTGTAACCACTCAGCTCCCCATTTTTTACAGCTCTTACTGCTGCTTGTAGCTTCTCCCTAGAATAGGACGCTTTGTCCGTTTTCCTTATATAGTTACTGACCATAATTGCAAAATTGGCACTCGTCGCTGGGTTAATGGTTGTAAATAGCAAATTTGGAACATCCTTGAACACCAGAAAAAATTAAACTCTAGTACAATTTGTATATTCGATGCTTGAATCTTAAAATGGCGTAGATAGCTAATATCTGATCTGTAGCTACAATTAAAACAACTTTTTGCAAATATTAATATTTTTATTAATATTAACCAAGGCCACTTTTTTGGTTTAAACTTTGAAAATCGGTTCTTTGCAAAAAACGATCGATATCTAGAAAATCAGGCATCTTTCTGCATGACGTATAGGTGATAAATCTGAAACAAAAAAGTTACAGGTTTGATAGTTTTGTGATTTTCCCAAATGGTGTAGCTATTTTGTTAAATATTTGCCATTTTCGAAAGGGAATCGAAGTGCTAAGAGCAATGCGCAAAACCAAAATTCAGTAATTTGAAAAACCCGAGAAAAGCTTTCATAGCAACAACGTTTCAAGATTTGCATAAGAGCGCACCGATTCCAGTAGCGCCGCCAATCAATAAATAACATTACAGCGAAATAACTAGGTATGTTTATTAAAATTTTAAAACTTATAAAAACTAGGTTAAGTTGGAAACTATTTTTGTATGCGTAAATTCTTAGTTTAAATGTGTTCGTGTAGTAACAATCTGGATTAACGCCTAATCCAGATTGTAACTACACAAACAGATTTAAACCAGGACAAAACACATGGCTACAAAAATAGTTTACATTTTTAACTAGTTTTGTACGTTTCAGAATTTTATTAAACATATTTAGTTATTTCGTTTAATGATTTTTTCTTAATTGGCGGCGCTAATGGACGCACTATGCACCCTTAACACAAAAAAATAATAATTTATTAAATACGTGCAGCTGAAAAGGTTGACAATATCGGCATTCGAGGCAAGGCCGGCATATGACGGACTTTCCTTATGCATGCTGGACGGACTTCCCAACTATTACATTTTATGGTTAGTATTTTGTGAAGGTAATTATTACGAAATTCAAGCGATATTAATGTATTCATCGCCAGAAACAAGTATATGGATCACTAAATGACTTACGTAATCAGAGAAACTCCAAAAACACCATCGATTTTCCACTTTTTTTGATTATTTTCTCAGAGACGTTACACTCCCACTTCAAGTTCACAAAGCGAAATAAAATAGGTGACCGATTTCTTTCAACCTAATGATGTTAGCGACATATTTATTTCTTAGTTCGAACTAGCTCCGTAATACTGTTTTACCGACCGAGGCACAAGAACCTAGTCGTTCAAAAATGGTAGTTATTGCCGCTAGACGGTCTTGCCTCCCAGACGGACTTCCAAACACTGACCTTAATTTTATTTTATTGTATCAAAATTTAATTTAAAGTCAAAAGTTTTCGATGTATTACTTTTTCTTGTAAAATACAATTTTAACACCAACGCTCTCAAATTTTACGCCGGTTTCGTTTCGCATAGACATAAAAAAATTTAAAAGTATTAATATTAAAACAAGTGGTGGTCATTATTAAAGTTCACGAAAACCAATTTGACGACTATTTTGTTTCTCGTTTTAATGTATTGCAATGTTTATTTACTTTTAAAATTATTGTGTTTAAATTAATTTTCATTTGTATGTTAACTCTATTTTATGTTACGAAATTGAGCCGTTTTAAAACGTGTTAAAACATTTTATAAATATGATCCATAACTCCTGAGGTTGCTAAGTGTGCAGTAAATAACTTTAGGTTTCGGTATGCAAATTAAGGCGAAATTTGCTTTCTATTTACTAACCATTATATTAAATAAACATGTTATATATTATATTGTGTATAATACGTTTATGTAATATACATAAACAGTTGTTAAATTTTCTGAAAATGCAGTTTCTGAAGTTAGTCAAGTATCAATTATAATGCTTGACTAATATCGATAAATATTATGATGGCGCTTAAGAATTTCGTCAAAACAATTGTTGAATATTGTATGTCATTGCCTAGTACGATTAGATAATAAGTTATGGGTGTAACTATTTTTAAACAAGTGTTTAAGAACATTTGCAAACTTCCTATATTAGGTAAACGTAACTTATAAAAAAGTATTATAGATGTGAATTTATTTTTGATCGATTGACTTGACAAAAAATACTTTATTTTGATACACTTCCGTGTTTTAAATGCCTCTAACAATAAAAGGTAGGAACACAACTTTCTATGTAAATAATATTTTAACTGAATTTTAATGGTAGTGAGATAGATTATTAATGTATAAAAATTAGTAATTTCAGTGTTCCTCTTTTATACAATATATTTTGAAAGCAACTTTTACTAGCATAGATTTTGTGTTAAAATTGTCACAAATTTTAACTGTCCAAATATAATAACATTTGGTTCTTACTCCAGTTTTAATTAGCTATCTTAATATGAATATTCATAGGCATGAATCTTTTAGGCGATTCACCAGCTCAACATCATTTGACAGGTATGAATGTGCGGTTCAAAGACCTAAAGACTAAAATATTTTATTACAATAAGAGGAGTTTCTCTTAGCTTTCTTCTTTCTGCATCTAAAACCGCTATTTTACAGGAAATTCGAGAATCTGAAATAGGCTACCATTTTAACCTATATGCAAGATATAAGTTAAAAGGGTAGCATAATATATAAAAAGTTGAGTTTTTAATGGCAAATGTATTACAATTATAATTTTTATAGGAGGTCACACTTAAGGATTGCATAGTTACTTTCAATTAAACCAAAAAGATTTTTTGGCAAAATTTCACATTCGTGGTTTTGGATATTATTAAACGAGGAGCTTTTCTTTTCTTCAAAATATTAGAATGTTTAGATCATTTTAAATTATGTTAATTATTGAAAGATTTATTGCATACTTACCACTGATACAACATAATCTTCGACTGACACCAATTCTGTATGTTAAGTCCATTAGATAAAAAGTTGTTTTAAAATGTTAGGTTGGATTAACTTCGCGCGTGGCTTGGATATCATGAATATATATTTTTCACTATTTTTTTATTGCAAATGTTTGGTTAAAATACACAAGTGCTTAAGTTTTTACTCGTTGCACGATTTGGCTATATTTCTTATTTTCACTAACTATAAAGGTTTAGTTTTGTGACGATGCTTACTGTTATTACAATTGAATATAACGTATTAGCCATATTATATTTCATCTCTCTCCTTTATTCTATAGAAATCCCTGATTCTGTTACATTTTTTTATTATTTTTTTTATTTTCATATCACGTGTTGTCTGAATGGTTTGATACATTCAGGTAATGTTTGGTTGTCTCTGTAATATGTCAACGACTGCAAAGTTGACATTTAATTTGCTGTAAATGTTTGTCGCCACAATTTTTATGGTATTGTATCTATAATTCACTCCTGTGTAATATATATCATTTAAGTAATTACAAATTGAAAGATATGAACTGACTACTACAACTGCGTAATTCTGGTCCACTACGGTCAGTGTACATACAATGTTATCTGATTTAGTGTCTTGGAGAATCTATGCGCCATATAACATATATACAAGTATTGTTGTGGAAAGACCTCGTCTTAGGTGTAGGTATTGGATAGAGGTTTAAGAGTTTGTTAAGAAAGTACGTAATAAAAAAATTAAAGATGGTGACAAACAATATTATCATTCATAAATACCAGAAGAATGAACGAATAATATGTATAAACAACAGAAATAAATCCGTATGTATTTTATAAATTTTTGATAGCCGGACATTCTGTGGATCCAATTTCAAAGCTTTTTAATTTTCTGATACGTTTGATAAGGCATGAGACCATTCATGTTATCCAAAGCCTTTTTAAACTATTGTTCGTAAAGGTGTTTGTAAATGCTACGTCCAATTTATATAATAAAATATTTAAAATGTTACAATTTTAGCATTATTTCTCGTTATTATGCCGTGCAACTATAATGTTTATTGTTTGATTTATTTTATAGTTGAATAAGACTCCTAGTGATAATCTATCCGAATAAAAGCGGCGTTAAGAATTATTTTCGTATTTTGTCTACATCTGTAGTACTTACAGCAATAATTGGACATTGCATGAATAATGTATGGAGATAGTTTTCGTGTGGTTTTACTTCTGCAATAAAAATCTATAGTAAATGCTTCATATAACATTTGAATTACTTATATTTTAAAACAACCAAAGCATAAGTAAATATCATGTTTGGTGAAAGTCATTTTTGTGTCAATATATTATCCTAATAAATTATTTTCTTTATTTTTATAATACGTAAATGTATCGATAACATCAAAAATATCGCCCCTTTCTAATGTAAATGTTATAGTTTTGTTTTATTGTTGCGCACCACTATTTTGTTTTTCGTGTTTGTGACAGAGGTTTATAGATATCTAGGTAAGGTTTCATTGTGAAAACAGTGTTCTTAATAAACGGCGGAAGATGACTGTATATTTCATTTGTTTTTATTTCACATGCTTTTCAACGTCTTTTGTGTACATCGCTTCTTATTATGGAGTGTAGAGAAGGAGAACCATCTTATAAGGTGCGAAAGTTGAAAAAGTGTCCCACTATATACTGAAAATAGAGGTTCCAAAACCTACCACAATAGCGCTGGCGTCTGAAATACTACGATATGAATATAGCTGTTGTAGACGGAGTGGAGTTAGCTGAATTCAAATATTTAAAAAATTTTATGAGAGTAGTTAGTAAAATGCTAGTATACAAAACCTCAAGTATTTACGTAGTACAAAACCAAGCGGATTGGTCGGTCGTTCTTTATTTCTCCATCTTATTCTAATTAATTTCGGCGCTTTTTTTAAATTTATCCAATGCTACTGCAGCGCCACCCTTATTGGACGCGTTTTTAGGGACACTTTTCATATACAGAGATCCTCCTACTCTACTCTCCATTCTTCTTATGCATAAATATTGTCAAGGTGTGTCTTAGTTAGTCTAGAGTAATAGTCAGGATTTCCAAATACTGATTCTCGGGTCATGGGTTCGAATTCCATCTGTATTCAAAGTTTAAGCAAAACATACAAAAAATTGCTCTCGAGTCTCGATGCGTTGAGATTGTCCCCTTGTCAACGACATATAATCCTACCTCCGACCTATATAATTAACAGCCTGCATATATACACCCTATTGCTGGGAAAGGAGTTCTTTAATTTGTGTAAGGGCTTATGTAGCAGGAAAAAGTTGTGCAGTACGTATATTATAAAGTTAAAAAAAGTCAAAGTTGCAGCTATACTATGGGACCTGTTGTAGCAAGGAATCTGTAGCCATTTGGACGTGGTCCATGAGTTGGTCTGTTTCGGCATTACCGCTATGGGACCTATAGAGGCACCCGTAGACGCGCGGATGATCGTCGCTGTCTACGCGTAGTCATAGGATGGACAGGTCCGAACCTTAAAGACTGTCGAGGCGTTGAGAACAGATGTCCTTTCTGACATACACGCGAACTCCAGCCCGAGGCACAAAGGAGTGCTCCAATTTGTACCCCGAGTAGAGGAAACCTACGTCTCGGTCAGAAAGAGCTAGGCCGGCTTCGCCGTCTCGAGATGGTAGTGGACAGCGTTTAGGTTCGAGTGAAACCCCGGATGTTGCAGAAATTCACGGATAGCGTGGCAAGGGTCGCCTTGGTCTTGTTGCTCAGTTTGCCCCGAGCAGTTATGTTTTTGAGCGGAATTTTGCCCCCCCCCCCCCACTGCTTTTAGGGCAAGGAAATGTCCGCCGCGCTGCCTTAATGCGTGTTGGTGAACTTCACATGTATTTGAATTTTTTTCTTATTTCGCAGACATGCAGGTTTCCTCACGTTGTTTTCCTTCACCAGAACACGTGGTAAATCAGCACTTAAAATTGCAATTAACAATTTAACTGGTGGATCGAACCCGAGTTGCTCGCGTACTGTGAAACTTACAGCGAGCGTTAACCATCTGAGCTACCGCGGCTCGCTTATTATAATAAATTATTAAATATTAGTGGTCTTCACACCACTTCCAAATATTTTTTTAGTTGTTTAGATGTGCAAGTATCAGATAAATCTACTTGAAATAAAAGTTAACAACTTAAATATTTAAATGAAAACAAAAATTAAGTGTATAATGTTGATTATGAAGTTTAAGGTGAACACCCAACTCGTGACTTTATAGTAAGGGGTGACAGGTAATGGTAATTGGATGCTGTGATCCATAGCCACATATTTCCTCGATTAAGATTAAGATTTTTACGTGGTAGAGCTACGTTGCAGCTATAATATGGTTGTAGCACGAATGGGTCGGCTCGACCGGGGTGGCACCACGCTCTCACAGAATACCAGCGTTAAATTGCAGTTTAATGCTGCAGTGTTTCGTATGGTGAGTGGAGAGAACCGGAGACCCTTTTTACTGCATACGAGACTTTCCATGTTAGCCCTCAGTGGTGACAACGCATCTGCATTTTGAGGATAAAAGTAGATGTCTATGGACCTCAGTATCCACTTACCATCAGGTGGACCGTGTGCTCGTTTGTCACCCTATGGTATAAAAAAAAAGAAGAATAAAAACGCAGATGCGTTGTCATCCCCGAGTACTGTCGTAAGGAGCGATTAGGTTTTGATCAAGATCGTGGTATGACCATCTCGTTTATTTAGGTGTAAAAGAAATAATTCAGACCGGCGCGGGGAAGTCGCGTCAAGGGTACCAAACGTCTGATACTGCGATTGGCGTATGGTTTGGCGTATCGTTTGGCAAGCGTGAAAATTATGGCAAGTCCTTTACAATAGGATTCGCCCATGTCCAGCGGTGGAACTTTACAGACTGATGATGATGATAGAAGAGGATTACATCGGGCGCGAGTTGAGACAAGTGATTGGATCTGTGGCGGTGTAATATTTCCTTTACAATTAATAGCTTCCGATTATTCGGATGTTTGTTGCCATGATCGTGTACGATGAAACGTACCTACATAAATATTTCACAATAACCTTTATGTATTTGATGTTGTTAACTTAGCACTCTTAATAACACATTGCATCTGCAATGGCCCTGATGTTGCAGTTGTTCATGGGCGGCGGTAGTCACTTACCATTAGGTCAGCCGCATGCTCGTTTGTGTTTTCATATATAAAAAAAAGCACTTACTATGCGCCACTACTCAGCGATCAGTGCACTCATAGATATTACGCTAATGCGTTACAGGCATTCATATCACGCGTTTTCTTATTATACTAATATATCAATTATCATATCATAGCAACCTTTATACAATCTGCCGACTTCCAAAAAGGAGACGGTACTCAATTCGACTGTATGTTTTTTTATGTGTGTTACCTCATAACTTTGTACTGGGTGAACCGATTTCGAGGATTCTTTTTTTATATGAAAGCTGATAGTTCTCGTGTGGTCCCATATGAATTTGATCAAGGTCAGACCAATAGTTTTTGAGTTATTCTTAAATAACTTATATTGAAGTCAGCTGTACAACATTTTTAATTTTTAATTATTTTATATTATCTTTCAATAAGTGTGGGAACTAAACCACACAGGTCGAAAATTTAACGACATTATCATTATCATGGATTCACGACGGATAGAGATGGAATGTGATCGTTTATTTTTGGCATGATGTGCTTATTTATCACTCTTAGTCCAGCAATATAAATAATAAATATTTGTAACAAACGCCCTCAACTGCCCTGAGGAAGAGGTTGCGTGATTGAAAAATTATGGGTTATAACGGTTAAAAGTATGACGTCATATCTTTTTATTGCTATATCTTAAAATAACGATACACAAATGTTTCGGTACCGAAAAATAACGGTTTCTTGTTGTGGTTCAAAATTACCTTAGTTTTCAATTAGTTTCTTAGAGTTTCTTAATAGTCATTGTCAAAACAATAAATACTTTTGGTTACACAAACAGATATTTTTGCTTACCAATATAATTTCGGTTATGTAAAGGTCAGTAAAGGTCATAGGTACAAAGGTATAACGATAGCCCTAAAAATAGCGTTACCGTTATTTTATACCGGTGGCATATCGGTGAATTTCAATCGCTTTCGGTCTATCTTTCGTATGGTTTGCAGGGCCGTATACTTTCAAGAAGTAGAGTTGAAGTTAGTTGATGAGCACGTCAAAAGGAAAAGATCACCAAAGTTTAAAAGGTTTATTAAAACGTAAAGTAGTCACAAGGTTATTATGGTAAATCATTCCTTGAGTAGTTAGTGTTTAGTAGGACGGTTGTTGACGTACTTATTTGAAGTTAAATATAATAAAATTATTACTAATTAAACATGCGCTCCGAAAGTAGGTCGCAAACGTGAGCGCAAAATAAAGTTCAATGTACGATGGCATGCCCGTACATATTGGCAACCCGAAAGAAAAACAAGATAAACTAGAGAGGAAAACTATCAAGGTAAAGTAATGCCAGTACAAAGCAAATAATGTAAGTATTAATCGTCAAAATTAAAAGTAATATGGTTTTTCGCTGTAGTCGCCGTAGTAGGTGTTCTTAGCTGCTGATCGCGCGTCTGCGGCGGGGGCGGCTGCGCTGGACTCTGTGCTGCAGGTTCGCGTCCCTCAGTGAAGTGTTTTTCCATATCTTCTAGTTCCAACGCTCCATTTGTATGTGATATCATGTCTTTGTGCTTAGTGAAATAACGACTGAAAAACTTTCTTGTGATCCATACAGTCGTTCCAAGAATTGCAGCGCTGAGAAGTATGCAGCAGATCAGGTATTGGTGTAAGTGGTGATTCGTAATTGACGAGGGTAAGACTTCGTTTCATGGTAGTGAATGTAATCAATCGCCTGTCAATTTCTTCAAGTTCAATATCATGTGAGTTTTGGATTACTTTCCATGATACATTATGGTGGGTTAACCCGATAATGTTGTTCGCTGTAGTGTTCAGAGTTTTTTTTTATTATCTATCTTTATTTAAAAAGGCTTTTATCCTACAAGGATATGTCAGCCTTATCGTAACCTAGCTTGTTCCTGTTTCACAAATGCTATTTGGAAAGGGGCAATCAATGTGGTAAAAATATGGAACTCACTGATTTTGCTACCGCTGAGTGTGGCTCCGCAAGTATACTCAAAAACCAACCCGTTTCACACAAATTGATACTAAATTTTTGTACCAGATTCTCCCTTTCCCTTTGATATTTGACACATTCTGCTAGCATATGTTGGACATCTTCTATAATATGACAAATATCGCAATTGGGCGAGTCTGCTTTTTTCATTAAAAATACAAATTTTTTATTGGGGTAGTGCCCAGAACGTAACCTATGAATAACAATTATATGGTTTCTATTCATTTTAATATTATTATACCACGGTATTCGAAGAGGCTGACTTTGTATTGTTTTATACCATATTCCCTTTTCCCTGCTTCTTTCATCAAAATACTCTCTAAATTTATCATAACAAAGGTTTTTGAATTTTGTCAAGATTTCCGTGTAAATTGGTAAAATATTTAATTCGATTCCATGCGTTATAGCGGCTTTTGCTAATAGGTCAGCCTCTTCGTTTCCCTTTAAACCTATATGCGATGGAACTCATTGCAATTTTATGTTTATATAGCGACTTCTGTAATTATATAGTTGGTTTAATATCCCATAAGCTATCGGTGCACCTCTGCTATGACCAGAGGCGCATCGAGCTAAATGTTGTAAAGCGCTTTTGCTATCTGAAAAAATAACAAAATATTGACCACTTAAATTGCTAATATATTTCAAAGCTTCATATATTGCAAGAAGTAGTAGTTGTCGATTTTCGTTTTGGTATTGTACTAATTTTGTGAGTGAATAGTGAATTCTTCGGATTGTAGTTACACACCCTGGCGCGAGTTTTACTATGCCAGACGATTTCATATAGTGCGACGTCACGGTGCAAAGTTGCATATCGTGCGCAAAGTGCTCCGCAAGCTCCGCAGCAAACGGCCAGCTGTTCGGCGTGTAATGCGATCCACGCGTCATTACATGATTCCGGCCTGACGTAGCAGGTTGTCCCCGAATTGTGACTTACTGAACTTAGCTTCACACGGAGCATTGTTGTTATGTAAGTAGAACACCGGTAAGTTTTTGTAACAGAGAAAACTATCTTGTTTCATTTGAGTGCACAGCTTCATGTCAGTTTCTGTCACAGATATATAGGTGTTCTCTTGAAATTTAACTGCAATGTATTCAGACTATAGGTTTATAATATTCGTCATTCCTTTCTCAGTTTTAACAGGCAGTGGAATCATTTTGTAGACCAGAAAATTTTCATATGAAGTAAGCGGAATGTGACCTTCAAACAAAAAGTAATCTGAAGTAACTCGCGCCTTCGCTTACAGTCAATGCCGTCTGAGACCATACCGGGGCCCTTGGGCACACAAGTATTTGTGGCCCTGTTCGAAAGTAAAAAAAAGTGAATGATAAAAACATTTTTCTGCTGATCTTACATTTATTATAGTTAATTGGTAAAAACCAAATAATATGTTATTAATTAGATAAGTATGTTGGTGGTTTGAATTGGTTACCATTACGACAGTGGTTTATTTCGGGATTTCGGTATTGCAAAATCTTCTATTTTTTACCAACTTCAAAAAGGAGTAGGTACACAATTCGACTGTATGTTTTTTTGTGTGTTTAACTTTTTTTGGGTGAACCGATTTGGATGATATTTTTTTATTTCAAAGTTGGCACTTCTCTCGTGGTCCCATAAAAATTTGATCAAGGTCTGACAAATCGTTTTTGAGTTATTCTTAATAATTTATATTGAATTCGGTTGGACAACATTTTTAATTTTAAATTATTTATTCTCTTTAGGTGTGAAAATGATCGCTCTCCATTACAATTGGTAACCATTAAGCAAAGGAACATTCTTGTATCAAAATATTTATAAAATGTTCACTATTTAGAAAAAGATTAAATAATCGGACACCAGAATAGGTGTCCGATTATAATTACACATTTATTTAGCTGTAATTATATAAATACATAGATTGCCGAAAGTTAAAAAAAAAATCCTGGCTAAAGTAAGGCAATTGTACCTACAGCTCGACAAAAACGTTTAGATGGTGACGAAACATGGAAATACATATTTTCTACTTTGCAAATCTGTCAATGCCACGTTTTCTGTCAAACTCGGCAATTTGTGACTTGTCACTGCTCATGGTTACCAGAAAGTGACTAAAAACGCCCTCACTTGCTCTATAATTTTTTTGTCGGGTTATATTTTCCTAAAATAGAAAAAAGATTGTTTATTGTAAGCGAACAAATCGGCCTTTTGGGGCCCCCGTGACGTTAGGGGCCCTGGGCACGGGCCCCGTGTGCCTTATGGTAAAGACGGTACTGCTTACAGTAGTTTATAGAGAGTTTTAATGTCTTCTCTTACCTACGTTTTCCACTGGTATAGTCAATGATTTTGGCAATTTCCCTTCCATGATATCCAGTTGGTCGATCAGGTTTACTGAAGTAAGTAAATGCACGTCCATATCGTCGCTTATATTACAACACCGCGAGTGTACATCAGTCACCCATAAAATTTAATTTTTCGTTAAGCGAGCGTTTTTTTTTTTTAAATTATATTTGTTATATTATTCGAATTTTTGAAAGAAATAGCAGTTCATGTGATTAAGAACATTGATAAATAGTTATTAAAGATTACGTTTCAATACATTTTCATCAATTTGTAATACTAAAATATCGTCCAAATTACACTCACTCGTTCGCGGTGTTACATTGCATATTTTCTTCATATTCGCGGTGTTTACAATTTCGACTACGGCAAAATAGAAACATTGAGCTGTGAATTCGACACATTTTCTACAGATGATGAGGAGATGGAGGAGTTGTGTATACTAACTAACATACAATATAAGAAGTTCACAGAGTGTCATAAAGTCATTGCTAAAGCAACTTTAACCATGGTTACTGGACACAGCGGTTTTTAGACTGAAAAAAAAAACGTTGAAAATAGTGTACAAATTTTAACACAGCAACCAGAAAATAGCAAGCAAATAGTAACGGATGATACATTGAGTACACTAGGATAATCAGTATGGATGGTATTGAAGTGATAGGGGATTAGCCTACGAAGGACAACAGACTTGCTTTTAACACGCAAAATAATATCGTTCTTCTAGAAAAACCAACCCCTAGTTGCAGCAATATGACACAAACATTGAAAATAATCATACTAGAAGACATCCTATTACCAACAGAAAAAATATTTCACGGCGAAACCCAAAGTCAGAAGAAGGGACAAAATAAAGTGAATAAAAATTCGAAGAATTGGCAAAGATAATTAAATAAAAAATTGAGAGAAGAAGGCAAGTCATATACAATCCAAAATTCTAAATTCTATATGATACTCTGAAACCAGCTAAAGACATAGGCCCCCGCTGTGAATCCGCTGTTTGCCAAAAATCTAAGCTCCGTGGATGTCATGACATTACTGAGCCTGAACGGCGAAGCATTTTTGATCGTTTCTGGAAAACAATAAGCTGGGAACAGAGACGACAGTTTGTGTTCAAATGTTTCCGTAGCGCCGTGTAAGCGAAAGGTAACAAAGAGTGAATGTCGGATTGGTTCCTTAGGTACTGGCTCGATAAAACTAGAGAATAAAACGGCATAACGCCTAAATCAGAAACACTATTTAAAGGCAAACATCTCCAAAAAAAAGAACAGTCTCAGACCTTGATTGCCTTCTTTGACAAACTGCTCAAGTTGCCATCTCACTATTGCCATCAGACGTCTATTAGACTTTATCTGGAACCTACGGTTGGAAATATTTCTGAACTTTATGAGGCCTACAAAAATGATTGCCAAGAAAAAGATAAAGAGTTTTTGTGTCGTCGCACATTTGACAATGAGTTCCTTAAAAGTAACCTAAGTTTATTCATGCCAAAAAAGGACCAGTGTGACTTTGCTGCTCTTACAAAGTGGGTAACGTAACAGAAGAGGCCTGGAAGGAACATACAGAACTCAAAAACCGCGTAGAGCTGAAAAATCTGCCGACAAAAGTTTTGCTGTTGAAGATATCTGTCAGTTTTTGACAAAAGATATTCAGGCTGTGAAAATGGCTAAGTCTACAATCTAGAGCCTTGTACTTCAAGATCAAATTATACGTGCGGAATTTTACCATCTATAACTTAGCTAGCCACGATGTAAGATGTTATTGCTTTGACGAAAGTAACGGCGGTCTAGAAGCTTCAGTTTTCGCCTCTTGCATTGTGGATAATATCTTACACCTGTTGAAGGAAAATAATGTTCCTGTGATAAAGTACTGCGATGGTTGCTGCGCACAAAATAGAAATAGCTACCTCATAAGAAATGCCTTACTTAGAGTAGCTATGGAACATAATGTAGAGCTCATTCAAAAGTTTTTGGTCAAAAGGCTCACGCAAATGGAGTGCGACTCAGTACATAGTTCCATAGAGTCGAAACTCAAAGGTTAAGACATTTATCTGCCAAGCCAATATTCTGCTCTAACGGAGACTGCAAGAGTTCACCCAAAACCATACGAAACCATTACTTGGATTATGGATTTTTCATCGATTTTTCAAAGCCCGAATATCAAATTTACAAGTATATAAGGCCAGGCAGAAAAGCTGAAGATCCAACAGTTATGGACATTAGTGTCCTTATCTACAAGGCCGATGGGACAATTTGATACAAGTTAAATTTTGATGAAATTCCTAAGATAATACCTAAAGCTTCCGAAAAATACAATCAATAGCTTACCAAAATTGTACGACGGATGATTACCGATCGCTGAACGAAAGTAGCAGCACCTGCAAGAGCTCAAGAATGTGATACCAAGTGATCGCCATGGTTTCCATGACAGCTTACCTCATCAGCCGCTTTATTATATTGTTTTTGGTGTTATCTCGGATTAGATACTTACTTTATGTTTGATTTTTTAATTGTTATAAATGCGTAAAGTTTTATTTATTTTTTGTTTTTTTTTGGAGACTATTTTAAATGGTTTATAATTTTATTACTTATTACCTAACTTATAGCTTTTTAATAAAACTTTGTTACAAGTTTTACCTGAATGTTAAGTATAATTTAATGAAGACTAGCAATAATAAGTTCCTTTAGCAAACACTGCCTTTGTGCTAGATTG
Organism: Parnassius glacialis; assembly: GCA_033319125.1. Taxonomy (NCBI): domain Eukaryota; kingdom Metazoa; phylum Arthropoda; class Insecta; order Lepidoptera; family Papilionidae; genus Parnassius; species Parnassius glacialis. Next base: position 15,478,014 of record JAVANC010000012.1, read on the forward strand.
TGCCATATTTCGCAAGGCAACAGCGCCAATGTGATTTTTTTATTTAATTAATAAGGTTATAACGGTTTTTTCTGCCGACTTCCAAAAAGGAGACGGTACTCAATACGAGTGTATGTTTTTTTTGTTTTTTTTATGTGTGTTACCTCATAACTTTGTACTGGGCGAACCGATTTCGATGATTCTTTTTTTATATGAAAGCTGATAGTTCTCGAATGATCCCATATGAATTTGATCAAGGTCAGACCAATGGTTATTGAGTTATTCTTAAATAACCCATATTGAAGTCGGCTGTACAAAAATTTTAATTTTAAATTATGTGCATTTTATTATTTGTATAATAACTAAAAAAGTGACTGTAAAAAGAACCTGATTTTTATTTTATTGTTAAGTAGTAAATAAATAGTTTTTTCTCTCTCCTGTAAAGTGGGTAAATTACATATTCATCATCATCATCATCATCATTACAGCCCTTCACAAATCCACTGCTGAACATAGGCCTCCCCCAAGGAATGCCACAAAGCACGGTCCTGAGCCACCTGCATCCATCGACTTCCTGCATATCTGACCAGGTCGTTACTCCATCTAGTGGGGGACGCCCTACACTTCGCCTGCCGGTACGAGGCTGCCACTCGAGAACCTTTCTTCCCCAGCGGTTGTCGATTCTTCGAGCCATATGGCCGGCCCACTGCCACTTCAGCTTACTAATCCATTGGGCTATGTCGGTCACTCTGGTTCTACTGCGGGTATCCTCATTTCTGAGTTTATCACGCAGAGAAACTCCGAGCATAGCCCTCTCCATAGCTCGCTGAGCGACCTTGAGCTTCCTCATCCGGCCAGCTGTGAAGGATCACGTCTCAGTTCCGTATGTCATCACTGGTTTTGAGGTATAACTGACGAGAAGATGTGCCGTAATTTCCCGAACGCTGCCCAACCGAGTTGAATCCGTCGACTGACCTCTCGGTCGAACTTGGACTTACCTAGTCGGACTGTTTGTCCCAGGTAAACATACTCGTCAACAACTTCGAGCTTAGTGCTCCCAACAACTACCGGCACAGGTGTGACAAGGACGTTAAACATGATTTTTGTTTTGTCCATGTTCATCTTAAGACCTATCCGTTGGGAAGCACTATTGAGGTCATTGAGCATAGTGATTAGGTCCTCCAGCGATTCTGCCATAAGGACTATATCGTCGGCAAATCGAAGGTGAGTGATGTACTCGCCATTGGTGTTGATACCGTATCCTTTCCAGTCCAGAAGCTTGAAAACGTCTTCCAATGCAGCGGTGAAGAGTTTCGGGGATATGACGTCACCCTGTCTTACACCACTCTGCAATTGGATAGGTTTCGTACTCTGGTTCTGTACTCGGATAGCCATCGTAGTTCTACTGTACAAGCACTTCAGCACTTCGATATACCGACAGTCAACTTGGCACCGCTGAAGGGACTGCAGCACCGCCCAAATTTCGACGGAATCAAAGGCTTTCTCATAGTCCACATACGCCAGACATAGTGGCAAATTGTACTCCTCGGACTTCTGTACAATTTTCCGAAGGGTATGTATGTGGTCTAATGTGCTAAAGCCTTTTCGGAAACCGGCTTGTTCGGGAGGCTGGAAGTCGTCTAGTCTGCGCGCGAGACGATTCGTAATAACTCACGAAAACAGCACGTAGACGCGGCTCAGAAGGGAAATCGGTTTGTAGTTCTTCAAGAGAGCGTTGTCGCCTTTCTTGAAGAACAAGACCACCGCACTTCTGCTCCACGCCTCCGGTGTAATGCCCCCATGGAGGACGGAATTAAAGAATTTCTGAAGGACTTGAAGTACCGGTTTACCACCCGCTTTCAGAAGATCCGCTGTAATTCCATCTTCGCCTGGGGCATTGCCGTTTTTAAGGTGCTGGAGAGCCATTCTAATCTCGCTGAGACTGACGTCCGGGATATCATCGGAATAATGTCGGAAAAGACTCGCTCTTGGATTGTTACTCACACTTGGGTGTGGCTCCAATGATGACGTGTACAGCTGCCTATAGAACCTCTCAATCTCACTCAAAATCTCAGGTGCCCCGGACACGATGGTGCCAAATTCGGTCTTCAGCTTTGACAGTTGGCTCTTTCTGGCAGACAGATCTCTGGCGAAAACTTTGGAGCCTTGGTTCCGCTCGATCGATTCTTCAAAACGAGCTGTATTGAAGTTGCGTAAGTCCCGCCGCATGCATTTGGAGATCTGTCTGTTCAGTTGCCTGTATGCTGTCAAATCTCTTGAAGAATGTAGTTTCATCTCTCGTCTAACAGCCATGAGATTAAGAGTGTGATCGGAGAGTTTTTGTGTTCTTCTGGGGCGGGTCTTGCAGAACTTAGCTCTGACCGCATGGACAGTTCCCACGAGCTTGTCATTCATATCATTCACTTCATTGCAGTCTTTTAGGCACTGAAAACGGTTTTGTAACTCGAGCTGAAAGGTTTCGGGACTTTGGATTAGAGCACGAGGGGGACGGAACGTTGACTTCATCAGACGAGACCTCTCCAACTTAACATTTAGGTTCAGTGTGCCTCTAACCATTTGGTGATCGCTGCTGGTTTTCACCCTTGCGATCACTGAGACATCACTGAACAGTTGTCGTCTGGTCGTCATAATGAAGTCAATCTCATTTTTTGTCGAACCGTCGGGGCTCGACCAGGTCCACTTCCTATGGGGCCGCTTCTGGAAAAAAGAGTTCCTCTTTTTCCATGAAGTCGGCCAGCTGCTGGCCCCTTGGGTTCTGTTGCCCTATTCCAAATTTCCCTACTTTCAACTCACCGTTCTCTCTTGTGCCTAGTTTTGCATTGAAGTCTCCCAATAACACCGTATATTGGGTTTTGGAGGAATGCATGGCTCTAGAGATATCCTCATACATTTCCTCCACTTCCTCATCGGGGTGTGCCGAGGTTGGTGCGTAAACCTGTATGACCTTCAGCGAATACCGTTTGGTGCTTCTGAGTATAAGGTACGCAACCCTCGTCGACACACTCTCAATCTTTACAAGGTTGTTAACGAGAGAATTGTGGACGATAAATCTGACACCTCCTTGGGACAGATGGTCGCCCTCCCGGTAATAGAGCAAGTTGCCGGATTCGAGGATTACCGTGTCCTCCCCCTCTCTTCGGACTTATCATACTTATTATATATATATATATATATATATATATATATAATCCTATAATATGCCAGCGTAATTTGTCTATCTCTTCTTCCAGCTCCACAATCTTCTCGTCAGTCCTCAGGGTGCGTGCGTTGAATGTTGCCAGGTCGAGTCGTCGTAGGTGGCAACCGAACCTCCACCGGAGACTCCCCCTACATATTCGCCTTGTTGTAATATAAGCGACAATATGTCCTTTATAGACGCCAGTGAGTGTCAAATAGCATATCTTGCATTACTCTCATATTCTTGATAAGTAAGTATGCAGTTAGTGATGCAGAATTTAAATAACTTGTGGCCATCATGGCTTCAGTTCTCTTTAGCACTTTGATTTCTAGTTCAACAATCCAAGTTAGATTTTTTTTAGTAGAGTTAGTAAATAGTTTTTGTATTGCTTCAATGTCCTTTTGGTACTTGTTTGCGAATTGTTGATCCAAAACTTCAAACAACCTGTTAACGATGCTGCCAATGCCATTGATTAAGCCGCGTTTTCTCTGCTCATATAAGTGTTTGTGAGGTGCCAGTAGGATGATGTTGTATTAGTTAAATAGCTTCATTTCATGTGATAATTGCTCTAAAGTAGCTTTGCAGTATCTCGAGTCAGTTTTATCAATAAAGCCAAAAGCCGTTTAAGCCATGAAGGTATGTTTTGACCCGGTCTACTCTATTCCAATAATTAGTTAAGTTGTAGTACATAAGCAATGTCCACTCGTGGTGAATCATTTGTTTTAAAGTAGTTACTCTTACGTAACCGTCAGAACCGGCATGAGTTTCAAGTACACGACCCATGGCCCATTTTCCTGGCGGAAAGTTGTTGTATTTAACCAGCACGATATCGCCTTCTTTGATGTTCTTAGTTGATTTGCTAGCTATATTTTTTTTAATTTTATTTGGTTTTCGCTGGAGTTTACACCCCCCAGCGGGAATATATTGTCAATTTTCCACAGACATTTTACATTGGACGCACAATTTTCATAAATTTATCACACACTGAGAGTGGAGAAACAATTTACGCTATTTGATACGTAATTGTATTCCACTCTCTATTACTTTCTATAAACTTTAGTGGCACGTAAAGCATATACAAAAACAAAAAAATAAAAACTAATAACAGTTGCAACTGCGTACTACAATTAACATAGTAATAACAATATAGAAATTTTACATCGGTGATTAACAATACATACAGTAATAAAAGATAACAAAAGGGCACATACATATTCTTAGTCTATAATTATAAAACAAACAATAACAACGAAAACAAAAAGATCTTGTAAAATATTACATCTTCTTGGTCTTTATAACTATAAAAACTAGTAGATAAATAACAAAATAATTTAAAATTAAAAATTTTGTACAGCAGACTTTAATAATTTTTAATTTTCAATATAAGCGACTTCAATATAGGTTATTTAAGAATAACTCAATAACCATTGGTCTGACCTTGATCAAATTCATATGGGACCACACGAGAAATATCAGCTTTCAAATAAAAAAAGAATCATCGAAATCGGTTCACCCAGTACAAAGTTATGAGGTATCACACATAAAAAAAAAAACATACACTCGAATTGAGTACCGTCTCCTTTTTGGAAGTCGGCAGAAAAAATACAGTAATGAATAATTTAAAATTAAAAATTTTGTACAGCCGACTTCAATATAAGCGACTTCAATATAGGTTATTTAAGAATAACTCAATAACCATTGGTCTGACCTTGATCAAATTCATATGGGACCACACGAGAACTAACAGCTTTCATATAAAAAAAAGAATCATCGAAATCGGTTCGCCCAGTACAAAGTTAATACACATAAAAAAAAGGTAATACACATAAAAAAGAAAAAAAAAACATACACCCGAATTGAGTACCGTCTCCTTTTTGGAAGTCGGCAGAAAAGAACAGAAAGACATTCTAAACTTTATATATTCTTTAGTTTATAATTATTTTTATACCTACTTACTAATTTAATCATTGTTACCGCTATTTACAATCTTATTAAAGTTTTTTAGGTTTTTAAGTACATTTTCATTAAGTTTTATGAAGAAATCCAGAGCCGATTCCTTCCTCGTCAGTTCTATGAGTTTGTATGGCGACACTCTTAAGTTATTGCAAAGTAATTCATCATGTATTCTGTATCGGCAGAAGGCGGGGTAGTTCTCTAATAGATGTTCCAAAGTCTGAACTGTGCGGTTGTCGCAATTTTTTTTAAATTTTAAAACGGTGCAGATATGTTTTATGATAACCGTGTCCGGTGAGAAATTGTGTAAGGTAGAAGTTAGTTGGAGTCAGTGTTTGTAGCCTTTCAATATCATTCAGTGTGGGAAGAAGGTTTCTTGTGCGTTTGCCCTGTGATGCACTGAGGTACCTAGTTTGCCAGGTGGAGCGATTTTTTTTCCTAATTATGTGCTTAATGTGTGTAATAGGGAACTCAGAGTAATCAGGCGACTTGTGAAGTCTAGAGCCCGCCCTGGCGGCCTCATCGGCGGCTTCGTTACCCGATATAGCTGAGTGTCCCCTAACCCATTCGATTTGTATGGTGCCTATAGATTTGTGTTAATGTAAGGATTTGTGTATGTGTGTAACTATGGGATGTGTGTTACTTCTGTTCTGAATTGCATGAATGGATGAGCGTGAGTCGGTGTATATAATTGCGCGTGAGTATTTGTGTGAGGTAGCCCATTTGCATGCTTCCCGAATTGCGAACAATTCCGCCTGGGACACTGTACAACTGCCGTGAAGCTTAAAATTTTTGGTTGTAACTATGGAGTGAGGGTTGTGTTGATTGTAACATACAAAGGCGGCTGTCACGGCTCCATCCTCCTGTTTGCTACCATCCGTGTGAAATGTATAATGTGCTGTCTCTTCGTCAGTACATTGGTGATTGGGTGTGTTATATGGGTGTATAGTGATTCGGTCAGCGAGATGAAGCAACTCATGTATAGGAGTGGGTTTCTCCAAGGAAATGTCGCGCGGAATTAAGTCAGACATCCCCAGCAGCCTAGTCTTTTCAATGTGATGGATCTCTTTGATTTTAAGGTCTAGGGACATAAACTGGGCGAGTGCAATGGCGGCAGTCGTTGATGTAGTGCGAAATGCTTGGATGGCCTTGCGTTGCAAACCTGCGTTGCATACTCTCGAGACTCCTCCTGATGAACTTTTTCCCCATATTCCCGCAGCATATGTGATCGTGGGTACAATTACCTGATGATAAATTGTACTAACGTTTTCTGGGTGAGCACCCCAGGTGGGCCTCGAGTACATGCAAAGCGTATTAAAGATTGCTTATAACATATCGGACATGATACCCGAAGAGCAGCTTTTCATCCAGTATAACCCCCAGCAGTTTTAATTCAGGTTCGAAAGTGAGAAGGTGTCCATTGATGTAAATGTTGGGCGATTTTGCTTTGGGTGTAAAAGCAATAAGTTTTGTCTTGACGGGTCCGAATATTAATTTGATACTCGCTCCCCACTGAATAATTTGGGAGAGTGCCAGGTTGGTAGTGTTCTCGAAATCGCATACGTTTGCAGCAATGACTACTAGGAGGACATCGTCCGCGAATGTCTGTAGATGGCAACCTGCTGGTAGCCTCATGTCTAGGAGTTCATCAAGTATGATGATAGTGTGGTATTCCATAAGAGGGGACCACACGCGGAGCCCTGAATACAGCCCTTCGACATCGTCTTCGTGGCCGGCCTCCCAGCATGGTCTAAGACAATAGCCGAGGTGGAGTCGCGGAGGAAGAGGAGTGTTGGTATGGCGATCCGCCACTCGCCCTATCTTCCGCGACTCTGACGGGGCCGCACCGTTAATTGATGCGGTGGTTGTGGGGCTGCGGGAGGAGAGGAGTGTCGGTATTGCGAGGCGCCGCTATCCCTACCCTCCGCAGCCGAATCTTGGTTGGCGGCGGAGCCATAGACCAGATTCGCCGCTGGGGGCTGGAGGGCTGGTGCTTCTGAGTGCTAGTTTTCCTGGCCCCATGGCTTTCGCGCATCGGATCGGCGATCAGCGTCTGTTGCGCATGTGAAATTGGAGGCCGAGGAGGAGGGCACGCCATGTGTTCTGGTGCGTAAGGCGGAGTGTGTGTTCTGGTGGTGAGGAGATAGGGGACAAGTAGTCCTCTCCCAAGGAGAGGCCGCCATGGGGCAGCCAGCGCAGGTGGAACACCATGGGGTTTTAGTCGGTGCGAGTCCGACATAATCCGTCCTTGCCCCCGCGAAGCGGGTATGCGTAGGCATTTTACCATGTAAAAAAAAGGTCAGCCATAATCTGATGAGTTTTTGTTTGTTTGTGACGATGATATCGGACGCAGTGATGTAGTTTTGCTTTCACTGCCGGATTTCCGCTAACAATCCAATAACGTTGCTTTAGATATGCTAACGTTAATCGAGCGCCTCCGTGAAGTGTTACAGAGTGAACTTGCTCGATAAGTAGTCCAGTGAAGCGTCCACTTCGAGGGATGATGGAGGAAGATGTTTCATCTCGAATTGTAATTTAGAGTTGTTGATACGGCCGCCCACTCGTATAATCCCTTTTTTGTCTAAGTTAGGGTTGAGTTTGAAGATACAAGTTTTGTTTGTAATATTTTCTTGTTTTCTACGTTGTTTGTACTCGTTATCAAACTCTGTACTTTGCACAAATTTAATTATTTCTTCATTGGCGGCTGTTATTTCCGTTGTAAGGTATTTGGCGTCACGTTTTGTCTTGCTACGCATTTGTAATGAAGTATCCATGCCGTGACTCTTGTTAAGCGATTTAATGAACTGCATTTATTGGTTAAAATATCAAGCAAATGTTGCTCTCGATTAGTAGTTAGGGCTTCCACCTTCTTGGTTTTAAGTTCGGCGTTAGTAGTGTATAGTCATGTTAGGTTGTTTATGCACTTTTTAGTTTCCAGATTTTGCAGGAATTCGGGACCATTCCACCACAGTTTTAAGATGATTAATTTACTGGGGTACAGTCCACGAAAGGTACAATCTGCTGGATTTTGTTCCGACTTGACGTACTGCCGATTCTGTGCTGGGATAGTTTGCTTGATTTTGTTAACCCGGTTGGCTACATATTTCTCCCATCCAGATACGTCTCCTTGCAGCCAGGCGAGAATGACTTGAGTGTCACACCATGCGCGAACTTTTATCTCCTCTCCTTTGAAGGCTGCTTTAGTTTTCTCAACTATTTGGAAAGTAGTAGTGCGCCGCATAATTCCATTCTTGGCAATGTTGTTTTTTGTGTTAGCGGAGTAACCCTAGTCTTAGCGGCGAGTGATTGTATACTAGGTGGGCCGTTGGCGTTAGCGACACAGCTGTAGATGTCGCACGAATAGGCCTTTTCACTTGCATCTGAGAAGCCAAGTAGTTCAATGTTTGATTGCTGGCCCCCTAGTGAACTTTGAAGTTTGACATCTTTGACTAACGAAAGTTCACTTCTTAGTTTCACCCAGTCAGTTTCTATTTCGGTGGGTATAGTGTCGTCCTATCCTAACTTGGCTGCCCATACTTAATACGCCATAATAATGACTGGTGAAAGGCAGCCCAGAGGGTCATAAAGTTTGTATATCTCCGAAAGTAGCATTCGTTTAGTTAGTCCTGCCTTTGTGTTCTTCTCTAGCTCCCAGTTAAAAGAAAATTGATCAGTGTTGGGGTTCCAGCCAAGGTAACGCAACAGTTCAATTAGTGACTGTTGAAGTTCGAATGCCTCATGGATAAAATTGTGTCCGCTCACACAAGGTCGTCCACGTAAAACTCATCTTGAAGTACGCGAGCCGCTTCTGGGTACTTGTGGCCATCGTACAATGTAAGTTGTTTGAGAGTTCTCATTGCAAGCCATAGTGCACATTTCATCCCATAAGTCACAGTGCACAGTTCATACTCTCAGAGTTTTTCATTTGGTGAATATATTATTTTTTGTAGTTTTTGTTGATCTTGAGTGAGTTCTATGCACCGGTACATTTTATCGATGTTGGCGGTGTAAGTATATTTGTACGATCTTCATTTTATGAGTGCTTGAATATCTTTTTGTAGATTGGGACCCTTTTCTTGTAGTTGGTTAAGGCTGAAGCCGCTTGTAGTTTTTTGAGAAGCATTAAACACGACTCTTTTCGTAGTAGTTCATTCGCGTACGATGCCATGATGCAGGAGATAATATTGATGTAGGTAAGTAGGTATCGGAGACGAGGGTTTCGTGTGTCCTAATTCTGTATATTCTTTGATAAAATCTCGGTACATCAGAGCGAGTATATTGTTTCTTTGAAATCGTTTTTCAAGACTTAGCTATTGTGAAACAGCGATAGGAGTTCTCCATCTTTTCTTCATAGTTATAACAAGCGGCATCGATACGATGTACTTCCCGTTTGAATGACGTTGTACAGTGTTTGAGTAGTGACTTTCACAGTAGTTGTCATTGGAAAAGTCATTGTCATCTTGAACGATATCTTCGCTTTCCCAGTACTTGGATATTTCGTTGAGATCGATAAGAGTCACGTGATAGTTCTAAGTTTTTAATTTGCCGCACAGTATCAATACCAGTTGTGTTTGTTGCGCAATGGGAGATTGTTGGCTTCCTTGAGTATTCCATCTAGTAAAATGTCTGAGTACACGTCGGCTCCTAGCAGTAGATTAATAGAGCGCGACATGTGGAAGTCTGGATCTTCAAGCTTAAAGTTTTCCAAGTGTGGCCAGTTAGTTGGTTCAAACAACCAGTTAGGTAAGTTGTTCGTGAGCTTTTCATAATGAGGGCTTGAGTTTCAAAGGTGTAGTTAGAGTAGATTGATTTGCAAGACAAATTCAGGCGTCCTTTGCAGTCACCAGATACAGATCCTACTCCAGTAATAGTTGCGTTCATTCTTTTTCCAGACAGTAGTAAGAGCTGCGCCGCCCTTTAAGTGATTGAGTTTACTTGTGAGACTTGGTCTAGTAAAGCCTGTAATATGATTTAAGTTCCATTTGCAGTCATCACTTGCAGTTTTACAGTTGGTAGTGAAATTTCAAATTAGTTGACAGATGATTGGAACATGGTTGTGAAGAAGTTGAAGGACGTGGTTTTGAGTAGTTTTTGTTCGATGTTGTTTTAGTTGTAGGTAAGTATTTCTTTGTAGAATTGTGCAATAAAGTGTGATGCCTCATATGACACTCTTTACACGTTTTCGTAGAATTGCATTTATCGTTACCATGACTAAATAAGCAATTTTCGCAAAAATGCAGACTTGCAACAGTGTTATTGCGTTGTGTAGGGTTTATGTCAATGAACTTTGGGCATTGCATCAATACGTGATCTTCGTTACAGTTTGGGCATTAAGTATAGTATGTGCCAAATCGATTGAGAAAAACGGACAATGACCTTTCGGTCGTTTAACCAGGGGTTACAAACCTTCAATATATAGGCACATTTTATATGTAGTACTTTCTTTATTTATAATGATTTTTTTATAATGATTGATATAATATATATTTATTAACTATTATTAAAAAGTTATGTGAAAGATCGCTGTAGAAGAAAAATCATCTATTGTTATAAAGTACTTTATTCATTTAACAACAAAAAACATTAATTTATAACACATATAAAGATTCGAGTGATAACGACACCGAATAAGTACGTACTTATGCAAAAGATAAAACTTTATTTTTAATATTATATAAGAACTTTATTTTTATTCGGTGCAATCATCACTCGTATCTTCACTTGATGAACTATCTGTAACATTAATTATAAAGCGATCTGCAGTTTGGTCAATTCTATCATCCATGCCACGCATTTTTTGTTCAACCTTAAGGACATGCTGAACACAGTTTTTCCATTTATCTGGCGTGATTTGAGTTAAACCATCTTTAAGTAAATTTTTAACATCTTTTAACTTGAAAGTTGTATTTTTTCGTGCAACGTACCCTTTCACATCTGCCCACACAAGTTCAATGGGGTTAAGCTCACAGTGATAAGGAGGTAACCTTACCACTGTGATGCTTTTTTCTTTTGCCATCTCGTCGGTGACGTAACTTCGATAGTTATCTTTAACTGCCTTTATTTTTTCCATTAAGTGGGTCTTTGTGTCCGAGGGCACGTATGCGATCTGTTTAGATTCTAGCCATTCCTGCATATTTTGTTTCCGCCAAGACATTGTTGGGGTTTTTTCTAAACGTCTGGAGTGGTAACTAGCGTTATCCATAACTATGACATCGCCGCTTTGCAGTTTTTCTATTACTTTTCTAAACCAGTCCTCGAAATGGAGAGCGTCCATACTCTCATGGTAGTCACCAGTAGATGATGATTCAAATACCCAATCACATCCCTCCAAAAAGCCATTTTCATTGCCAACGTGTACAACTATTAATCGCTTTCCTTTACCCGAAGGGGCTTTCGCGCCAGTAGAGTAGCCTTCTAACCGTGATTGACGAGAAGATTCAATTGTGGTGTCTTCCCATACCTTTCCCATAGTATGACCTGCGTTAATCCATGTTTCGTCAAGGTAAAAAATGTTACGTCCCTCGTTTCTTAATATTTGTATTTCTCTCAAATATCTGGTACGCCACAGAACTATCTCTGGGCGATCTATTAGACCACTTTTTCTGTTTCTCTTTATATATTTGAATTTTAAATGGCGCAACACACGTCGCAGGGAAGTTTTGCTCAAGTTTGGCAACTGGTCATCTTGATTTATACTGAGCAAAATTTTGTCTAAAGTCGGTAATTCTCCTGCAAGAAAGAACTGATGCACTTTCGCTCTTATAGCCGATTTATCAAAATCGTCCAACTTGTCAATTACAGACTTTTTTCTTTTATTAATTATTCCCTTTTCTGGTATTTTATGGGAATCTCTATACACGCTTAATACGCGATATATAGTGCTCTTGCTGACTCCTGAGATCTCCGAAACCTTTTCTACCATATTAACGTTTGAAGGATACACGTCTTCGGGCCAGGTGTTTTTGACATATTTGTATACATTAATGATAATCTCTTGTTCCCCGACCGACAAAGTGGTAGGTTTTCTCTTTTTTACTGGTGACGTTAAAGGTGCTCCAGAAGATGGGCCTGTAAATAAATGACAAAAATATACTACCATAGTACTACATCACATAAATACATATTGTTTTAGAAAATAAATACCACATGGTCACATAAAAAGAGCGCTTTAAGAAATAGAAAGGCTACGTCGTCGCATTTGTACCTATTTGTACGTACCTGCTACGTTTATTATGGGTCGGCGACGTCTCTTTCCACTTGATGTTGAAGGACCGGGTCCTTCACCAAATTCTCCTGAACTCATGTCGATTTAGTAACGACCGTCACAGTAAAACTAATATAACAGATTCAAAAAACAAAAACTTAACGATATAACAAATTTAACAGTAAAAACTCAACTAAAACAATGCAATGAATGCTATGAATTACCCGAGACGTACACACGCAAGCGCTATCCGAACACGAATGAAAACAAAATGGCGGACCGGCCCAAAAAAGGTGACGCATCTCTGGCTGCCATTGTCACGTTTCTTTTAGAACGAACTGACGTAACGCGCGTTTTGTTTATTTTAAAGGGATGAATTTGCAAAAGCTCAATATGGTGATTATATTGCTTCAAATATTTTTTTAATATGAAACTGTTATTAAATGAATTGCTGCGTTACTTACCATAAATTGAAATATAAAATATAACACATTTTTCGCGATGTACCGTAAGATTTTACTATGTTTATAGGAACCACAGACAATATTATTTAAGAAACAAAAAAACAAAACATATGTGCTGACCTAGAAGTGGGAATAATATCAATATTTAAATATTGTTATCACATCTAAATTGAGATTTTGTAAGTTACGCCTTTTGACACTCGGCTCATATCTGAGGTCATTGTCCGTTTTTCTCAATCGATATGGCACATACTATAGTATAATATGTTTTCTTAGGTTTATTGATCTATTTCTTGAAAGGATACTTTCTCTCCGTATTGGTCCATGACGAAATGTTCTTGTTTGCAGTTCTCGTAAAAGTTGGTTTCTTATTTTGAGTAGCCGGAGTTTCTTTGCATTTTTCATTGCTTCGTATGCCATGAACTTGCACACAAGAAAGTATAGAAAATCGATTAATGGTTGTAACTCTCTGTGGTCTTGTAGTTCTTTCATGTATTCTGAGTAGGTAGCTTTATCAAGTTTTAGTGAGATCAGGTGAACAATGAGTGGATCCCACGGAGTAGTATCGTTGACAATATTTGTGACTCCATTCAAACATTCCGTGATGACGCCATGCATCTTTTTTATGTTGTAGCTGTCGGGATTTTGTATGACAGGCAGGTTGAGCATGGTTTTTTTATATAGGATAAGGGTGACAAACGAGCACACAATCCACCTGATGGTAAGTGGTTGCTGCGGCCCATAGACATCTACATCTATCTTCTATTACAAATCAAAATACGGATGCGTTGTCACCCGTGAGGACTAAGATAGAATGCCTCATTTCCAGTAAAAAGGGTGTCCGGTTCTCTACACTCACCATACGAAACACAACAGCGGTAAACTGCTATTTTACGCTGGTTTTCCGTGAGAGCGTGGTTTTTCTCCGGTCGAGCCGACACATTCGCGCTACAACTATACTACTTATGTAGTTGCAGCATGGCTCTACCACGTATAAAAAGTGGTGTTGATGAAAGATGTGAAATGAAGGGGTCGGTTCCCATAGCGTTGCGTTAGTATATCCCAGCATGAGTTATAGTTGTCTGCACTGATACTGAGCTGCTGTACTATGCGCTCAGCCTCAGCCCTCAGTTTAGACTTGAGATGTTGCATCTTTTGCGCGTTATTTATCATTGGATTGTTGTGAATGGCTTCCATGAAGAGGTTTTTGAATGAAACCCATTGAGTATAGTTGCCAGAAATTTCAGGAATTTCCATTATTTGCACAGATGTTTCGTAATGAATAGTTGACCAGATTCTCGAGATTAAAATTCGTCGAATTTCGGCATACTTGTCTGCCATCTCGACAAATATGTTGTAGTATTTGATGTTAGAGCGTTTGTACTTAGCGTCTAACTCCCAATGTAGTTTGTCAATGAATTGCCATTCTATTTTTAGTATGGAAAGATGATCTTCAAGCTCCTACTTCTCGGTGATAGTTTTGAGGTCAATTTTTCACATAGCACGGTCGAGAGCTTTAAACTTGCGCATTTCTATCTCCAGTAGCGAATTTGAAGATGAAGTTTCGTCGGAGCTATCCTCCAGCATATCGCTTAAGTCGAATTCCACAAATTTTGTTTCACGTAGTTTTTGTAATAGATGTTCCATGCTTTTCTAAAATTTTCTAAAGTTGTTTAATATTTTCAAAGATATTTTAGTAGATTTGAAGTGGTTGATGTTTTTATCTTCATAAATTTCTAGTAGTTGTTTGTGTCGTTCACTGAAATCACTCCTCTGCGCCTCGGGAGACTCCATTCGTTTCAACAAGTATTCTTGATTTTTTCTGTCTTAACTATCTTTCTTGTAGTTTGAGCAGAGAGTTTTGATTTGATTAAAACACTGTTGTTGAAGTTGCAGTTGATGTTGTAGTTGAAGTAGTTAGTTGATTGTAGTAAAAAGTTAGAAGAAGAGAATGCGAAGTTCGTAGCTCGGTGTTCTGGCATGTAGTTGACGGTGGCAGGTGAGCTTGGTGTTGGTTCGTCTTAGTTATTGTGTAGTAGGTGATAGGATTCCTCTGCGGTATCCTATCACCTATATCTGTTACACTTCACTTTTGGAATGTTACTCGAAGGACCATAAAATGCATGGTTTGCAGGGCCGAACACTTTGAAAAAGTAGAGTTGAAGTTAGTTGATGAGCACGTCGAAAGGAAAGGATTACCAAAGTTTAAAAGGTGTATTAAAAAGTAAAGTAGTTACAAGGTTATTGTGGAAAATCATTCCTTGAGTAGTTAGCGTTTAGTAGAACGGTTGTTGACGTACTGATTTGAAGTTAAATGTAATATAATTATTACTAATTAAACATACGCCCAGAAAGTAGGTTGCAAGCGTGAGCGCAAAATAAATTTGAATGTACGATGGCTTGCCCGTACACCTTTAAAAATAGCGATATCAATATTTTATAGCAGTATCGTAACCTCATCACCTTACCAGCAATCAAGCCTTGCCCTGAGTTTTCTGACAGAATGTCACCCAACCTGTCCTTGTGCGGCTTCCTTCACCTTTCGAATGTGAATTTAACAGAAGACGCTTTGCTATGCTTAAGCTTCATAATATTAGTCTGTGGTTTCGCTGTTTGACGGAAGAAATTTGTGACCTCAAGTAGATACCTACTCAAGTAGACTGTACTCAAGTAGACTGAACGAACAGTCCACTTGACGTTAATAAATGGCACAGCTTTTTATGATCTGAGGTAAGTGACTATCGCAGGCCGTGTTAAGTTATTTTATTTGGCCTTTTTTAACTTCACCAGATTTAAAGCAATTATTTGTGAGTTTTACAAGTACTTCTTCCGTGAGCCTATAGCACCCCAAAAAATAATGCTTAGCCACTGGGCTACGGAGCCGTGCTACCAACTTCGAACAATGTAGGCTAGAGGAACGTTGCTTGTTACCTTTTACTCCCCTGCCACACACTTCTCGAGTGGCATGAGGAGAAACGAGGAAAGGAGGCAGAGATATAGTGTGGCCACAATACTCATGCCGCACGTCATGCTCCTTGTCATGCCCACCGATCCTGTGTTGTCGGTTTTTTGGGCACGAGTCAAAGGACTGGCAATATGAGCGCGAGTGGCTGGCCAAATACGCGCTACTGCGCGAACGCAGTCCGACTCGAGCGCTCGTTACGGAAGCGTCGTTCTAATGCGATGAATAGATGTCATCCACTATCTCTGTTGGCTATAATTTTTTGATATAATTAGGTGTACTAAATATGCATATAGTGCGCACGCTACCGCAGTTTCAACTTTAATTGTGTTGCAAACGCGGCGACCTAGTGCGGAGCGTCGCGATTAATTGCGCGAGGAAAGCAGTGTGTGGGCAGAGAGGACAACATCGCGGCAGCGCGAGAAGCAGAGCGAGGAACAGCGCGAGGAGCAGTGTGGTTTAGCGTTTAGGATTAAGACAGATCCTTATAGCCTGTTTTCCACATGCTTTCTTTCGAACCAAAAGGCAACTATGGGTGCACTCTGCATAAATCAATTTGTTAGAAGTTTTCCTTTGAACTGTTCCCTTTGCTAAGCTGATCAACATATGTATCAAACATATGTTGACCAGCTTTTTAAAAAAGTCTTTCCGAATCTGTCGAAGTCGCTGTGCAGCACATATGTTTAGTGGCTACTTTCCTCAACTTTGGAAAAGTAAATCCTTGGACTAGCCATAAAAGTAATGCATCCTAATGGCCTAGGGTATATCGATGTAACGATATTATGCCAGAAAATCGATGTGACAATGATTTCAAGTACTTAACATCGATGTTTTCCCGCTAAATATTGATGTTAATTTACCATCGATGAATATCTATCATCCGTACTTTACGGCTTTACGTGTTTTGTGAGGCACGGTTTTGAAACACCGCCAACTTCCTGACTCCGGCAATTTCCGGAATTTCTTTACAGAAATACCCGATGATTGGCTTGACTCAAATTTCGAACCCGGAACCCCATAATCAGCAGCTGCACTTACGACTACTGGTCCAACGAGGCAGTTAAGAGGGGTGGGTTGTACTACCCAGACGCACAACTAAACAAAATAGTCCTACCATCTAGTGCTTCGTATTGCAGTTTTATGTCACTCCTCGACGCAGGTCTAGGTATTGTTCGTTTGATTCTTAAATTATTCCAAATGCTTACGTCACTATAAAATGGAGCAGAGGCCATGAGATGTGCTTGAAGTTACTCGTAACCAATGGTTTGCTTACGCCGGCAGCATACTTAAGGATAACAAGGATATAAAAGCTATTTTCATAAAGTAAAATAAAGAAATGTATCTTTAAGAGATTAAAACATGCTTTAATGTTTATTCATCATCATGATCATCAACAATTCTCACAAGTCCACTGGTGAAGTTATGCCTCCCGCATGGAAAGCCGACGGTCCAAGTGACTTGCATCTATGTAAACCGTTCATTCCTACTTAACTACCTACTGTTGCAGCGTATTAAAGTTCACTTGCTGAACATAGGCCGCTTCCATAGATTGCATAATAGGGGGAATATTTACTACAGTTGCTACGCTTGGCATGGCTTAGCTAATAATAATAATAAATACCAGAGGCGTAGCATGGACTAATATAGACGTGGGCGAAGTCGCATCAGCGAGGCCCCTTTTCTTTCGTTCCCAAGATCTACCCAATAGATCTATCCTACCAAACATGCTTTGACACGACATACCTACTCATAGCTATTAACTCCTGACAAGTCTCGTAATCCGTCAATGTAACGTTCGCGGTCTTTGAAGAAGAGTAAGTCTGTGAGAGCGTGGTCCTTCCCCGGTCGAGCCGACCCATTCGTGCTACAACTATACTAGTAAATAGCTGCAGTGTGGCTCTACCACGTAAAAATCATTGTCGCCTAATGACCTGCTAGTATAGGCAATGACAAGGCGCCCCTAATAAAAATAAAGTCGTTATTCAGAACAAAGCAGATGCAAAATTTTCTAAAAATCAGAATAGAATCAAAATAGCTTAAATTAGGGGCTTTTTCTAGCAACGCAAATTTTAACACTTCGTTGCGGTGAAAATTTTAGAGCAACTAATTTTTAAACTTGGCACCTAATTAGTACCTAAAACCCCCCTAAATTTGTGTTTTTCTAAATACAAATTCCTGTCTTTGCGTTGCTGGCGATACACAACTTAAGAACAAGTACAAGTATGTACCTAGTATGGTAGCAATTTTCCGTTCTTTCCTATCTTTCCCATCGGTTGATGTGGGTAGAATTGTGGGTAAAAGATGACGTGATTTGTTTTTGGATAGGGTTGGTAATAATAACAAAAATCAGTTGACAAAACCTTCACCATATATTTATTAATAAAGACAATCTAAAAGATCACGTAATAGTCATTGTCTTAAAAAATTAGTTACCCTAATAAATTTATCAATATATATATAATAGAGTTTTATTTAATTACTTATTGTTTCAAGGATATGCGAAGTTATGAAGAGCCGCCCAGCGCGGGAAGGGACAGGCCTCGAGCTTAGTCGTTGTTCTTTCTAATCATCACATTGATTGAATTAAACAATGAATCTATAATTTATACGTAATAGTATTACACTTAGTTCTTCCAATGATTAACTATTCCACTGTTAAACCTAAATGCTTATTAAAATTTAATGCCCTAACGTCTACGCGAAGAATTGTGCTAATCTAAAGAGGTGACTACAAATTTTCATAGTATTTCAAAGACTGGTAATTTACAGAACGTTCAAAATCACAACACAGAGTGTAATATCAAATTATCGTGCATTTGGCACGTTTTAGTTTACATTCTACGTTAACATTACTAATTTATACGTATTTAAGTTAGGTACGGTGGCGACACGAGTTACATACATCATACATAAACGAATAATTTTGATCTAGTTATGTTATAATGGACTAGCACTTAATACTTTTTCGATGTTATTTTGGATTTCTATTGCATTTATTTTACTTTTATAATGAACGTGGCAGCACCGTACATAACAGCGTAAGGGCAGAGCAAATGTCTACCTATCTTATAGTCGTTTATTCCATACAAAATTAGAAGAATATATCCATTTAGGCTTACAAAATATTAATACTATACTTTATAACATTGTGTTGATACAAATACAGAAGTAATTTATACATATAATATGTATTTACAATTTGTGCCGTGTATCGGGATTACAGAAAACTGGAACTAGACAGTAGCACATTTAGTAGCCGAGAAATTATAAAACTCACAAATAATTTGGGAGTCACTTGCTAAATAAATGTTCGCGTTTATAAATAACACAACTCTAAAGGCGTCTTCATTACTTTACTATGTATATTAAGAGGAGGTATAATAGATAGGTATGTTACTTTTTCTCTGTTCGTCTTTTAATGAAATTGACTCGTAGTTATTTGTTACTATTTTCTGACTATGCTATCGAAAGATGTATGCACATAATATGTATGTATTAGTTAAGAAAAAAACTGTATTTAGAAATAATACGTCTTTTCGATGTTCATATTAACGTCCTACTTGCACTTATGACGATATAATAATAAAATAAATTAATAAGTTAAAATAATTCATTAACAACGTTTGAACTAAATTAGCTCCATCTCACTACGTACCAACTCAGAACTGGCAAAGTGTGTGCAATGAGCCTTAGATAAATGCATTTTCCAGTGCTTTGTGCTAACTGATTTCGATTTTAAAACAACATTTCAATTAAACAAAAGCCGTATATAAAAATAAAATCGTAAGGCACTTCTATATTTAAATTGAAATAAGATTGTACAATGTTCGATCTTAAAGATAATTTTACTTACTAAGATTTTTGTGTGAATAATTTGTAATCGAATAGATAGAAATATATTTTATAATGAAATCAAAGATAACCGCATGTAGGTGCGTTCTGAAAACGCACATCCCTTACTAAAATGTTCGCTAGTATGATAAGGGCGCGGTTACACAGCTATACCCTGACTAGTAAGACGTTTTGGCACATAGAATAGGCCTGCGACTCCTTGATAAATCTACAATCAACTTCAAATCCTACATAAACAATTACATTTCTTACATAGTGTTTTATGTTATATTTTCGCGAAATCAATGAAGGCTTAGAGAATTTAGAAAGTACATTTCAGTCTTAATAGCTAAAAGTATTGTAAGAATTATTTCTGGAGGGACTTGTCTTTAATAAATTGTAATTTAACGTAGTAGACATAGATATATAATATCTCCGGCACTAAAGATTACTTGAAAATATATTGAGTATTTACAAAATGGCGCGATCTGTGACCTCATTTAATTATACGAAAATAACTTTTGTCTGTTACGATACGAACGCCAACAAATTAAGTACATACATAGTAGTCACGATAACACGTCTATAAAATAAACGCTGTTTTACAATATATAAAGTTATTATTCACTTAAACCTTAAATCTGTCGACCAAATAACACAAAACAATTAATAAATCTTTCACTATTACTTGGTTATCGTGTCTACTGGTATACGAGTATATGTAGTTATATAAACCTATTTATTTAGTTAGGCCTAGAATAAAATATTCAAAATATGTTCCGAACTTATGAAATAAATGGCACAAAATTCGTAGCTGAGTGAAAGCATCAAGTCACTCTCTAAACACATGACTGGAGTTTTGATTAAAGCCTCCACTTATTCTAAAACAATCAATCTATTTTTATTATTTCGCCTATTTTTATCAATATGTTAATAATAAATATATTATAAATACTTAATAAATCAATTATACTTAGATTTTGGCAAAATTTTGGCTCCAAGTTCCAACGTAAAAAAGTTAACGGTTGAATACATTTGCCTACATATTGTTAAGATAGAACACAACCAAAGAATCACACAAGTTAGTGATACAATTACGTAGCGTACAAATTTTGCAATTTCACCTTAAATATAAAAATCTAAAACGACTTTACATTACCGAAGTCAATTCATCTTTGGGTCTTATTTTGGCAGAAGTTCGCTCAGGTACTAGTAGAAGGAAAATTAATCAATTAATATATTACCATAAGTACAGAAGAGTAACTTTACTAGTTTGTTTTAAAATTAACAAATTTGGCTGGATCACTCTTCTAATCGTTAGTTAGTAGTGTCCTCGGCTCGAGGCTTCAAAACTTGAGAGCGTTACACGCGTTTAGGAAAATGTTAATCTAACGAAAGTTTAGTAAACAACATTTAAGTAAATTTAAGATAAAAACATGTCTTTTATGTGAATACTGCCCAAAACTAAAAGCTAGGTGTTAGAAGATACGTAAAAGATATCTCGGAAGACAGAGAGCGAGTTAAGAGTTCACAACCACAAAACTGTTATAAGAGAAGGATTTAGCGGGATATATAGTTCCGACTACAGGCAGTCATTTAACTATAGACACAACATGTTACTAATAATATATTTGAGCAATTACACTTATTGCTCGATTTGTACATTGAATTTTTAAATTATAGACAGTTTACATCGAAACAATAAATAGTACATTTATCACAACACGTAGTTACGAGTAAACATTCAATTAGTATTACAAATTACATTAGATAATTTATATGAAACAATGTAATCTATACTCAGACATAAAGTGAGACTCGAGTACTAAACAATAGAAACACTATTAAGAAGAATCAACAAGGAACTAGATAATAAAATTATCAACATAAAATATAGAATATTTGAGCATATCAATAATATGTAAAAAAATACTATCCCTTCTTTTGTAATTAATGTGTCAGCTTCTGTGAAAGTATAGTTATGGACGAAAGAATATTTAAGCTTTCTTCTAACTTAAACCATTTATTACCCGGTTTATGTTCAAGAATAGTTTCGTTCTCAGCAAGGATTCGTTATCTCGTATTAAGTTCTGATATATACAAAAAATATTACTATTACAAACTCTTCGTTCGGCAACGTAGTATAATATGTAATTCATCTTAAAAGAGAAATTAAATCTTTGTTTTTTGTTACTAACAAATATTTTGTTTTATAAATGATCGTATGATGTGCATACTTTTTGTTGTAAATCGGGTCGCAAGCGATAACGAAACATTTTTTGAATACAGGAACTGGCCATTAATCAGTAATTATTATTAGACGTATAAATTAAAAATAAACATTCACAGAAGCTTCCTCATCTATCATATTTCTCTAAAAATGTTCATCGATATGTGACTAGTAGATTACGTTACGGACGCTTATTTGTATCCCGTTGCATTATTGACTACTTAAAAGCTTAAAACAGAATAACTTTTGTCCTCTTCTTTACAATGTAACTGTCTAATAAGACTAGATAAATAAATAAATAACAACAACTTAACAAGATTGTGAGCAAAACAAGCAAACGTAATAGTGAGCTAGGCTCGCAATAAAATTAAACAATAGAATCGAGGTAGTGTAGTTGCTACACGTTTATGTATCACTTATAGTAATTGCAATACTTATATAGATCGATATCTCAAATATAACTCGCCCGCTCTACGTAGCGTCGGCGACGAGCGAGACTTATTTACAACATCACACTTGCGAAGTCACATTAAGAAGTTTTTACGGATTTTATCGCATATATTAACTTATATTCCCGAAGTATCCAGCACGTCACAGCACGGTCACGGGGGGACGGGGGGGGGGGGGGGGACGGGGTCTGAGGTATTTGACGTCCCAATGTCATAGTTAACCTTAGGCACGGCAATGGGTACTGTAAAGTGCTCGATACGTCGGGAATATAAAATAAGTTAATATACGCGATAAAATGCGTAAAAACTAGTTTTATTTAAATGTTTAGTGTTCACGTAAATATAAGAAACCATCACATTTAGAAGTCTGTCATATAAAAACTTTACGAAGGTAACCTAACTATCTATATTTATCAATCGTTATACAAAATATTTTTATGTGCTCTCTCCAAGCTTAGCACTACGAGAATACCGAAAAGATTACTATCTTAATCTGAGGACCGTTAGGGTTCCTTGTGCTCCACTAGCTGCTAGTCACTAATTCGCTTTACTAAATCACGTTTAATTACTCTCTATAGATTCTATTCTGTAAACATTGTAAATGCTTGAATGTTTCAGCTTCTTTCGTCTAATTTCGACAGAGTTGCCTAATATTATTTCGATAGCGACAGCGACACGGTCGTGTGAGCGGACGGTGGACTGTGAGCGGTCAACGGAGCGTAATGCATCTCGCTGACAAAACATTTTGTGATATAACGACTTCAAGTCTCTAATGCATAGAAATTGTCCATTTGCTGATCAGACAAAAATCAACTAAGTTTGTGGCGGTACATTTTCTTTTTTTTTTCAATTAGTCGGTGTGAGGGCACAGATATGATCGAGTGAGCGGTTGGTTACAGTGCGTGTGTTTTGTTTTGATATTCAGCTGTCGCGTGGGGCCTGTCATCGGATCTCTCGACCTTTTCATAAGGCTTTTCGAGTTTTGGCCTTTTCGGCTCGGCGTCGAGTGGCCGGTGCGACTTCATGTGCGCGCTACGACTTTTAACTTTGTTAAATACTCTGAAACATAATACGGTATAACTATTAAAACAGCAAATGAAATTAAAGTGAGGCAAAAGAAAAAAAAAAGCAGAGACAGCTGAAGCGAGGCATTAAAAAGCGTCAACACAGGAAACCTATACATATATAAATGTATATACAGCATTACCTCATATCTACTAATTTTGGTTATAAAGGACATATAATATGTATTGATTATCTAATAAAAATACTATGTTACATTTACATCGATTCATACTTATAATTATGGCAGAATTAAATTATCGAAATCGGTATAAACTCCACAAAATAACACACAATGGTATATAGCTAAAACTATAAAGATAGTATTTTTCACTCATTATCATGGAATTTGTGTTTCCAGGGTCTCTTGACTGAGAACTGCAATTAATAGGCCGTAATACATTATCCCATATACAATGATATCTAAACGATAAAAACATTAAAACATTACATGCAGTTAACATCAATAACATTAAGACACAAACTCCGATTCAAGAAATGTCGTAAGCCTAAACAAAACTTTAGAATTTTCTGAGGTACAACAACTCCTGAACCAGACTATATTATAATTTAATACTTAAAACATTATAATCGGTTCTCAATTTAAAATACTATTGTAGGTAAGAAATATTAAATATTAATTTCTTATTTAGTAAAGCATGCGTAATTTATGTGAAACGATGTGAAAGCGAAAATTTATGTAAATAGTGAAATAGATGATCTTGGGACAGATTTCCATTACAAAGTTTCACATAAATCGCGCGTATTTGCTGTCGTTAGCGAGTTTGGAAAGCAGTATGCTATGTATGCTGGCGAGCTCCGGGGTTGCCACTTACTTTCCGCAAATCTTGCACGGATATTCCTCTCCCTCGTAAGAAGTTGGCGACGATGTACACGAAGCCGGCCCGTGCATAATCTGCGCTACTGAACCCTGGACATGGACAAGTCGACAGTTTTAGAATGGTAGTTCTCACTCAATCTCCACTGTGTCTGAAGACATAATGTTTGTAAACCAGGGTGTGACAGTGCTTACTTGAGACGAGGCCTGCGGATCCATGCTCCAGCTTCGCAAGTACAGCGGCTTGTAGTCTTTGGTCACTTTCTTCCAGAAATAGTAGAACTGCACGCATTGCTTTGAATCCTTTGTTCTTATCTGAACAAATAATTTAAAATTAAAATTCTCAACAACAAACAAACAAACGACTCCAATATACATTATTATGAATAACTCAAAAATTATTGATCAAATTAATATGGGACCACATGAGAATCACCAGTTTTCAAATAAAAATAGATTCACTCAGAAAAAAGTTATGAGATATTGGAGTCGGTAAAAAAATGGTTCTATTTTATTGTGATGTAAAAATTCTAACTTTCTTATCTGCGATAATTCCGATTTGAGGACAATAACATCAATGTATTCTCGGTTTCTCTTACGCTACGACTATACAGCGGCGCCATTACCAAAAGCTCCATAATGTCCCGTGGGTGTCATAAGAGAAGACAGAGGGAGACTAAAACAGGAGATGGGTAGTAGCATCTACATATGAACTGAAAATAAAAATAAACTGCTGCCAACACGGCTGCCAAGATCTTTTAAAAAAAATGTTTGCTACTAGCAATCACTCACTTCTGCTTTTTCTTGTAACCTAAAATAGATAATAATACAAAAAATCGGCTTGTAATCTATACTGATACGTTTACATAATACCCACAGTGAAACCAATAATTAAAACAAAGCCAACAACAATTCCAACCAGAGTTATATCACAATGGCGGATACCGAGCGAAACCATCGTCAAACACCTATTTTATAACAATACTTTATTACACCACATATATTTTTTACTTTATAAATATTATTTATTTATTTTTCTTTTTTTTTTTTTTTTTTTTATATAGGATAAGGGCGACAAACGAGCACACAGTCCACCTGATGGTAAGTGGTTGCTGCGGCCCATAGACATCTACATTTATCCTCTATTATAAATCAAAATGTAGATGCGTTGTCACCCGTGAGGACTAAGATGGAATGCCTCATTTCCAGTAAAAAGGGCCTCCGGCCACCTGCACTCACCAAGCGAAACGCAGAGGTAAACCTCTACTTCACGCTGGTATTCTGTGAGGTCGTGGTACCACCCCGGTTCGAGCCGGCCCATCCGTGCGACAGCAAAAGCTGCCGCGTGGCTCTACCACTGTTTATACACTTTATTTTACTAAAGGCAGGGTTATTTTGCAATAACCGGCCAAATTTTGCAGAGAAGGTTCAGAATAAGTAATATAACAAAATGGCGAAGAAAAATTAATTAAAACGAAATCTCAAATCTGTAATTTTTAGCTTTGAAATTCAAAATTCGTGGTAATACATTATTTTACTAATTTTACTGCGTAAGGGTCGATCAGTAGGCAAAAACGTTGTTGCCGATAAATCACATTCAATTTAGGATAATTTCAAATAAATGTAGAGATGGTATATCATTGTTTATATATTTGAACTTAAGTTTAAAATTTGAAAAATATCCCTGTATAATTATCCGAAAGAAAATGTAAATGCGCTAAATGAGCTATTAGAAACAGGATTCATGTGCATAAATAATAATAACTGTATATTGTACATACCAGTTGCGAAATTCTGAAGAAATCCTTGTCGTAGTGTCCGAGTCCGGCTAAGAAAGCTTCAACTTCGTCCGGAGTCCACCGCGACTCGTGCTGCGAGGGGGCGGCGGGCCGCGACATGAGGCGCAACGTTGCAGCCCTGATATCGCCACCACATTCGCCAAGAGTCTGAAGGGCGAACTCTCTTGTGTGTCCACCGACCGGCATTGCCGCGCACATCGCCAGCTCCATAAACATGCGCACTAAAATATTGTTAATTTAAAACTTGGTTGTTAAGTAAACAGAAAAAAACTTTAATCTAGAGAATCTTGTTCTCTGATTTAAATGGAAAATTAGGTAAATATTTAAATATTTTACACTTAAATATTTTTAACGTGTGGTGGCACTGTAAGAATATCCACTACCCCAAATCGTTCCGTTATGCCGTTAGATGCGACGGTGTAAAACCAAATGGGCAGCATCTTCCTAATAAAAACTAAAAAATAAATAAATTTCGGTTGTCAATACGCGCGCCATATATCGCTCAAATGAGGCAGTCTATGGGAGAGGTTCAGCAGTGAATTTTAGGCTGTAACTGTAATGGTAACTATAACGGTAACTGTAACGGTAACGGTAACTGTAAAAGTACCGGTAACTATAACGGTAACTGTAACAGTACCGGTACCTGTAACGATTCCAACTCTGTAGAAAAAATTATTAATGCATTAAATAGTTACAAAGCTCCTGGTTTTGATGGCATTAGAGCCATAGACATAAAAAATATTTGCAAAACAATTAGTATAGCCATTGCTAATCTCATTAATGCAAGTATTAAGATGAGTAACTATCCCAATGGA
This sequence comes from Parnassius glacialis, assembly GCA_033319125.1. NCBI lineage: Eukaryota > Metazoa > Arthropoda > Insecta > Lepidoptera > Papilionidae > Parnassius > Parnassius glacialis. The sequence goes on from JAVANC010000012.1 coordinate 15,504,799, forward strand.
TTAAAAATCGGTATTGTCAGACCGATATACAAAAAAGGTGGAACATCGGAATACGAAAACTATAGGCCAATAACTATTCTTCCGACAATTGATAAAATTGCTGAAAAATATATTTATAAACAAATTTATGAGTTTTATGGCAACAACAAAATACTACAAGAAAAACAATATGGATTTCAGCCTCATAAGAACACATCACAGTTGTTAACATCATTTACTAATAGTATATACAAACATCTAAACGAAAAGAAACACATATTTGTAGTATTCATCGACTACAGTAAAGCTTTTGACACACTCAGGCATAATAAGCTTATAAATAGTTTGCATGATAGTGGGGTTAGAGGACCTTTATTAAATTGGTGCAAGGATTACCTTGCAAACAGGAAGTTTGTTGTAAAAGTAAAAGATGCAATAAGCAAAACTGTAAATGTAACTTTGGGTACGGCTCAAGGATCAGTGTTGGGCCCGTTACACTATCTCACATAATATGTTAATAACTTAATAAACACATTGAAACATTGTGAAATATATCAATACGCAGATGACACATGTTTATTTATAGCTGGGAAAAATATCAAGCACACCATGAGTCAACAGCAAGATGACTTTAACGTGTTAACCAAATGGTCGCATGATATGGGCCTAGTAATTAATTTTAATAAAACTAAAGTTATGTACATCAGTAGTACCAAAAACAGAAGCGACGATATACCCAAACTAATAGCTCATAGCCACCAATGCTTACATACAACAAGCGTGTCCTGTTGCTGTGTCAACATTGATGTAGTGGAACAACATACCTACCTTGGGCTTATCATTGCTAGTCACCTCAACTGGAAAGGGCATATTGACCATGTATGCGACAGACTTCGAGGAATTCTAGCCAAATTTTGTTTAATAAAATACAAAATACCATTCAATATAAGAATACAATTATATATCTCATTAGCAGAATCCATAATATCGTATGGTCTTTCTAGCTATGGTAGGACCTACAAAACACACCTAGACCGTATTTACACCTTACAACTCCGTATTTTAAAAACCTTAGTACCAAAAACTGTCATGAACAAATTTAAAGACCAACAACATAATATCTTTAATTTTTGTAAAATATTACCTGCACATAATAAAGTAAAGTATATATTACTTATTGAAAATTTCTTTAATAAAAATCTACAAATTCCAATACAATACAATTTTAACACACGAAAGTCAAAGACGCCAAACTTAGCTTTACCAAAATTCATAAATCTATATGGAAAAAGAACGTTAGAATACATGATTCCCGATATAATAAACAAACTTCCATCAGAACTAAAAGAAAAAATTAATCAACGCAACATCAAAAATATATTAAATAATTATTTCTTAAGTAACCTATAATAAAAAAGAATTGTAAAATAAAAATAAAAAAAAAATATATTATAAGTTACACATTAATATTCTACAACTCTATCAATAATATAAAATAAGTTTATCTTTAATATCATTAATTAGTATCAAAGTATGTGAACAGCCTGTATATGCAAACTCGACGCGTCAAGCCAGGTAGGCAAAGGACGCACTAAGACCCGAGAGCAAACCGGTTTCTTGACTGTACGGCGAGCGCGGTACAATGCGTGCATCACAACATTATGATGTATGACATAATTATTACGAATAACAATTATTATATGTTTGTTGATGGCATCGGTATACGGTAAAGCTGTATAGCTTATGTTTATGCCGTAAAATATCAATTTAAATATTGTCAAATTATTATCAAATAAATTAAAAAAAAAACGGTAACTGTAAAAGTACCGGTAACTGTAACTGCAACAGTACCGGTACCTGTAACGGTAACTGTAACAGTACCAGTACCTGTAACGGTAACTGTAAAAGTACCGGTAACTGTAACTGAAACAGTACTGGTACCTGTAACGGTAACTGTATAGGTAAAAAGCGAAATCACACAACGCGTTGCAGTTGCGGAGCGATACGATTAAACCACGCAACACTGTAACGCAACGCAGCTTTGCTACGGCACCGCATCAGCAATATTTTTTATTTTTATTTATTAAGATATACAAACAAATATAAATATAGTGCTTTGAAGAACTAAAACTGTTATAAACTATAAATACCATGGGGTATTAGAGGTATAAAGGTTATTATCGTTACCGCTCCGATGTTGCAACGCATCACACCGTACGTTATGTCCCGTCCGTATTTGTATGAAGGACGCTGCAACTATATCTAGTATATTACAGCTTGCATAGGAATTTAATTTTGAGTTATCGATCTAGATCAGACTAAATTTGGTAGGTAGTTAATTGGTTTAAGTAGTTACCAATTTATAATATGGCATTAAAAGACAAATTTAGCCGATTTTATCTTGGGATGTCCTATAATTTGAACGAGTGGTAGAGAGTTCATTAGAAATTTACATAAAAGCCTATATTGACATTAATTGTAGGAAAAGTATTAAATATATATCGAATCATACCTTCGTTATCGTCAAGAGCATCGTTAATGCCTGGGTCCCAAAGCAGCTGCTCCGGTGCTTTATGCAAGTCTATGCGGTCGTTGCATAGTTCTGGTATATTAGCTTGGTAGTCGATCCCAATATTAATTTGCGGCGGACGGGTTTCTTCAAGCTGTGCTATCACGTCGGTCTCCGTACTCGAAAGTCCTAAAATAACATGACATTATTAATTACAGTTTAGAGGTTCTTTAACAATCATTCCCTCCCGTGGATGTCGTAAGCGTAGATTAGGTAGGCCAGGTAGATGTTATGGCTTCCGACAGATGGCGGTATATCCAATTTGTTTACGCCAGACTTAAAAATAACAATGACGCTGATGTGGAATACAGCCAAAGGTGAAAAAAAGGTGTGTACTGTGATCGTCACTCCTGTCAAGCATGGTGATAGTCACAAAACTTCTCTTAAAGGAAGAGGTACATGTTTACTCGTAACAGTAGGCTATTACGGGCTTGTAAAGACGAAGTAGCTTGTAAAGGAAAAAAACAAGTCTAGTTAGTGTTAAAAACGTTAAAACTGTTATAAAATTGTATGTTATTAAACATTTAGATTGCATTTTAGATAGTGTTACACGTTTTAATAAGATTTTTAGAAGGCCAGATGAATCTAAAAAAAACTAAAAAATAACCATAAAGGATAGGTTATGATAGACTGCGATTGGTGGGACTATGCGACACGTTCATATTACACCAACTGTTCAGTGTTCACTGATGCAGAACAACGTGGTACACTCTCGAATATTTCTTTATTAAAAAATTATTAAAAACGCAATATTACAACGCTATTCTTGTTAATCATCCAAATGCTTGTTTCCGGGGGTTAGGTTTACTTCAGTAGCCTAAATACGGGTTCGAACCCATCGACTTCAGTTCTAAAGTCTCTACTCTTAAGCTCTCAACCATTAGGCTATTGTCTTTTTACTGATATGAATGTAGTGTTGATATTTGTTACTGACTATCTATTTACACAGACCATCGATAAAGCGGATTCTAAAGTAAGGTAAACGAAGAAAATGGGTCTTATGAATGATTTGGAATAGAACTGACAAGAGTTCTGGGATTCAAATGATACGAACAGATTTACTATTATCGTTATCATTATGATGAACCTACTGGAGAAGTTAGTCCCCTTCTCTCACATGCTACATAAAGTCGTCATTCTATTTAGAAGTCGCTCTAGAATTCGTTTTCTGTAAGAGGTCTACTACTCGGGAACCTGTCTACAGTAACATTGTTGGAATACGAACCATTCATCAGTTCTATGAGGAGTCCTGAGCCGTCTCTATCAGGTGGCAGTATAGGCTGCGGTGTATAGTGTGCGGTGGAGCGGCGCATGCGCGTGCGGTACGGGCCGGCCGGGGACGCGCGCCGCTTGCGTCTTTGGGGCGACGCGGGGACGCTGCTAGGACTCAGAAACACCGCCGGCACAATGTCTCGGCCTTCCACACATACCTGTGAAATTATTACTTTACATTTATAATCCTGTTATAGGTCTAATATTTAAATAATTCAGTTTCTGAGGTTTTAGTAAAACTGTTTCGGTGCATGGTTGCGTAAGATAATCCATCACTCTATTTTAATCCGTGGGTATCGTAAGAGGCGGCTGTGAAAATTGGCAGAAATTTAATGGCTTAATTTAAATGGTGATACAATCATATCACTTACGCCAAATCCGTTATATATAGATCGGCGAAATGGGCATCGTCAACGATGTTAAGTGTCCGTTACTGCGATCGTCAATCTGCAAGAAAAATTCTGCCACAACTGCATATTTGTAATTGTAAGCAGACACCTATCATTTGGCGAAGATCGCACTCAGTACACTCGCGCAATATGAAAACGAGATTACATACTAGGTATATATTAAAGCGACTGTTGATCCCTGAGCTCAGCTGAAAAAATTAATGTAATGTTTCATTTCATATCTTAATTTTGTTGTAGACATAGAAAACTCGTGCAACTTTTGTAAATGAATTTGTATCACATAGAGCGAAAAAAGTTTTTGAAAAACTCATTGATACCCTCCAATGTGTTTTCAGGAGTAGATCATTATTAAGTGGCGAAGCTTGCGAAGTCACTTATTGATTTCACGATGTCTGTCCGTCTGTCCATCCGTCTGTCCGTCTGTCCGTCTGTCCATCCGTCTGTCCCACGATTATCTCGAGAACGGTTTCGAATTTTCAAATTCTGTTTTCAGCAATCGATTACTGATCACCCAGGCATCTGAACCTCCTATTTTGAAAATTATTTTTTTCGTTAGAAAACGCTACAAAGCTGATTGCTTCGCCACTTTGCTATGCTGTTAGCTTGCTAGGTTTATTTTGACTAAAATCTAATATATAAAAATGAATTTTTGTTTGTTTGTATTTTAGGCGTTGCCATACCGTTCATAAGAATGCGATTTTTTGTGAACTTATTGCTGGCAGGCACTTGCACGAAGGTTATAGGCATAGTGCAATTATATTACAGTAGGTGCCGCACGTATCGTACCGACACATTTATTTTAAAGGTATACATATGTCATTCAATTTCAATTAATGTATTATCATTCCTAATTAAACAATATAACTCTTTCAAATTTAAAACGATATTTCCACAGTTGTTCCTTCTGTAGTAGTAACGCGCCAGGAACCAGCTAGTATATAATAAACCTAGCAAGCTAACAGCATAGCAAAGTGGCGAAGCAATCAGCTTTGTAGCGGTTTCTAACGGTTGCCGTGGAGCAATCAGTTTCAAAATAGGAGGTTCAGATGCCTGGGTGATCAGTAATCGATTGCTGAAAACAGAATTAGAAAATTCGAAACTGTTCTCGAGATAATCGTGGGACAGACGGACAGACGGACGGACAGACGGACAGACGGACAGACATCGTGAAATCAATAAGTGACTTCGCAAGCTTCGCCACTTAATAATTATCTTTTTCTGTTTTATTCTGATTGATAACTCATTAGTCGAAATATATTATTTCTATGACATGCAGAGTTTTTGAGATATCTTCACCTCATATCGTGATACTGGGTAATTGAAAAAGGCCGGCAACGCATCTGTGATTCGCCTGGTTCCCCTGGTGTTGCAGTTGTTCATGGGTGGCGGTAATTACTTACCATCAGGTGAGCCGCAGGCTCGTTTGCCCCCTCTCCTATATTAAAAAAGAACTTTACCTGTAATGAGGAAGTATCTTGCTGCCATTGATGCATTGGTGCAGAAGAAGAGCCCATTCGATGTTGGCGACGAAAGTGCCTTTGGTGTGAAAAATCACGCGGGTTACTCGATAGTAAAGGATCTTCCGAATTTAACATAATACGGCGTGGTGTAGGAGTAGGCTCCAGTGTGTAGGCATCTAACGATCTACATTCTTCTGGCAGTACTTCTTCTAAAGCTTCTTCCACCTTCAAAAATTGAAGCGTTAGTTAAATTATTATTGTTTATGTCTAGATTTAGTTATATTATGAGATAGGTATATTCTATTTTACCTCTTCTTGACTGGACATTGTGGCCGTAAAGAAAGCAGCTGATAAAGGTGACGAGACACGTGGCACTGAATGCGCAGGTGAGTGAGCATCGTGGGATGCTGGGGGTGTAGGATAAGCAAGTCCCGGTGATGGTTCTGGTTGAGTAGAATAGTTTCCACCCGGTGAGTTTGCATTATAAGCGAGTCCGGGAGAATCCCCTGTTGAGTAGGATAGGCATGGCGAACTATCTGCGTACCCAATACCTGGTGATGGTACAGGTGATCCACCATGACTAGCTCCAAAATCAGCTAAGGATTCGGGCAAAGGTGAGTTTAACACGGCAGCGAGACGCCGACTGGACGGGAACGTAACGGGCGATCGCTCTCGTATAATAGAAGCTGCTACGGTTGCGTAGTCTTCTAACGCAGCGAGCTCCTCCAATTGCTCTGGTGTTGTTGCAAATTGAAAAGTATCGTCGTTAAGGGCTGGAGAAAAGTATCCATCGTCTGAATTAAATGATACACCAAATAGGTCCGGGCGAAATGTAAATTCTTGATGAGGCGATGATTGTCCGGGGTCAGAAGATGAACGTTTTACAACCTGTAACAACAAAAATGGTAATTTGACTTATTTTCAATTTGGAACAAGTTTATGTAATAACAAATATTATAATGGAATAGTTACGTGCCTTAGTATTCCCTTTCTTTAATAATTCAATGAGAGTAGAATCTTTCGTAGCCGTGTTACTAGTCGCGACATTCGTAGCTACTGTTATTACTGATGGGGTACGTGGAGGTGCGAATTGTGTGGATGTTATTGGGGACGCCGGTGAAGTTATAGATGTACGGATCGTTGACAACGGTGGAGGTGCTGGAGCAACAAAACTGGCTCGAGTCGTGACTGTGTCCGCACTCGTACCTGCAATAAAAACATTTTGGGAAGATAAGGTATTTTTGCCTAAAATAATTTGCACATTTTTATTTTTATACCTGTTGTTGCGGAAGTCACAGCTCCCCGGCGGCTAATGATTTTCTCTTCGATGAGCGCTCGTACAGAAACTGACGCAGTTTGAAGCGGCGGTCCGGAAGATTCCTTCTTGTCCAATTTTTTGCTATCAGAGTCCTGTCAAAGATTTTTTTTCATTTTTATAAAACAATATAGAGTATAAATAAAATAATATTGTGTATATATAACAACAAATTGTATAAATATTATATTGTAAGTTATGCTTTAAAAAAGTCCTGCTGGGTTTCTTGCTGGTTCTTCCCAGGATAGAGGTTTTTCCAAACCAGTGGTAAAAGTTAAAAATGACTTTCAATAAGAATTACATGTAATCAATGTCGAATAAAAATGATTCTATTCTATTCAACGAACCTTTTTAAAGTATCCGCCGTGTAAGCGCATGTGGCCATTTAGTGCTGGTATATTTTTGAATTTGCGATGGCACAGATTGCATTCAACTGGTTTAATTTCGCCAGGTCGCGACACAATCGTAGCCGCTCCGCTACCCGCACTACTCGTTGCCGCGCTCGTTCCACTCCCGACGCTCCCTCCTTTTTGGCACCCCTGCTGCGCCTGTAAAATTAACGATGAATTTACAAAAGTTCAAAAGACTTTCAAACCTATTACGTACTTTGTAATTTCAAGGTAAACTTTCGATCTTCAGTAGCTCGTTAATATTCCAAGTTAATTAATGGATTTTGATGGACCCCGCGTAATCTGCGTTGATGTAAAAGGAAAGTCATAATTATAGGTCAATAGAGAGCGTCAAGCAGGGAGAAAATATTTTGTATAGCTGCTTTAGGGACTTATCTGGAGAGTTTTTAAGATAAATGTAGGAGCACATCTGTAATATTTATTTGTGTAATTTCCCACAAAGCCGCAATACGCGACGGCGGTGTACTGCAGTTATTCATTTACGTAGAATTTTAATTAGTTGCGGATTTCCGTCGCACCGCGGTGGAGCCCGCTACACAACTTTCCAACATTAAGAGAGACAAAATTCATGGCATTTTTACGTGTTTGTCGTATAATTTAAACTTTTTACTATTTTTCACAAGGCAAGAGCTCAAAAATTACAAAAAATTGCCAAGTAAGTACGTGATGGTGAATGCGTGAATAGTCTGTTCTGTTTTGACGATTCCTGTAGGCTGTCGTGTTTGTTACGAGATTTTACAATTGGTACCCAAAACTCAAAACTTATGATGCTGTAACGTAGATGTACATAACAGTTAGGCCAGAAAATTACTATTAAATATCGTCTATCATTTAAACAGAGCCATGCTGCAGCTATATTAGTAGTATAGTTGTAGCACGAATGGGTCGGCTCGACCGGGGAAGGACCACGCTCCACAGAATACCAGCGTAAAATAGCAGCTTAACACGGCTGTTTCGTATGGTGTGTATAGATAACCGGAGACCCTTTTTATTGGAAAAGAGGCATTCCATCATAGTCCTCACGGGTGACAACGCATCTGCAAATTTGATTCGCCAACGAGGATAAATGTAGATGTCTATGGGCCACAGCAACCACTTACCATCAGGTGGACTGTGTGCTCGTTTGTCACTCTATCCTATAAAAAAAGAAGAAACAGTTGCAAAAATTACTAACAAACTAAAACTCAAATAAACATAGCTCAACAATCGATTAGCAATTTGATGCTACAAATTTAAACTTTGCAGACAGTACTAAGTACTAAACAATAATATCGGTTTTCACTACTGAATTTTCATAATATTTGAATTCCGATCTACCTGGATTAATTTGCCGTAGATATTTTGTTCGTAGTACGAGTAGTTAATAAAGCTTTAAAAGTATGTATAATAAACCTTGTAACAGTATGCAAATGTATTGTGCAAAGAAATAGTAGTTAAGAAATATAAATACTGTAATTGTAACATTTTTTTTTAAAAACGTTACCCCCACACTAGGATTTTCTCCTGTATCGTGGAGGCAGTTTACAAACATAAATTGCACAAGGACAAACATCCAGACCCGGAACAATTATTTGTAGGCCATACAAGTACTTGTTCCGTGCGGGATTCGAACCCACAGCCCCTAGCGTTGGAACTCATTGCTAAGCCACTGCGCCACGGAGCCGTCGTAGTAGCATAATGCTAATGTTACAGTTACAGTATTTATAAAATTATCAGGGTTATTTTGCAATAACCGACCAAATGTGCAGAGAAGGTATAGGCCAATGATGAAGAAAAATTAAATAACAAAATATTATTCTTCACTATTGGCCTATTTATCTTTTAAATTCAAAATGCGTGTTAATGCATTATTTTATCTGATTTTACTGCGGACGCACACATTCGTAAGGGTAGGCAAAATGTTGTTGCCCATAAATCACATTCAATTTGGGATAATTTCAAATAAAAGTAGAAGCCTTTATTTACTCGTATTTTCAAAAACTGCAATAACGGCATATTTATTATATATGGGTCAGCCCATGCGGGTAAGGATCACGCTCTCACAGGATGCCAACGTAAAATTGCAGCATAATGCTGCTATGTTTCGTATGAGGCCTGTGGAGACCCGGAGGCCCTTTTTACTGGTAACGAAGCAAACATTCTAGTTATTGAAGATAGATGGCGGTGTCTAGGGGCCACAGCATCCCCTAACCTACAAATGTAGTGTTTTTTTTTAAATAGAATTAGTGTGACAAACGAGCATACAGTCCACCTGATGACAAATGGATGCTGTGGCCCATAGATATTTACATCTATCTTCGATTGAGAATCAAAATGTAGATGCGTTATCACACCTGAGGACTAAGATGGAATGCCCCGTTTCCAGTGAAAGGGGGTCCGGATCTGTACAGTCACCATACGTAACAGCAGTATTAAGTTGCCATTTGACGCTGGTATTAGAGCGTGGTCCCTCCCCAGTCGAGCCGACCCATTCGTGCTACAACCATAATATAGCTGCAGCATGGCTCTACTACGTAAAAAGTGTTCGCTTGTCACGCTTATTTCTTTAAAAAATATATAATTCTTTTCTTTTATTAAATTTATTCATTTTGCATTCAGTATGTTAATTTTTAATTACTGACAATATGGACGTGTATGTTTTTGTCAATCGAAATTCAAAAATAAGTGTTTGAGTGTATAAACATACTCGTAACTAAAAGCCTTTTCTTTACGTTATTTACTTATTATTTAATACTAATATTTTAACAAGCGTTCCAAATTTTCCGCAAATTGACCTGGTCTTGGTATGCTATAAATTGGATGACGATTAATAAGTAGAAATATAATAGAATTTGTTAGACGCAACTTTATTATTTATGCTATTATTTCGTCTTCGCAAACAATAACACTTGAATTACGCCCTCGGTGTAATTTAAACACCTGTTTAACCAATGTTTTACGGACTGTTTTGGCTGAGCGACTTTAAATTATAGTCCCTTTTAATTCACAAAGACTTATTGAAGCTTAGCTATGTGTGGAATGAGGTGCTAGTTAATGAACATCGATGTGAGAATACCGCATATTAATAAACTGCTGTAATTTAATTATAACTTAGTTCGAATATAAGTATCGCAAAGTTTTCTGGAAGTCAAAGTTTTCGGTCGATAATTTTGGGGTAAATATTAGAAAGAGGAATTAGCTATTCTAGTTTTAATGGCTTGTCGTTGATTTAGAAACATACAGTTAAATTATACACGGTTAACTTAAATTATATTTAAACTAAAACTAATTTTTAAAAGCAGCATGGTTTTAATCTTTTATTAATTCGTAAGAATTTGTATATGTCTTATACAAATATAATACGTATTATATGAATTTAAGTAATTGTAATAATAATTCAATTTTAATAAAATATTTTTTTTAAATGTAATTCATATAAAATTGACATCGTAACTTTGATTAAATATTTTAATTTCGATGTGTATTTATGAAGTGTGATATGGACTAGTTCTGAAATAAATGATTTTTTATTTTTTATTTTTTTTATACACTACGTATACGCGATTCGCCGCGGCTTCGCTTGGTTGATTTCTGGATGGATGGACAACAACGCCACTTACCAGTTGTGAATCTAAACCATTCTCTAATCAACTTAATCACACACACACACACACATTTAGAATTACATCAATATCGGTCCAGCCGTTTAGGAGGAGTTCAGTCACGTGTGTATATGGCACGAGAATTATATAATACATAATATGCACGTGTGATACAACTAAACCTTTTTATTAAATCATTCATTTTTAACAGTGGTAGAGCCACGCGGCAGCTTTGCTGTCGCATGGATGGGCCGGCTCGAACCGGGGTGGTACCACGACCTCACAGAAAACCAACGTGAAGTAGAGATTTACCTCTGCGTGTCGCTTGGTGAGTGCAGGTGGCCGGAGGCCCTTTTTACTGGAAATGAGGCATTCCATCTTAGTCCTCACGGGTGACAACGCATCTACATTTTGAATTGTAATAGAGGATAGATGTAGATGTCTATGGGCCGCAGGAACCACTTACCATCAGGTGGACTGTGTGCTCGTTTGTCACCCTTATCCTATAAAAAAAAATTCTGTCTATTGATGAAAAATGCACTAAAATCCGTTGCGTAGTTTAAACTATCTAAGCGTACAGACGACAGGAAGCGACTTTATACTATACTATGTGGACATATGAAGCTGAGGAATAGAGAATGGTTTTGAAAAATATCTAATTGGTAGTAGTACTATATTTAGTAGTAGTATAATATTATAAAAGGTGAGTCTGTAATTAAAAGATATTATTTTTCCAAGTAATTCAATATCTATTGAAATTAATTAGGAACGTTTATAATAAACAATCGCCATTTCGAAGGCGACTTTTGGTTCTGTTTGCGTCCTAAATTCGCATTAGCAAGTATATCTTAAAAAGGGCTTAAGCGAGAGGCGCGCTCGTAATTTATTTGATTTGAAGTTTTTTTCGGAGTGTTGCAGCCCCGGCGGGCGCCATTAGGGCAGAGCTCGTTAGGTTAATGCGCTGTGGGTGTGAGCAGATGTTCGCGGAGCGGGCGGCGGTAGCGTTTTTGCTGTATATCATCCTTGTAGCGTAGTTAGCTCGACTCTTGTAGTGGTTTTTAGTCCAAATGATCTACCGTTCCAGCTGTTTGAGAGCACTGAAGTCGTTTGTGCTAAGGCGGTGCCTAATGCCCCGGTAATTATGAATTCTATTTCGTTGATATATTTCTTTTGTGGTAACAACAAAACTTTTTTTAAAGTTATTTACAGATATATGGGAATTGGTAAAGTATAATAAACTATAGCGTTAGTCATTATCACATTATCACCAAAGACTATCAATAGTCCACTGGTGAACTTAGGCCTCCCCATAGAGTTTCTCGTAGAGGAGATTGCCATAGTTGCCACGCATGTGGTACCCGCCTAGGGTTGCCAACCGCAGATTTTTATTATTCTTAATTGTTATTACGGCGATGCGATGCTGCAGCCCATCTCCTGTTTAGTTTCCATGTCGATTTTTTCGACACCCACGGAATGATATGGAGTAGTGGATATTCTAATACACGACACTAAACCGTAGCTATTAGTGTCACAATTTAAAGGTGATTTGAAAATGAATGAATGAAATGAATGGTCCAGTATTTAAATCACCGGACCGCTACGCCGCAGATTCTGAATTCGTATATCAACCGAAGTCAGTGTTAACGAAAACCCATAAATTGTACTTTTATTAAATGGTTGTGTTGTGTTTATCCCTATGTCATTGACACTGCATATTAGCTTGTTTTCAAACTTATCACATAAGCGTTGTTATCGTGCACGGATGGTTTAAAAGTAAGTTCCTCAAGGTTAGCGTTGACATTTATAGCATTAGATTTCTGGATCTTGATAACAACGCCACCAACCGGGTCCAATTATAGCTAGCTATATATATAAGACTCATCCAGGTGACCCCATAAAATGTATCAAAATCGGTTATAAGCCGTTGAGGAGGAGAAGAATTAAGAACACACGCACACCGGAATTTTACACTTGTACTGGCTGGTATCCGGCGCGTTGGTGCCTCAGAAGAAGTAATTGTGGAAATATCGTTTTAAATTTGGAACACTTATGTTGTTTAATTAGGAATGATAATACATTCATTGAAATTAAATGATATATAACTTTTAAATAATTGTGCCGGTACGATACGCGCGCCATCTAGTGTAAGTTAATTGTACTACGCTTATAACCTTCGCGCAAGTGCAAGCAATAAGTTGACAAAGTTTTACCATAACCTGATGAACGGTATGCCAGCGCATAAAATACGAACAAATATTATTTTTATATATTAGAGAAGATATAAAGATAACAGATATTTGGTAACCGCTTTTCAAAATCTTATACTAAGTTACTGTCTTAATTTGTTCTTCTGCTGGGTGCAGACTTGCTCTTATTTGAGAGGGCTATGGAGCGTTAAATCTGTTGTGCTGCTCCAGTGCGTGTTGGTGCGCTTCATATTTCTTCAAAATGTTTCATTTCTCAGGCATGCGGGTTTTCTCATGATGTTTTCCTTTACCGTCAGACATGTAGTAAGTCAGCACTCAAACTTGCAATTGACAAATTCTGTGGTGTCGCCAGGGAATGAACTCGCGTACTGTAAAATTTAAGGCAAGCGTTTTCCCCAGAGTCACTACGGTTACCATTGATAATTTAATCAGTTATTAAATATTAAAATATTGAATATTTTTTGATAACCACTGACTGCATCGTTTTCAGTCTAATTCCCTCATCGTAGTTCATCAATTCAAAGTGGAAAAATCTTACCTTAGGTTTCGTAAAAGAATGCGGCTGAAAAAGTTGCGTGATCCAATTGTCCATTATAATGAACCACTTTCACTAAGTTCTATTAATAAAAAAAAAACTTTATTGTAACTATCTAATTACACCTTGAACTTTCTGTGCGCATCTCACGGTATTCGAACATGAAATGATAGCACAATAGATGGGAAAGATATCGAAGAGATGACCCCTCAAAGTTACGTTTTTGACCTCGCAAATTGCAAGACGAAATGACCAGTCGTATAACAAAGGCGACTCGGTACAGCATCTCATTTGCATAAATTCCCGTTTTTATGATTTGTTCGTCGGCACAGTTATTGGCAATGAATTCAACATTTTACAAGGACATGGAAAAGAGTAAATTTTTCTCAAAACATTATGTTATTAATATAAGAAGAAATAAAGAAAAAATTCTTCGTTACAGCACAGACTTCACACAACTACACATAAAAATAAATAAAGAAAAAATTAAAAATAGCATAACATAAAATACAGTTCTTTAGAGGTAGTTTAAATAAAAACAATATAAAGTCATAACAAATAAAAAATATTTACACAGTGACTACATTATGGCTGGACAATTAGGTTACCAGACCAGCTTACTGTAAGGTTGGTCTTTATAACTCCTGCATGTGTGTAAGATGTTCTTCAGACCGAAGAGACTAGCCATCTGCGCGGGATAGGATAATGGTGCACGAGTGTGTGCACAAACACAGGTGCATTCACTAGTCCCTCATTCTCATAGTCTGACGAGACGGTCATCCTAACGACCGAAAAGAGATGAGGCGCACGTGTAACGGCTTGCTTTCCGAGGCACATGAGTGAAACACCGTCAACATTCTGACTCCGGTCTGCTACTGCGTAATTTTTGACAGAAAAACTCAATAACTGATTTTTTAACTATTATAAGCCAGTGTTCGACTACTAGCAGGTGGTGATGCAGCCAAGGCTAGTAAAACGCACTTACTTAATTTAACAAAAGCCTTTTACCTTGGAGACACATACATTGATAATCGGATGGAATGACAGATACTGGAAAAATTATCCAATCATTTGCTGTACACGTGACGAACAACGAATCTAAACATTTGGTTCGAATGCGTGTTATATCCACAAAAAACCGGCCAAGTGCTAGTCGGACTCGCGCTCTGAGGGTTCCGCACAAATCCGTAGTTTAAAATTATTAAAAATATTTTTATAATGTGATGTAACTAAATATTTATGCTTTTCGCAATTTTTCCTTTATCTGTGCTACAATACGTTGCTTCGTACCAAATTTTAAGATTCTGAGTTTACGGGAAGTACCCTGTAGGTTTTGATTCCCTGATTCCCTTCGAATGTCGAAAATTTTCGGCATAAACGGCTGTATCTTTTGATTGCGTTGGTTTAGAAGTTTGATTTTTTCACATCTCCAAGGGACAGTAGATTTGAGTATTTTATATGAATTTCAGCTGGATACCTCCACGCGTTCCTGAGAAAAAGGGTCTTGACAGACAGACAGACAGACAGACGGACAACAAAGTGATCCTATAAGGGTTCCGTTTTTTCCTTTTGAGGTACGGAACACAAAAACAATAAATACAGTGTATTCCTATGAATAATAATCATTTAAATTTATTCCGTAACAGCCTATCAAATGTAAACTGTTGAATAACGGCCTCCTTTACAGATTGTCTCATAGTGGGAATATATGAAATTATGACTCAGTGAAAGTGTACTTTAAATCGGTTAACTAACTTCAGAAAGTGTAGTAACACGTGGGGAAGTCATGTTTCAGTCGTATTATGGTTGTAGCGTGATTGAATTGGCTTGACCGGAGATGTTTCCCACGTTCCAATATAACAGTATAATGCCGTTGTGTGGTGAGAGCAGAGAATCGGCGAACCTTTTTAACATACGAAACAATCCGTCTTAGTCCTCAGGGTGACAACGTATCTGAATTTAGATTTGTAGATGATGATAGTGTCTATGAATCACAGCATCCATTTACCATCAGGTGAATTGTGTGTTTTTTTATGGAATTGGGGGTGACAAACGAGCACACAGTCCATCTAATGGTAAGTGGATGCTGTGGCTCATAGACATCTACATTTATCCTCAGTTAAAAATCAAAATGCAGATGCGTTGACAGCCGTGCGGACTAAGATGAAATGCCTCGTTGCCAGTAAAAAGGGTCTCCGGTTCTTTATACTCACCATACGAAACACAGCAACGTTAAGCTGCTATTTTGCGCTGGTATTCTGCGAGAGCGTGGTCCTACCCCGGTCGAGCCGACCGATTCGTGCTACAACCGTGTGTTCTTTGTTACAAAGAGTAAAAAAAAGATAATTAATACGAGATCACGTTATTCATCTTATAATGCCAGATATATAATTAATGCTTTTTATTTTCGTGTGCGGAAGAAAGTTAAAAAAAAGAAAGTTATGTTATAGCTTATAACTATCATTCATCATATTTTCAAAAGTGGTAGAGCCACGCGGCAGCTTTTGCTGTCGCACGGATGGGCCGGCTCGAACCGGGGTGGTACCACAACCTCACAGAATTCCAACGTGAAGTAGAGGTTTATCTCTGCGTTTCGCTTGGTGAGTGCAGGTGGCCGGAGGCCCTTTTTACTGGAAATGAGGCATTCCATCTTAGTCCTCACGGGTGACAACGCATCTGCATTTTGATTCGCAAACGAGGATAGATGTAGATGTCTATGGGCCGCAGCAACCACATACCATCAGGTGGTCTGTGTGCTCGTTTGTCACCCTAATCCTATATAAAAAAATGTTTATTCCTAATTTGTAAACAAGATCTAGTTTAAAAGTAATTTGTTTAAATGCCGAGAGTTTGAATTTGAAACAGTTAAGTGTATAAACAAACCAAGTAAATTTCACAACTTCAGTGCACAATAGCCTGTAGGGGAACTAGGTTATGATGCTGTGTACTTGAATGTTAATTCGCATGCCTCTGTTTTAATTGCATTAGATACATGCAAAAATAAGATAAGCGTATGTTTAGAAGTTCATTTAATACAACTACGAGTATATCCTGTCACATACTAGTTAATAATTTTAATTCAATAAGTTGTTATTTTAAATTATAAATCTTGCATTTTCTATTTCTTTTCCCTTCGTTGCCATTATCGATAGATATAAATTTGTGTCCATCTTTATTAAGGAATACATTATATTATTTATTTAATTATTACATAAAACTACATATAATTAGGAATACATATTACTATTATTTATAAATATGTGATAATCTTAAGTTACAAAGTATCTTTTTTTTATAGGAGAGGGTGACAAACGAGCACACATTCCACCTGATGGTAAGTGGTTGCTGTGACCCATAGACATCTAAATCTATCTTCAATAAAGAATCAAAATACAGATGTGTTGTAAGCCGTGAGGACTAAGATGGAATGCCTCTTTTCCAGTAAAAGGGGTCTCCAGTTCTCTACACTCACCATACGAAACACAGTTGCTATTTTACACTGGTGTTCTGTGAGAGCGTGGTCCTTCCCCGGTCGAGCCGATCCATTCGTGCTACAACTATACTACTAATATAGCTGCAGCATGGCTCTACCACGTATAAAATCTCCTATTGATGGTCAAAAATAAAATATTTTTCTTTTCCTATTGCCAATTACTCTACTTGTTTTTTCATGAGCCCTTAAAAGTCCAATTCTGGACATGATTCTGCTCCTCGTTCAAGTAAGATTTGTCTTGCCTGCCACGCTTGCATGTGGAATGGTGACAGCAGTACCAGTGAAGATACTTACTCCCCGTCATGTTATATTTCACGGCTGGTGTAACAGCGCTGATTATACCGTCATCTGTTGGAAGCCATAACGTCCATTTAGCATTTATCGTAGTCTTATCAGACAAAATGGCACCTCATTTTATCACTGGGACTTCGACGCCGTGACCGCAAGACCTATTTGTATTGCTTTCGTCTATTACAACTTCGTAGATTATTTTTATAAATATTTTTAATTACGAACCTAATTCTTTCCGTTATTAGATTGAATTTATGTTAAATGCTCTAACGCTAGAGCTATATGGCTGCTCCCTACTTCGGGTTACTGCTGCACTGGGCTGTCAGTTACTCTTATTCTTCTGCGGATATGAATTTTGTCACATAGAAATATTGCGAGCATAGTCCTCTCCATCGCTCGCTAAGTGATGCTGATATTTCAATATGTATGTTGTGGTAATAACCCAAATGCATATACTATTCATAAGTTTATTTGCTTAGAAGGCATAAAAATAAGTTTTATTTCTGTGGTATGCTTCCTTGTAATAGAAAAAACCAATCGTGTTCATTCATCCCAGGAAATATAGCCAAAATAAGCTCCGAACATTGCTTAACCGTAATGGTAAGTCAGATTTTTTTGATTATTAAGTCATGAATTGTTGTTATATCCTCTACTTTTTTGTTTATTCATTTTCTTGTGTTTTTATTTTTTTTATTTTGTTATTCTTATTTGTAGTAATTTTGTTTATTAATTTGTCATTGTAATATGAAGTGTCGGAATAAATGTCTTTAGATCGTAGGACAAACTCAACATTGCAATGGAAAAAAAACGTTCTCTGATACATCGGTCTACATCAGGTTCGATGTTGAAATGTAAATTTACAATCGCAATTTTTCTTGAATGTGATATAACTACAAATTAACAATTTTAAGATTTCGATTGCGTTGACTTAGAAACTTGAAATTTTTTACACCTCCAAGGGACCCGTTTCTAAAAAAGTTAATCTTGGCAGACGGATAGATGGACTGACAACAAAGCATCGACATATATGTACTACGTACCAGATTGCGCATTCCGGACATACACTATGTTCAAATGAACTGTACTGCAATCCGTACAGTGTGTCATTTAGTGTGGTTTCAATCTACTAGTTAGTCTGTGGTTTCAATATACATGCAGTGTGGAGCGGCGCTAATAATACAAGATTTCAAATTAAAGTTTAAATTAAAAACTGACCGCGCAGGAGCAAAGCGCTTAAATCAACTGCGCATGCGCGGCTTTACTATCTCCCGCGCATGCGCGAAGACAGAGTAGTATACAATTTTTGTTTAGAAAGGCTTCTCTACATATAACTCAATCCAACAAAGTAATCCTACATTGGATCAGTTTTTTTAATTTTCAGGTACGGACCTCTAAAAAGGAGAAATAATTGGTAAATCCAATTGAGCATACCTAAAGCGCATAAAAAATACGTATAACATGATTATACGGAATTTTGAAAGTAGTTTAAATACATTTCGACAGCACTATCGGCTTCAACACCCTCGAAACCCATGAAAATGACACCCATGATGAAAAAATTGATACCTATTGCAGCCGCCATCTTGGATTTACATTTCGACAGCACTATCGGCTTCAACACCCGCGAAAACAATGAGAATGACACCCATGATGAATAAATTGATATCTATTGCAGCCGCCATCTTGGATTTACATTTCGACAACCCTATCGGCTTAAACTCTCTCGAAAACCATGAAAATGACACCCATGATGAAAAAATTTATACCTATTGCAGCCGCCATCTTGGATTTACATTTCGACAGCACTATCCCCTTCAACACCCTCGAAAACCATGAAAATGACACCCAAGATGAAAAAATTGATATCTATTGCAGCCGCCATCTTGGATTTACATTTCGACAGCACTATCAGCTTCAACACCCTCGAAAACCATGAAAATGACACCCATGATGAAAAAATTGATATCTATTGCAGCCGCCATCTTGGATTTACATTTCGACAGCACTATCGGCTTCAACACCCTCGAAAACAATGAAAATGACACCCATGATAAAAAAATTGGTACCTGCTTCAGCCGCCATCTTGGATTTACATTTCGACAGCACTATCGGCTTCAACACCCTCGAAAACCATGAAAATGACACCCATGATGAAAAAATTGGTACCTAATTCAGCCGCCATCTTGGATTTACATTTCGACAGCACTATCGGTTTCAACACCCTCGAAAACCATAAAAATGACACCCAAGATGAAAAAATTGATATCTATTGCAATCACCATCTAGGATTTACATTTCGACAGTACTATCGGCTTCAACACCCTCGAAAACCATGAAAATGACACCCATGATGAAAAAATTTATACCTATTGCGGCCGCCATCTTGGATTTATATTTCGACAACCCTATCTGTTTCAACACTCGAAAACCATGAAAATGTCACCCATGACAAAAAAATTGATACTACTTACTTTTAGTACGTACTACTATTATTTATTCTGTGCTTTTCAAATATTGTAATAAAAAAATCTCTTATTATTATTATAATCAAGTATTTAAGAAATTTGGATATTCGAATATTGTGTATTTGTACAGCGATCTTTTTGAGCCGCTGCAAACATCCGAAACAATGTAACAGTATAAATATATATTTACTGTGACAATGTCCACTCACGACGGCGACTGACCAGTATATAAAAAGTACTCTGTGCGTCGAACTGAGTGAGTGAGTAAACTACTCTGTGGCTTTAGCTCCCTTTACAGAAATAATTTATTTACGAGGCTATCAAATCAACGAAAATTTCACCATTTTGGAGCCGAAAAAAATTAATTATAGCTAAACAAAACAAAATAACACTGCCATTTACATTCAGTGGCTTCCCACATGATAGATGAAGATATTAAAAAATAGATTGAAATAAACAATTGATATTTTCAAAAGTTAGAGTGTTTACAAGCCTTCCGGGCTTGATAAATCCACACCATAAGCCACTAAAACCCCTTTTTTTATTTAAAACTAGTAATAAATCGATTTAAAAAAAAAATTAATAAGTTCAACAATCATTTATCTTTCTAACAATGTGCTTTTTATATCATTTATATGTATAATATGATTGCTAGATACCATTTTATTCGATAAAACGTTGGAATCTTAATTTTTAGGCGACAGTAGAACATACCTTGCGCTTTCTTAAGCGCTTAAGGTATGCAAAAGTATTTTTTACTTATCATGTGTCATGCGTACAGCAAAGGAGTGGAATAAGTCGCCAGCATTTGTTTTTCCATCCGATTCAGCGTGGGTGTTTTTAAGGCAAGAGTGAATAGCCTTTTGTTAAGTCAGAGCACTTTACCATCTTCAGCTACATCATCACTTGCGAGTAAAAATAATTCTTGATAAGTTAGTTAAAAAAAACAATTTAGTTTGTCTTATTAAAAACTTTGCGATTAAAATAAATTTGAATTATAATCGGCTTTTATAAAATCTGTTCCCACGGTTGCATTAGAAGCGTGGCGTTTTTAATTTTACTCAGTTATTATTGTCGTGTGTATACGGATAATAACTTAGCAAGCAGGGTTTCACGGTGTTTGACGTATTAGGTGAGGGGTGACAGCCACGTGGCTAGGGTCGAGAGGTCATAGGTCGAGTTGTTACAAAAGGTCAAAAGTTTTTATAGTAGCCTTTTGTTAGACGTCCAAATATTTGAATATTATACCTTTAATTTCTAATTATATAGCCATGGTAGATCAGAGCGGTGTAGGGCGGTGTAAGAATATCCACTACCATAGATCGTCCCGTGGGTGTCATAAGAGACGACACAGGGAAATTGTATTAATTTAAAAAAAACTGCGGTTGAAAACCCGCCCGTCAGGCGTGTCAACTATGGCAAAATCCCCCCTATGAGGCAATCTATGGGGCAGGCATATGTTCAACAGTGAACTTTTAAAGGATGTATGGATAGACTGGATAATGGATGGTAGATTTGAGGATAAGCATTTACCTTAAAATTTTAAAAACTAAAATTTAAATAAAAGTACAAAAAACTAAAAATAATATAATCATTTAATTTAATGGCTTCTGAAGTCGGGTAATTTGACCCGAAAATGGTTGATGGATATTATTATGACTAGGACTGACTTCAGAAGCTTAAATTATGTGAAAATTGTTTTTTATTATTTTTGCTCCTTCTATGTAGTCTCTTTACCTTTTTAAAGATTAATTATTTGATTTATTTGGGTAGATTAAGCAATATGACTAATTATAGGTTGTCAATATAATTACATGTCGAGAGTGAGGCATTCCATCTTACTCCTCCTTGGTGACAACGCATTTGTAACTTTCTTTGTTTGTAGTCTATGTATGGTAGCCACTTACCATAAGGTGAAATGTAAATCCATTTGTCACTTTAGTTATAAGTATATTTAAAAAACCTACGGGTGTCACGTTTGAACGAAATAATGCAAAAATCTGATGGCAAGTATGGCACCTATGGTCAATATGCACCCTACGAGGCAATCTATGCATACATACATACATAGTAGTATAATCACGCCTCTTTCCCGTAGGGGTAGGCAGAGACCACTACTTTCCACTTGCCACGATCCTTACATACTTGTTTCGCTTCGTCCACTTTCATTATTCCCTTCATACATGCTCTTCGGTTTAGGGTACTCTTGACCTGGCCTTTTTTCAAGACGTACCTGATTTGGTCTAGAAACGTCCGCCTAGGTCTATCCCTTCCAACACTTTCATTCACACTCGCCTTATACACCTTTTTCGTCAATCGTTGTTCATTCATTCTCTCGGCCAAACCATCTCAGCATACCTTTCTCAATTTTTGTCACTATATCTTCTTTCATCTATGGATAATACGTAATAAATGAATGAATATTAACGAATAAATATATTCATAGCGCGTTATAGCGTCGTGTAAATATTCTATGTTCGATCATTGCCAATGCACTTGTGCTCAATGACAAAACAAATATGCAAATATGCCGCGCGTAGACATTATTTGACGTCTGAGTTGCAACTAAAGTGGTGGAATTCAGTCACGCGAAAGATTTTACTCACGACAAAACACTTTGATGCACACCACAATTACAGCACCCGTGGTAGGTAGTCGTGTTCGTCTGAATATAACGAAATGCGATAATGTGTTTGGGCAAATAAGTGGCCTATTTGGCCAGCGCGAAAATTCACCGAATGGCAATAATGTGGCTGATGTATTAACATTAACACTTCATCATTATTTTGTTCTTTCCACTACTGAACTGTATGGGGCAAACATTTCCCAACCATTCCATTCATTACAGCCTATTAAAGTCCACTGCTGTACATAGATTTTAGTCGCGTTGACAACCGCAGTTTTTTAAAATTTTAGTTGTTATCAATGACAATGCTGCTACCAATTTTCTGTTCAGTATTTCTCTATGGCCTCTTGTGATACCCGCGCGACTACACGAATAGCGCCACAACACGGGACGTAATTATATATATATATAATTTGAGTCATATGGGGACTTATCCCCATATTACTCAAATTATCGTATAGTTATCGTACTAGGGATAGCAGTCCTGTTTGAAGGTTGGCATAAAAGGATGCTGATAAAATTAACAATATCTTTATAAATGTTGTACTAACGTTTTAACGACATATTTAAATCTTCAATAGCGCCTAAAAATCCTAATACACATATGTACGCACTGAATACTCATCCATCACACTTAACCTACAAGAAGTCGATGTAGCTGAAGATTTAGGGGGAGTCACGTAAGCGACGGCAGGCATGCGTCCTCAATTATGGATCGGGACGCTTATCGCTAAGGCTCGACGCACCTGTGCCGTTGTCACTCTACATTATTAATGGCTCAACTGCGAAGCGGGCAAGGACGCAGCTTCGCACGGCACGGATATATGTGCAGTTACTTTTCTTGTTATTATCAGAATACGAATCCATTTTATGTCAGTTGGACTTTACTCTTAAGTTAAACGTCATTGCGTTACTTCTTTAGTATCTTTGAAGATATTGGTAGTATAAATATTTATAGTATGCCTTCTTTCATAACACGAATTTAACTACACGTTCCTCCTCGTGTCTTTTATACTCCATTTTATATAGATACATAAAATATGAACAGACCGCTGCCTTCAGTACAATATGCGACCGTGATTTTATTTTTTCCGCAGCGGAGATGGAATTGTGAAAAGTTTGACTTATTTCCTCGTCGCGGCGGAAAAAGTACGAGACACCGATGTAATATTCACCGCTTCACTGACAGTTTGATGGAATTGAGTTAAGAGTTCGAATGAGGGTATCTCACGTAGTTATGAGGTGGGGGCGTATTTTGATATCTTGAGTACATAGCGTGTATATGTACATATGGCTATAGATAAGACATTGTAACAATAAATTCAAATAATAAATAAGTCACAAAGTGGTAATTAACAGAAGCTTTATTACAAAAATGTTACCACCACATTAGTATCTTCTTCTGTATAGTGAAAGCGTTTTGTATGCACACGATATTAACATACATGTCCGTACGTAACAACCATATGTAGGCTATATAAACTTTCCGTTTGGGATTCGAACCTGCGGCTCAGCTGCTCAGCCATCACTTATATATTTTTTTATAAGATAAGGATGACAAATAAACACACAGTCCACCTGATGGTAAGTGGTTGCTGTGCCCCATAGAGATTTACATCTATCCTCAATTACGAATCAAAATGCAGATGTGTTGTCACCCGTGAGGACTAAGATGGAATGCATCTTTTCCAGTAAAAAGGGTCTCTGGTTCTCTACACTCACCATACGAAACACAGCAGTGTTAAGCTGATATTTTACGCTGGTATTCTGTGAGAGCGTGATCCTTCCCCGGTCGAGCCGACCTATTCGTGCTACAACTGTATCAGTAATATAGCGGCAGCATGTATACCACGTATACGTGGTATGTGTTATACTTATATATGAATCCCGGGTCGGACCAAAATCATTTATTGGGTTTTCTGTTAAGAAATTCTGTCCCGCAGTCGGGAGTCAGGAAGTTCGCAGTATTTCATCCACGTGCCACGTATTCGGCAAGCACGTAAAGAACGAGGCTACCACTCGAGAACCATTCTTTATATACGGCCGGCACTTTGCCGCTTCTCCTTTATGATCCATTGGAATATGTAGGTTCTGCTAGTACCATAATTATGATTCTGCTCTTCCTCTATAAAAATTAATAATGATTTTGTGGTTTTAAATCCACTACCTGAACTCAAACTAAATTTTTATTAAATCTAAGGCCGTAGGTAGCGATAAGATAAGCAAATTATTGTCGTCTTCAGCCAAAGAACGATATAACCGTGTAGTGGTAAGTGTAAGAATACCCAATATCCCATATCATCCTGTAGGTATCGTAAGAGGGGGCAGAGGGAAATGAAACCGGACACGGGCAGCAGCACATTCCTGATAACAACTCTAAACAAACCGGCCAAATGCGAGTCAGACTCGCGCACCGAGGGTTCCGAACAAATCCGTAGGTATATAAGTTTAAAATTATTGAAAATATTTTTTATTACATAATGTAACTAAAAATGTATGCTTTTCGAAATTTTTCCTTTATCTGTGCTATAAAAAGTTGCTTCTTACCAAATTTCAAGATTCTGAGTTCACGGGAAGTACCCTGTAGCTTTTGATTCCCTTGCGAATGTCGAAAATTTGCGGCATAAACGGCTGTATCTTTTGATTGCGTTGGCTTAGAAGTTTGATTTTTTCACAGCTCCAAGGGACAGTAGATGTAAGTATTTGATATGAATTTCAGTTTGATACCTCCACGCGTTAGTGAGAAAAAGGGTCTTGATAGACAGACAGACGGACAACAAAGTGATCCTATAAGGTTCCGTTTTTTTCTTTTGAGGTACGGAACCCTAAAAATAAAAAATCTGTGGTTGCTAACCCAATAGATAAGCCTGGCAATTATGGCAAATATTTATTAAAACAAGCGGGGAGGCCTATGTTCAGCGGCCTTTTAATAGGGTGTGAAGGAGAAGAAGAAGACAACACGACAACTGCTTCAAACAAATTCACGTGTGTTATTTTGGTAACAAATAAGGAAAAAAAGATTATAATTTTATATAGATTTTTCGAACCCATTTCCATGCATGGCATCCATTTGACAGATTTTAATATTTATTATTGCTAATCTTGTATAAAATGAAACTGGTCGCAAATAATCTTTTTAAAAAACAAGAACCTCTGTTAAAAGAATATACGCCAATAAAAGATGTCACAGATGTAGGAGGAAGTGGAAACATCTATGAAATGACATCACTCAATGAGAATGTTTGATACGTCTGTGTAAACACATTGTGTACGCTTCTACTACATATTTGTAACCCCTCGGAGTACATTTTTACTCTCGTAATACGTCTCCGGTTAAAGCTCATTACATACATTGAATGGAGAGTAGGGACATCCACTTAGTTTAATAAAATGCTGGCTTGGTATTAGTCTTGCTTACTTGCTCAATGCGTGAGGCTAAATAAATTCTGTGATATTTCTAATAAAAATAAATATGTTCTCGTAATTAATAATTACGCAATTAAGATTTCATTGCTGGCCGAATGAGAAAGCTCAATGTTGCCCTAAGGTTTTCATTGCATGAGAAAGTGAGTTACGGGGGTATCTGCATTAGGATAAGACATAGTAAAATAGCCAACGGATCAATTGTCAATTGACAAGTCAATTAAATCAAAGAACTGGCAACTGATGGGAAAGAAGGTTTCTCGAGTAGTAGCATCTTACTGGCCAGCGCACTATTCTGCGATCTTCCAACAAATGGAGTTTAACATGCCTCGATGAAACATTATGCAGTGCAATCCAAGCCAATCTATGGAGGAGGCTTGTGTTCAGCATTGTACTTCTGTTGGCTTGTAATTATGTTGATGTTAAAAATATAGTTAACTGTTTTCAATTTCGTTTTGTAATTGGGACTGAGTTTTCAATCGTCTAATAAAAGTTCAATCAAATAAATTATAACCTGACTGAACAAAAAGTGAAAGAATTCAACTACTTTTTTTGTAATTTTTTATTGGTTAATGTTGTATATAATTCTATGAATAAGTCTTAAGTGAGGATAGAAAACATTGACCTTAGATAATATTTTTGAACAAACACAAAGATATTTTTCTTATAGAATAAGGGTGGCGAACGGGCACCCAGTCCATTTGATGGTAAATGAATGCTGTGGCCCATAGACCTCCACATCTATACTCGATTAAGAAACAAAATGCAGATTCGTTGTCTCGCAGGACCAAGATGGAATGGCCCGTTTCCAGTAAAAAGGGTATCCGGTTCTCTGCACTCACCATACGAAACAGCAGCATTAAGCTGCTATTTGACCCTCGTATTCTGTAAGAGCGTGGTCCTTCTCCGGTTGAGTCGACCCATTCGTGCTATAACCATAAAATAACTGCAGCATGGCTCTACCGCGTTAACTTATAGAAAATAAGCTGAACGAAATCGAAATTAAATATTTAGCTTGCAAAAAAAACTTACTCAACAATATCTGCTATATAAGTTATTCAAAGATAATTTAAAATTAAAAATTTTGTACAGCCGACTTCAATATAAGCGACTTCAATATAGATTATTTAAGAATAACTCAATAACCATTGGTCTGACCTTGATCAATATATGTGTATAATTCATGTGGGACCACACGAGAACTATTCAGCTTTCATATAAAAAAAGAATCATCGAAATCGGTTCGCCCAGTACAAAGTTATGAGGTATCCAACAGTGGTAGAGCCACGGTAATTTTGTATATCAACAAAGCATAAAATACGCTGCGACGAATAAAAATCTGTTATTACAAAAGGGTGCGGCGAATAAAAATAAGAAAAAATGATAGAAATAATGAAGCTTAATGCAAATGGAATTCACATAACGTACCTTTGTCACGTACAGACGTTAAATCTGCACTGCGTAGTACATATTAAATCTGTACGGATATGTGTCTGTACCTAAATTATATGGTAAATGCAATTTGTTTCTATAGAGCGTAAATTGCACCCCTTGTGAGGACACAACTGGTCTATGTTCTCCACTGCTAATATTTTAAGATTTTAGTATTCTCTTTATCACTGGACTTTAGATATTGTTTGCGCTTGCCTACTGTGACAATTTAAAAGTGGAGATTTTTCTTACATAGCTGTAACGTACCTAGTTTTTAATAGCTAAATTTTATGAATTACAAAGTAATAAATAATATAAAGTAATAAAGGAGGAATTGTGTATTCTGTTTGTGTGTTCTAGCATGTGATTGTTGTTCAATCCAATAAAAAAATAAAAAATCCAATTAAAATATAATTTCAATTAGTTTTAATTTAATCCAAATAGGGCTCATAATATTTTAGTTGAATGTTTGCTTTCACTTTAAATTATAGATAAACATAATAAGTTTTCTCGATAACCGATTAGTACCTCCACTATTAGTGAAATTGGAACCGGCGGTGTCGCGAAATCAATGACTACGCAAGAGAGTTAATGTAAAATTTTAATTTATCATAGGTTGCTAATAGCTGTGACCTGTGCAAGAAAACGTATTGTTATTATATCTTATCTGAGCATTATATCGAGCACGTTTAGGTTGGGACATGATGTGATCTAATGTTCTTAAGGGATATAAGCGTACAAAATAACATGATGCTTATATTAACATCGGAGCACTTGTTTCTTCGTTTCCACTAAGTTTACATGCTAAGACACTTAATACAAGAAATGGTATAGATACTTAATACATAATTTTAACGTACGAAAATCTATTTCAAACTATAACTTAAACGATAAATTAGAAGCAGCGATCCATCAGTGGTTAAGCTTTCACCAAAACCTCCAGTGACCTACTTATGTTTCTTTATTGATTATACAATGTACTCGTTTGTTAACCACTTTTAATGTTTCTCCTACTTCATTATTGCCGGCGTTTACACACTCATATCGGTATATAAGCGGATCTTTTTGTAAATCAGATTCTTAATTAAGCGGGAACTAAGATAAATTGTTTATTCCGAACTTTGGTTATTACCTTAAGATTTTTGAAAGCTTAACGAACGATCAATTATTTAAGAATAAAAAGGAAAAAGTTATTTTACGCGGCGGAAAGTTATTATTACATTAATATACATGTAACTAAATATACATGAAATTATTATGTGATAACTCAGAAGCCGTTTAAAACATGTCTAAGGTTAATTGCAATCGTATTTAATTAATTATAATTATGTTTTTTTTATCATATATTTTATACCGTGATAAAGGAAAACACAGTGAAAAAACTTGCACGATTAAAAATGAAATACTTTTCGAGGATACTGTAAAATTTAACAATGACGAACTTAACATGTCATACAATTATTATTAATTGTTCATATTCTCTTTTCAGCATGAGATTGGGTGTAAAACAAATGAGTTGCATCGCTACCACTGTGGTAAAGAGGTCGACATTCTCGGTCGCACGCTGTCATTAATGAGATTCGAAGGGCCGTAACCAGTATCAATGTACTTTTGATCAGCTGAACAGCCTCGCAATACAACAAGGCAACTCAGCCAGTATCCCGGGTATGCTATTAACAGACGGTGGTGATTTAGCAAGTATTTTTTTATTTAAGTTAAGCTTTTCAGTCATATGGTAGATATAATTTTATAATTTCATTTTTTAAATTTAAATAATATTATAATTAGAAGAATTGAAGTTATGTTTCTATATAAATGCAATATGAAATTATTTCTTATCATGTTATATTATTTTCATGATTACAAACTTAATGGTGTTATCGAATTGAGTGTTCTGGAAATGAAGATGTTTCTCTACATACTTTTAAAAGCTTTATAACTCTTAAACTCATAGAGAGATACTGTTTTCTATGTAACATATTAAAGACAGTTATCGTTTGCATCTTTTCTTGAATAGGTTTTTTTGTTACGGTTTTTTATATTATGTGTACATACATTGGTAATAAATCATCAGTATATATGTTATTGAGGGTATGTTTTGTTACTTCCACTGTTCATACTTAATAAATTTGATCCGCCTTTCATTAATGTTTAATTAGAGCAATAGTTTCGAATATCGACTTTAAATCACATATGATATGACCGAAATCATAACATCTAAAACAGGCGAATGTAATTATGTCGTAATTATGTACGCAAACGGTAATCCCGTTGCCATAATGAAGTAGCATAAAGCAGAATTATTGCGTTCAAAGGCATTCCGCTGTCAATATGTTGTGAACAAAACTGCGTCGGGCCCGTTTGTAATTATGAGCCAGTGTTTGTGTCGGGCTTTATTGCTTCCTGCAGGTGACGTCAAATCACGGTCCGATCAAAGTGAATGCTTTTAATAAAGTGAGCCACCGTCGTTACCTACCCACCTGCCTGCGTAACGTTGAACCGTTGACATCTATAGCGAGTCGACGAACTAAGCGATCTATCTTCGCACTGAGTGACGCATGAGGGATCCGATTAAAATGGACAGTGTGTCTATAGTCTGGCTGGGATATTATTATTAATACTGCATTTTCGATTCATTCATGCCATAGCAAATAACACCTGTATATTGAGAGATTTATTTGCAATGCTTATAAATTATCCATTTACAAACGCGGTATGTGCATGCAGTACTATTTTCAGTAAAGCGTTAGTGATATATTTGTACGAGGTATAACGTTTCTCACGTAATGAATGTATCCCATATTTCACCCCTCGATCTAAAATTCTCGTTTGAAAGAGCTGTGTGAATAATTCTAGTTTGATTGGCGCAAATTTAATAGACTCCTTTCAATTTTTATCTACATATGGGAGAGCAAGCGAACAGGTGGAGACGATGTGAGGGGCTCCCACGTTGCGCGATCGAGTTTCGCGAGTACCCCTTACTATATTTTCGAGCATCATGCTACGTTCGGTTGTCTTAATCGTTATCTATGAAGTGGGTCGCTACGTGGCGTTTTAAGCGAAGTTTTGTGCGATTCTCGTGGTACGGGGTGCTGTGCGGCCGAGTCTGAATTATTAAAGCGTTACAAAGGCTGATGAATGGGCGATTCATTTCACTGGACGTTTCGCACTGGACCAATCCGCGATATATCGGCATTAGCATAAGAATATGCGGCACCCTCGTTCCCACGGCCCGGCCTTATTGTTTCGCATACGTGCATGTGACTACTACTAAGAATTATTAGTTCTTATTGCATTATATGTAATAATAATAGGCACTACACTTAGAGGATTCTTTCGGAATAACTTTTGCCAACGAATGATTGGATGATGTTTGTCTGTTCCATCATGCTTAAAAGCGATGTATTGCACATATTCTTTAATTGGTTACAGACACAAACACACACACACACACACACACACACACACTCACACACACACAAACACTCACACACACACACACACACACACACACATATATATATATATATATTTATTTATTTATTTATAAATATTTAATAAATAGCTTATTAGCATAATGTTTAAGGAACAAAATAATTTAAAATTAAAAATGTTGTACAGCCAACTTCAATATAAGTTATTAAGAATAACTCAAAAACTATTGGTCTGACCTTGATCAAATTCATATGAGATTGAGAGATGAAAGAGATGAAAATCATATGAGACCCCACGAGAAGTACCAGCTTTCAAATAAAAAAATAATCATCGAAATCGGTTCCCCCAGTAAAAAGTTATGAGGTACACATAACATACACATATAAAAAAACATACAGTCTAATTGAGTAACATCTCCTTTTTGGAAGTCGGCAGAAATCAAATAGAAATGTTACCATTAGAGGCTATTAAAAGTCCCCTTCTTAACAAAGGCCTCCGCCATAGATTGCGAATAAGGTGATATTTCCAATTATTACCACGCTTCGCTGGTGGGTTGGTAGCCACAGTTTTGTTTATTAGTTGTTATTAGGAAGACGCTGCTGCCAGTCTCTTGTTTTCTTTCCCTCTGTACTATAGCACCTATGGGTATTCTTACACTGCCACTACGCGGCATAATACGGTACTGTAGTAGAAATATTAGTCGATTCAAATTAGATTTATAGATAGGCCAACTAGATCAGATAAATTTAGACCAAAATATATCAAGGCATAAATAATAAATTATCACTTTCAAAATTTTTGATAGACTGATAGAAGTAATAATTCTGATTAATTTATTTAAAAAAGTCACGGCTTAAACAGGTGTTATATTTAAGTTAATTTATTGTAGCAAGCGGTTAGCATTTTTACATTTCTTCTAAAAATCATATTCACTAAGCGATTGGGAAGATACGAGAGGTATGTGATTTTTGTATACGTGTTTCGTACGTGATTTGTGAGCACTTGGGTTTTGTTACTCCTTTTACCACAATTTTATGAGCGTCAACACGCGGCTGTTTTATAGGCATTTGGTGTTACGACATATTTAACTGGAAATTTATTTTCTCTAAAATAATGTTGCAAATATTAAGTTATATCATATGAAAATACTCTGGTAATGAAATATATATCATATGAAATTAACGGGTCAGATTAGCAGTTTTGTGACTTAGTAATAATAAGAACCTTTTATTGACGGTGTAAAAGGATCGACTACCCAAAATCATCTCGTGGGTGTCGTAAGACGTGACAAAGGAAAATGAAACAGGAGATAGGAAGAAACATCTTTCTGATAAAAACTCAAAATAATAATCAAACTGCGTTTGCCTTTCCGCCTGCTAACTTTTCTGTTGTAAAACTGAAAACGTTCAGTCCACCTGATAGTAATATACAACATGTAACGAAAACCATGTGGTTCCTGTTAAGTGCGTTATCAGAGTCAGTATTCAAATGTGAAGAATTAACTTTTTTTCAAAAAACTTGAACATTAAAAAAAAATTTTAATTAAAAAAATAATTTGCAAATTGTATGTGATTTTATTATCTCAGCATTATCCGGAGAATAAGAGGATTGTGAAAGAGCGCCCTTCACCGGTGCTCGTGTCAGTTAGAGGTTATAAAAACCACATACAATTTGCAAATTATTATTTTATTAAAATATTTTTTTTTCATTTCTAGTCCCATATAAATTTGATCAAGGTCTGATCAATAGTTTTTGAGTATTCTTAATAATTTATATTGAAGTCGGTTGTACAACATTTTTAATTTTAAATTATTTCCTGATAACAAGGCATTTTGATTCTCAATTTAGAAAAGAAGTTACTTTTAATAGAGAGTATCTATTGGCCATAGCACCTTCATACCATCAGGCCTGTGTGCTCGATTGTCATATAGAGTAGCTAATCACGAAATATGATTAACGAATAACATATAATAGACTGATGATTTTCATGTATGGCATAATATTAAGTTAAACTTAAAACCAGTAGTAACAATTTTGAAATAAAAACGAGCTATTTATGTTATTGCAAAAATGTTGGCTTTTACGGAGATTCGAAATCAGGACCTACGTTTAAGGATTAAATACTATGACTACTAAGCTATGAAATTATTTTAAGCCTAAATTAAATTAGACTTTTTTAAGTCAGCAAACCCATTCTTTTTATTTAAATTAGATAAAAAATTAAATTTAAAATAGAATTTAACAAGAAAGAATACCGTATTCGTGGTATATTCCACCTATATAGGTGAATATGTACCTAACATACGTTACATTTAAAGCACAGGTGCTACGCTTATCACACAACAGCCGTAGCCGCTACGCCAAAGACACCTACATGCCTACAATTGCTACGCCACTTCGTAGTTACCGTAACACTTTTATCGTCCTCCCACGAGCCTCTTATAATGATCATGAGTCATGCTACGGTAAAATCATTACTGTAAAATATTTTTAGTGTAGTTTGTTAGTATTTAATTGACTTGATTAATTATTATGTAATAAGCTATATTGAGTAAAAATTATTTTATTCTACGTTCATAGACAAAATGATAGAGATATTTTTTTTAAAGTAGAAGAAGAAAGAAAGAAGAAGAGAAAGGTAATGTGTAATTCGCATGAATGAAATGTCTCACAGTAATCACAGAAAAATATTTTTTGTATTTTTAATTCACAGATAATATATATTAAAAAAGTTCATTTTTAGAAACATACTAATATTCATACTGTCAAATTTTTAAGCTCAAGTAATTTTTTGTATGTTTATTGTAAAATTTTATTAATGAAATTTACAATGTTTACTTTATGCGTCCGAAGATCTTTTACAGTCCTCTTGTGATAAGTTCATCATTACACGTATTTTTTTTGGAGAATGTCTTCTTTTGGAAGTTAACGATTATAACCAAATCTTTTTATACTATTGATTTTATTTCATATAACATTTTAATAGATTTAACAAACCTCAAGTTTATTTACGACTACATTTTACTAATAGCTAGTTTGAATAAAATAGAATTACATTTGTAAAACTAATTCTAAACCATGTAAAAAGAACTGCATTTTTAATCAATTGCTTGGCATTACTAGATAGTTATCATCTAAAAATCTTCAGATTTATCATAATATATCATAATAAATGTTAACTTACATTGTTGCAACTTTTAGGCTTGCTGCTGTTGTTCTTGTTTTTGCTGAACCTTGATGGCGGCGTTGCTGACGCGGGCGGTGTACCTGGCGGGCTACTGTCGCTGCTGCCCCCGCTCCCGCTTGTGCTTGTACCATTCGACTTCTCTGAGCCGTTGCTTAACTGTGCGGACAAAATGGCGCGAGTCGGTTGAGTGTTTTATGTTTCAGAGTTTTGCTTTTAATTACCTAACTTTATCCTCTAGATAAATGTTACTGAAAATCTTTTTAAGAGACTTTTTCATCTAAAACCATTTATTTTTATAACATTTCTTTTTAACCATGTTGTAGTGGTATAAGAACATCTACTACCCTATATTGTCCCATGGGTGTAGTAATAGGCAACAGAGGTAAATTAAAATTGGAGGTGGCAGCAGTATCGTCTTGATAACGACTTAAATTTATAAAATATTGCAGTTGCCAACTCGTTTTCTAAGCGTGATAACTATAGTAACTTCCTCCTATGAGTTGGGAAGGCTTGTGTTCAATAGAGGACTTCTTTAGGCTGTAATGGATGTATGGATAAAAATATTTAGGTTACGTATTTAAATTTTTTGAGATTTTGGTGACATTGTTTAAACACTAAAAATGTATTGTATTAAATTATTCACTTTAAATCGATTTGTTTTAGTTATTGATGAAATACATAAAGTATTATTTATATTATTATTGTAAGAAAATAACAAAATTACATAATAAGAAGGCCTTTAATATATGTTATAACCAAAAACGGGCCGTGTTGAGTGTTTCATTTAAAAATCGCCGGCCTTCATTAAAAGTTTACGGGAACATCACCAGTCGATGTTCGAGCATTGTTTGCATGGATCGAGCAAAACGAATCAGGGGTAAAACACGACCGCCATTATTTCCAAACTTTTTTCGACCGGACCTTTAATGGCCTCGCAGAATGAAAAGCAGTGCGCCGCGTATCCGGGCTAATTGCTTAATTAATAAGGTCGCCGGGTTGTGAATTTTACACACGGTCAGTTGGAAGTGCGCCAGAAGCACTTGTAATAAAAATGCCAGTTTAAAACTTCGGTCGGCGACTCATGACGTTTCATAGGAATTTATTTCAAAATTCTGTTAGAAATTTTCATATAATGTTGTCGTCAATATGAGTTTTTATGATAAAACGATAAACTCATAAG
Source organism: Parnassius glacialis (assembly GCA_033319125.1). NCBI lineage: Eukaryota > Metazoa > Arthropoda > Insecta > Lepidoptera > Papilionidae > Parnassius > Parnassius glacialis. The sequence continues at coordinate 15,540,068 of JAVANC010000012.1, forward strand.
ACTGCACATTTACGTCGTATAGGTCGTTTTATTTTTTAAATAAATTCGATGTATTTTAAGCGTATATAATCGTAAATCCAACGTTTAGTCATTTTGAAATATGGAAGTTTGTGTATATTGTAGCAAGTAGTTCTTTTATTCAAGATAAAAAAATGTAATGAGATAATCGTATGAAAAATTAAAATGGTCTATTTTTTTTGTCTAAGCTTTACTTTTGCTTCAACGTCGCGGGGCTATCGGAAGAGGGCTCCCAATATACTACTCTATAGCATTTCTTAGATGTAAAATAAAAAGACGGCGCGTTAAGTATAAAAAAACCTTTCCTACAATGGAAGACGCCTGTGACCTGTTGTAGAATCTTACGAAGCTTACGTTTGAATTTATTACCTATAAAATAATATATTACTAATATTATCTATAATAATAAATCATGATATTAATTATACGTAAGTCTGCAATTAAAGTAAAATTATTTCATGGTAATAAGAATATTATGATGATATGACTTTTAATTATACCCAACTTAAAACAGCTAACTAAAAACAATTTAAAATTTTGTATAAACAGAAACGAACCTCGCGCGGAATGCGGGAAGTGATTAGTTCGTGCCGATTGAGTAAGTAAGATTTTATGGCCCTGTTCAAAATGACGAGACACGTCGCGTAAATTACGTGGGATGCTATTGGTTCTAAAATTAACCCCATTACTATTAAATACTCTCTGGTAAGGATGACACACAAGTACATAGTCCAGCATATGGTAAGTGGATGCTGTGGCACATAGACATCTACACCTATTTTCGATTGATTGCGTTGTCACTTGTGAGCGCCACGATGAAACTTATTATCAGTAAAAAAGGTTTTCGGTTCTCGTCACTCACTTTGCGAAACACAGCAGCACAATGGCATTCTGTGCAAGCGTTGTTCTTCTCCGGTTGAGACGTGTCCATAATACAATGCCAATGTAGTTCTACCACGTAAAACGTTAAGTATTTATCTTTTACAAAGTTATTTTATTACGATTACTATTTTTATTAACTAAAAACAATATTTTACAGTTTTTAAAAATAGTCAAACTTTTCCGAGATCTTATGGTTACTGAATAGGTTAGTAGGTGAAGCGAACAAACCATGCGAAATCGTGTTCCGTGTCCCGCACGTGCTTCACTTAATTTAGAATGAACCTTTGACATTTATAATCTGTGGAACTTACATCTGAATGTAAGGGGTTGTTTCTGGATGGTGACGTTGGTGATGCCACACGAACGGAATTCGAGTCACGATCACTGCCTGAGTGGCCGTTATTACTGCTGCTTGCATCTGGGAAAAAGGAATTATTTAATGATTTTTATCTTAACAAGATATCAATTTTCTAAATATTTTAATAATTTAATATAAAGAAGAAAAAACGACTTCATTTGTATAGAATTATAAAGTACTTTTCGAATATGAAATCGAATGCGATAAAGTGACAATATGAAATACTTTAATGCTTAGTACCATTAATTACTAATAAATAAGCTATACAAATAATATCAAAATAACAGCTTTTTACTATTTTGCATATGAAAATATATACGGTACCTATAATAAAAACACAATTTATAAATTTTTTGTCATGTCTCCGAAACGGCTGGACCAATTTTGACGGGATTTTCACGGGCAGATAGCTGATGTTATATGGAATAACTTAGGCTACTTTTATTATAGAAAAAGAAAAATAGGGTACCACGCAAAATAATTAAAACCAATGAAATCCAATCGTAATAAATTACACGCGGGCGAAGTCGCGGGGAACAGATAGTTACAAATAAATTGCTTCAGTCGTTGACGGAAGACATGGGATACCTGTTATGTTGTTTATAAAAAATAAATGACATCATGTTATAATAAAAGGTGAAAACAGTAATGGTGTAAAATAAACTTCATCAACACTTAGCGCTGTTGAACGGTATTCCGAAAGCTAGCAAGCGCTACTTGGAATGAACTAACCCAAACTCTCACCACGCTGGGCTACAGGACAGGATTTGTATTTACCACTTGCTCGGCGGTCAAGGAAAACATCGTGAGGAAACCTGCATATCTGACTAATAAAATGTTTCTAGGACATGTGAATTCCGACATCATTAAAGCAGCGCTGCTGACTAATAATTGCTTCACAGTTTTCCTCTCATTTCTAGAGATTTATCGAGAAATTAGAGGAAAACTGTGCTCAGTAATGGGACATATAACTTTATTTTTACTTTAAAGTTTCTAGTCATCTTTTTACTCAGTGGCCAACCTTACTCGCACGGTGCATCGTTTTACTTAAATGAGGAGATTTTTGATACAGGCTATCGTAAACGTGGTAGATCCAAGGTGCAAGCAGCTTTTTATGGCTGCACCACAAATATAGATGAAAGTAAATGGATAAATCCAAAATCTTTATTTGCAAAAATTATGGTATTAGACGAATACAATGATCCAATATAATAGAATTTTACAATTTATCTAATGCATTCGTGTTTCGCCAACAACAGCACATAGCATGCAAATTATAATTTTAAACTGTTCACATGACAATATTAATTACTCTCAAAAATATCATTAGATTTAGATTTACTTTTCAACCAATTATACAAATGATGCATTGCATATCTTTCGCGTATAATAATTTACATTTTTTAAGTATCTTATTGTTGTATATTTTCACACACATATCTAGACAATTATTGTTTTTGTTAATTTTGTACCATACGTTATCTATTTGTTCTTTCCAATTTTACCCTTATCGATGTCACTCCCAGAAATGTGTAACTTTTTTAGTTTTGGTATACAGAATGTTACAAAACTACCCGTAAAGCCGAAAGGAGGTTGAATGGGGCCTTATAACGAGTTCATTCACAATATTTAAGAACCGTAGTAACGCTGCATAACATACCCCAAAAAATAAAAACATATTACTATTTTCACTGATGTGCAAACCCTATTTCAGTAATATTAAAGAATTTTTGGCTTTGATAATTAATTATATTTTTTACGGGATATTTTGTAGCACGTTGTATTTAATCTAATATTTTATATAATGAGGATTATTAAATAAGTGTCAGTTGTATTATTAATATCATCTTCTTGCTTTTAATTGACAAGTTACAATAATTGATGTATGGCATCACTTACCATTAGGTGGACTGCGGGCTGGTTTGTAAACTTTATTTTTGTAAAAAAAATCTACAAAATCCAAATTTTACTGATTGTTTACGTTGTGCTGCAAAGTTTACCGTGTTATAAATATTATAATTAAAGGGTTCCCTTTACAGAGAATCATTCATGTGCATGGCCTATATTATGGAGTGACATCGTTACAAGTGGTGTTGAATTAAAGCTAGACGAATATTCGCGATGCCATAATTACGACAGCTAGTTAACGAAGTCAACGGCCATGATGCGTCACCTCGCGTGCTTGCAAAGTGCAGGCTCATTAGTGCAAAGATATTGCATTTTGCCAAATTACGTGCGGGTATTGTAATGACATAACGAAGCTAAAGTCATTTTATTAAAAAAATTGAAAAATTTAATGTCATTTTGAAACAAGACTTGATTAGTCGTGGTGCCACGATTATTTATTATAAAACTGAAGTGACAAACAAACAAATTTACCGTCCACCTGATAGTAAGTGGCCACTGCAGCCCATTAAAGGTGCGTACAGATCAAGTAACATGTTGTATAACTTTTGTTTTATAACACGTCCACATTATGTAACATTGTTTTTCAACATTGCAAGAAACAACAATACTGTACACATTAGAATAACAATACAATATAACAATGTTATATGACATTGTCGTTTGTCGTTGCCCCGCGCCACGCCTCCGTCGCATCTCGAGTTAAATAACATTCGTTTTATAACATTCAGCCTCCACATTACTGAAATGAACATGTTTCATTACACATTATACAACATGTTATGTTATATAATGTGTACGCACCGTAACACTTGCAAACTACTTTTAACAAAGAATGCTACAAATGCGTTGTCATCACTGAGTATCAAAATGGAGTGCTTTTACTAGAGTGGAGCCTTGTATCGGTATTCGAAGTGTAGAGTGGCCCCCCACATGATGGAGTGTCGACCTGGTAAGAGAGGCAGCAAGTCTATGGATGCAGGTGGCTCGGGAGTGCGCTTAGTGGTATTGCTTGGGGGTGGCTTCTGCTCAAAAGTGGATTTGTGAAGGGTTGTAATGATGATGATGGTGGCACGAGAAAGTATTTTCAAAACTGTTTTCTTAAAAGCTTAGCCATTAAAAACCTTTAAACTTTATTTCCATAATTTACAAAACCTTTAAATGATACGATCGCAATTTAGTATGAAGTTTCATCCTACATTTTCCTAGAATCCGAAGGCTCTATCTTTTTAGGACGTGTTTGAACTAAACAAAAGTTACTCAACCGTAAATTAGTAAATAGCGTAGAAGTATAAAGAAATATGTTTTTTTTACTCACGGAATATTTTTCATAGGGTAGGGTGACACACGACCACACAGCCCACCCGATGGTAAGTGGTTGCTGTGACCCATAGACATCTACATTTATCCTCATTATAGAATCAAAATGCAGATGATCGTCAACCGTGAGTACTAAGATGGAATGCCTCTTTTCCAGTAAAACAGGTCTCCGGTTCTCTACACTCACCATACGAAACACAGTAGTGTCAAGCTGCCATTTTACGCTGGTATTCTGTGAGAGCGTGGTCCGTCCCCGGTCGAGCCGACCCATTCGTGCTACAACTATACTACTAATATAACTGCAGCATGGTTCTACCGCGTGTAAAATGATGTGAATATAGTAATAATTATTATTTTTTTGGATTTGGAATTACATTACAAATGTGTTTGCTCGGACAGCTATCATGTCATGCATGAGAACTCGAAAAGCTCTATAATTTCATTCACAGTTTGCAAAATAGACAATTAGTGACTATTGTTATTTCTCGAGGATTGGAATATAAATCAGTTTTGGGTCTGGTAAGCTACTTTTTAGACACATCGTGTTGGTTTAAAAAAACTACAAATAAAAGTAAAAGAGCCTAGAGTTTGAAGAATACAACTAAGACCTCTGAACTTGGGTTTAGCTTAGTGGAGGTGACG